>JAMZEH010000075.1:6492500-6910000 GCA_024699665.1 Ostrea denselamellosa
GCGAGCGAGAATCGAACCCGCGCCGACTAGAGGTGTAAGGCCTTGTGCTTTTGAGCCCCCTACATACATTGTGGAAACAGATTACCACAATCTTTTTAAAAGGTGAAAAATTACATATTTTATTGAAAACATCTCAACCTGCAATGATAATCATGTTTTTTTTAACTCGTTGATTGTGTTCACAGTTATTACCGACTTTTAGCATGTTGATCGTATTCGCGGTTCTTACCGTCTTTTAGCATGCTGATCGTATTCGCGGTTCTTACCGTCTTTTAGCATGTTGATTGTGTTCGCAGTTATTACCGTCATTTAGCGTGTTGATCGTATTCGCGGTTCTTACCGTTTTCTAGATTGTTGCTTGTGTTCGCGGGCCTTACCGTCTTTTAGAGTGTTCCCGGTCATTTATGTCTGTAAGCCTGTTGCCATGTTTTGGTGTGTTGGTTGTGTTCCGGTTCTTACCGTCTATTAGCGTGTTGGTTGTGTTCCGGTTCTTACCGTCTATTAGCGTGTTGGTTGTGTTCCGGTTCTTACCGTCTATTAGCGTGTTGGTTGTGTTCCGGTTCTTACTGTCTATTAGCGTGTTGGTTGTGTTCCGGTTCTTACCGTCTATTAGCGTGTTGGTTGTGTTCCGGTTCTTACCGTCTATTAGCGTGTTGGTTGTGTTCCGGTTCTTACTGTCTATTAGCGTGTTGGTTGTGTTCCGGTTCTTACTGTCTATTAGCGTGTTGGTTGTGTTCCGGTTCTTACCGTCTATTAGCGTGTTGGTTGTGTTCCGGTTCTTACCGTCTATTAGCGTGTTGGTTGTGTTCCGGTTCTTACCGTCTATTAGCGTGTTGGTTGTGTTCCGGTTCTTACCGTCTATTAGCGTGTTGGTTGTGTTCCGGTTCTTACTGTCTATTAGCGTGTTGGTTGTGTTCCGGTTCTTACCGTCTATTAGCGTGTTGGTTGTGTTGGAGGTTCTTACCGTCTTTTAGCGTGTTGATTGTGTATATATGAACAGCAGCAGATGATGAGAATGCCAAACACCAGCAGTCCTAAACATCCAGCCCCCGTCCCGATCACGATCTTCTCGTACATGTTCAGCTCGCCAGTCCCTATAACATTTTTATACCTGTCCTCAACTTTGCAAAGCAATGAGTTTATAAACATTGGGTCTCTCAAATTAATAAAAAGCAAACTGTCTTGCATGCGTTTATATATTCGGAGACTCGTCAATTTAATTATTAATTGCTATTTATCTTTTGTGCATTCACTGGGATGACCAATGCCGTGGAGATCCGGGCTAGAATAAGTCCTCAGTACCCCTTGCTTGTTGTAAGAGGCGACTAAATGGGGCGGTCCTTCGGATGAGACCGCATAAACCGAGGTCCCGTGTCACAGCAGGTGTGGCACGATAAAGATCCCTCCTTGCTCTAAGGCCCTGAGCGTCGAGCATAGGCCTAAATTTTGCAGCCCTCACCGGCCATGGTGAGTGAAGAATTCTCGAGCGAGACAGTAAACAACATATAATCAATCAATCAACCATTTTGTTTTCATCTAAAACCATTACGTATCGTTGGATTTGTCAGGCATTTGTTAAAGACGCACTATTGTTTGTTCATTAAAGGTGACATACATTTGCACAGAAGGGAGCTGAGATCCTCCGACCACGTTTTATTTGAAAAACACGTGACATTGTATGGTCCCTCTAATCGGTAGCCGAACTTCTTACAGCCAATCAGAACTTCCGTACCAACACTGGTGTTGTAACTGCTGAGGACGAAATCCGCATCCGAGTCTGGTTTGATCTCCGCACAAGCTGAAAATACAATACTACATGTATGTAGCGGAAAATTGTATCTAACAATTAATTATGTTATATCATTAGAAATTTCCTTTTCAGGAAAAGTAGTCATACAATTTAATTCAGTGGCTCGTTTAAGCATCTTAAATAAAGTATTATTTCACCATCGCAAGAGTGATACAAGCTTTAACTGATTTGCTATGATTTTTAAATTATTTTTCCGGCATGTTACAAAAGGTGTTTTGTATACTAATAAGAGATTTTAAATCCCAAATTAATTTGCTGTCATTTGATGTATGATATGAATATCTAATTTAAAAAATCTGTCAAGAAGACTCGGGTAGACACTTGAATCTTTTAAGTAGAAATTATTCATGGAAATTTAAAAAAAAATTCATTCATTAGTATTTTTTTCAACTTTACGACTTAAAATTTCAAGAAACAAATCATTTGCGGAAATACAAAAAAGAAAACAACCCCCCCCCCCAAAAAAAAACAAAACAAAAAACAAAAAAGCAAACACAGAAACAGAAAGAAAAAAAAACAAACAAAAAAAAAAAACGACAAGAAAAATCCAAACAAAACAAAAAACAAAACAAAAAACCATAAATCAAAAAACAAAATCATCAAACAAAAAACAAAATCAGAGGATATATTTGACAAATATGTTTTTGTAATTGAAAAGAAATGGTCAAAATTCAAAAATATCCACCACATTCTTTGAAGGAACGATAACCCTTGCAGTCTTGTGTTGGAGACGATACTCCACGTGGTGTCTATATATATATTTACATACCGTTATCGCCAGCGAAAAAGTGGGGTCAAGTTCCCTGTTTGCTCTTAACTCCTGAATCATAAAACTGAAATTTCCCCCACATTTATCATTTTTCAAGCTTGACGTCTTTGCGTGTTTTAAAATATCCCATAACGGTGTGTACACTATGATACGCGAATTGATGACCAGAAAATATATAGCCCTGCTATACACAAATATTAGTACCTTAGGCTATTGATCTGGAATCTTGTGGTTTAGACATTAAACAGAAATATCTCCATACATGTAACCTTCACTGTATAAGTCTTACACAACAACATCGCCATTTTCCTGTTAATTATAAATTGACAGGGTATCGCCATTTTTTACGTTATTCATATAACATGATATGTCTTACGTATGGTTGAATGTCAAAAGGTCATTTTTTTTGGGGGGGGGGGGGGCATTTTGCGGTCTTCGTCCCTCCTATTCTAGGACGGAAAAATAACAATCCTGAGTACCGACATTTTCATGTTGTTGATAGTGAATTGACTGGGTGGCCACAAAGCTGAAATTTACGACAGGGGAGTACTTATCTGAATGGAGTTTTAAGCTGTTAGGATTAAGATAAAACCCCATTCCCTGTCATAAAATGTTCTCTCTCCCCCCGTAACTTCAGCTATTAAGCTCAAGATTATATCCCAAATACTCTCTCTCTCTCTCTCTCTCTCTCTCTCTCTCTCTCTCTCTCATCCTTAATCCGTGATTTCCCATCATTTGTATTTATAACTGATCACAGTATTTACAATTTATTAGGCGTAACTCTTCAATTAATCATAAGCAAGTAATTAATCACAGGTCACTGTAGGTAAACAAAATACGTTATCAGAAGATTTCAAGTTGTTTCAAACGAAATCTGAATTTCTGACCCCAATCATGTAATGTAGCAGCAGAAGGGGGGGGGGGGGGTATATTTGAAGGAAATGCAGGGTTTGCACTAGGGCTTGGCATACAAGGCTGAACTGTTCTTGTTGTTGTTGTTGTTGTTGCACGTTGTGTTTGTGTTGGTGATATCTATTCCTTTGGTGGTGAATTTAAATGAATTTGAAATGACATCCCACAGATGAAACGTGCGGGGTTGTGTCAGTTTTCCATTTTTTCGTTTCAAATTCTATTTTTTAAAAAATCAAATTCACCTAAACTCTGACAAATAAAACGACGAGAGTATTGTGCTTAAGGAGAACAAATTCATTTATCTTTACTTTATTTCACATCCGTCAATCTTTCACGCCAAAGGCTCAAAGGAAAGCATTAAAGCGTATGACCAACTCATACCATAGATAAATGTCATTGGGTTCTAAAACTTTCACAGGTAATACATATATAGCTTTTTTCTTGCTCTCGGTATCAAGGATTGCTACACCGCTTCCCGTCTGGCTACAATTAATATGTTCATTAAAATTTGCATATATCATGTTTACAGTGAAATGATAGATAAATGACCTTTAGATATTTAGCGTCCCTGAACGGTGTTGTGTTTCAAGATAGTCAGAATCAGCCTGCGAATATAATGAATATTTTCACCTGAATCTGTTCAAAAATAACCCCTGGGAATTCTGCTCCGTACTGAGACAGTACGTAGTCTCAGAGATTTAAAATCTGTTATGGGAGGTGATGATGAGGGATGCGTGGTGTCATTTTTTTTTTCCTGGACCCGTTTAGTAACATGGATATTGACCGTCGTCACGCTGTTCCTCTGATAGATGATCATCTTCAATTTACACAGCTGCTGTGTTTTATGCACTAGTATTTCCAATAACATTATTTTTATTAAAACATACTGTTAAACCACGTGTCATTTTCCCCTTACGTGTCTTATCACCCCCCCCCCACACACACACACACACACACACGAAGACCAACGAAAATAAGAGTGAAGAAAAATAAATTTCCAAAGATTCAGCTAAAGGGGGTGGGGGAGGGAGTTTATTTATTAAGACAATAAAGAGATGGGTGAATCAACAGACACACTTATTTCCATATTCTAGATAAAGACGTCCAAATTATAACTAAGAACACAGGGAGTTAAAGGAGGATAAAGTGGAAAGATGTGTGTGTCGTGTGTGTGTGGAGGGGGGAGGGGCAACTTGTCCGCTTCCACAATGAAAACTATCGTACCATATTGTTGTTAACACGTTCTAGTGGAGTTTTCCTTGGTATATTTTTTATTTGCAATACAGGGTTATTCAGGCATTCTAGAGGCCTTCCGTATGTATCAAACAATACAGAGTTATTCAGGCATTCTTGAGGCTTTCCGTATGTATCAAACAATACTGAGTTATTCAGGCATTCTAGAGGCCTTCCGTATGTATCAAACAATACAGAGTTATTCAGGCATTCCAGAGGCCTTCCATATGTATCAAACAATACAGAGTTATTCGGGCATTCTAGAGGCCTTCCGTGTGTATCAAACAATACTGAGTTATTCAGGCATTCTTGAGGCCTTCCGTATGTATCAAACAAATACAGAGTTATTCAGGCATTCTAGAGGCCTTCCGTATGTATCAAACAATTACAGAGTTATTCAGGCATTCTAGAGGCCTTCCGTTTGTATCAAACAATACTGAGTTATTCAGGCATTCTTGAGGCCTTCCGTATGTATCAAACAATTACAGAGTTATTCAGGCATTCTAGAGGCCTTCCGTTTGTATCAAACAATACTGAGTTATTCAGGCATTCTAGAGGATTTCCGTATGTATCAAACAATACAGAAACTCAGCTGTAGGTGTAAGTATTGACCAACAAAAGGTTGTTTTTGGTGGGTTTTTTTTTTTGGGGGGGGGGGGGGGGGGGAGTGTCCGAAACGTTCCAAGTAGCCAAGGCTACGTGTAAGCTACTTCCATCCCATTTCCACTCATCTTCTCTCCTGAAATAAATGTTTTATATATTGTGTGTAACCCAATCTATTCCGCGATACGTGTATCATATCAAACACAACGACATTTGGTGGTTTGACGGGTATATCTGATATTGATAAAATACAGGCATCATAATGACACATCTCTTCAACAAGAGTGCATGTAAAATTTTAACCATGGTGATATTAAAAATCGGCTCCTGATTGTAGAAAATCTAACAAATAAACCTGAAGTAAATCCAGTAGGTAATATTACTCTCATTACCGTCCCGAGGAGGATTTTAGATAAGGTCAGAAAAGCGCGGATTAGTGTCCGTCACTATATCGAGTGCACCCTGTTTCTCTCTCATTAATCCACACTTCTGTATAAGTTAGGTGTAAACACATTAACTTTTGGTGTCAGGATTTTTATTTATTTTTTTTTTTGGATTATAAATAATTACATAAAAATGGAAATGTGTAAAGAAACAAGTGTCATAATAGACTGTATTGTTTGTCCGGAGTGCTTGTCTAATTTTAATTTTCACTCTGTTGCAGACAGTACATTTACTGAAATCACCAATTTAAATATCGTATTTTGACTGCACACTAATGCAAATACCAAATTTAAAAGCGAAACTCAAGAAATGCAAATGATATGCAGCAATGTACATAATTAATTGTCATTGTGACAAAATATATATTTGTTACAAAATACGTACCCATCATTCAGTTGTTTTATTTTCCTCGTCGGTATAAATTCTCTTTCAGTCAAACAAACACCGCTTTTTGAATCATGTCCAATTCATAGTTCATATCTCTTATATAACCCAAGAGCAGCGAAACTTCAGCGATCGAAATGAATGTCACATTCTAAACACAATTCTTTTTTCACCTGTGCTCAAGCGTCTATATGACAAGAATCAAAACATAACACGCTTGGCTGACTACCTGTTGTCATGTTCAATAGAACTCTTCAGGGTATTTGTCACAAGTTAATATGTATGTTAATTACTTTGTGATGCATTTCCTGACCGTTATTTATAAGTAATGGGGTTATTACGTCCTAAAACAAGGGAAATCTATATATGAAATATGAATTATTTATATGCCTGCTTTAACTAACGTCTACCATTATTATATAGTGATGTTTCCATATAAATGTTAGCATTGCATACAATTTTTATATTTCCAGAACCCATCTTTTGTATTTTCATTTACGCAAAATTAGGGGGAAAATTTTTTTGTTTGAATATTACTAAACTATCGGTTTTACAAATGAAATATTAATTGTTATAGAATCTCTGGAAAAATTGAGACAATTTTGAAACAATCCCCCCAAACCTGGCAATCAATATATTTGATCTGTCTGTACTTGAATTGAAGCAGTTTCTTTCAATCTATTGATCAATCTGTGTACGATGCACTTTCAAGGTTGATTGCGCTAAACTTCAATTAAATTACCAGTCTTGTGGAATGTGAATCTCTCTCTCCCAGTTCTCTCTCTCTCTGTCTCTCTCTCTCTCTTAAATCACCGCACTATTTCCACTCATCTTAAGACTTTTTAGAAGACAGAGGAACTGAATGTTGTCTACAAATCCCCATGCAAAAGAAAGTAAGAGAGAAAACTAGACAGGTGCTACAGGCACGGTTTATTTTGTAGAATTTTGTTTAAATCCTATGATTTAAGGAAGCTGTACAAAAACATATTCATCAAAGTTATTTTCAAAAATAATAATTAAGCGCAGATCCCGAGGAAGCGGAGGCCGTGACCTTACTCAGACTGGTCAAATATTAGTGTTCCTAATGTTGTACAATACTACATATTAGGCCCTTAGCATAGGTTTGGTAGTCTGAAAAATACAGAGAGAGAGAGAGAGAGAGAGAGAGAGAGAGAGAGAGAGAGAGAGAGAGAGAGAGAGAGAGAGAGATTCATATCGGTCTTTGTTTATCCTTGAGTTTGTGGTTAATGTCTATTTGGTTGGGTGAAGGTTTTCCCCGTACAATAGAAATTTCGCACCCGAGAGAAGTTAACAAAAGAAAACATGGACGTGACATTCCCGTGTATTTACCGCGCCAACAGACGACAGTATTATCGCTGGGAGTTAAAGTGTCATTCTCTCTCTCTCTCTCTCTCTCTGTGTGTGTGTGTCTCTCTCTCTCTCTCACTCTCTCTCTCTTGTATCTATATTCTCAATATTGTGTATCTACATCGTTGTTGGTGATGAATTTCGCTAGATTATATAGGGTTGTATTTTTTATTTTTTTATTTTATCTTATTTTATTTATTTAAGGAAAGGAAAATGTCGATAATGTGGTGGAAATACTGGAAATGATCCTTAAACAGCCATGACCACGTATAACCAAGCAAACAACACATAGACAATACTGAGACATCACAACTCGACAATCACAGATACACCGAGCATTTATTTAAAATCTTTGATTTACAATAATGCGATTGAAATATAGTAAAGATAGAGACACGAAGCACAGAGGTTAGAAGCGCTATGCATGAATGATTGCAAGCATGAACGAACAAAAGAAAAACTTCATTAACTCAATTCTGAGTACCATGTAATTTATTATAGTGATATGTGTTTTGCAAATCAATTCTTTTAATAAATTAATTTCTATTAATTAAATTAATAATAAAATGTTGGAAGTGATAAAACAAAGTCCAGTGATAAAACGTGTGTGTCTCCGGCTGATGGGAACGTGTGGAGGGGAACGCCCTCACAGTATCGTGGAGGTAATACACATCTATGGTACTGTAAAACGAATATACTATCCTAGATAGTCATGGAAATACCTTTTAAAAAAGAAAAATTGAAATACTCTCTCTGTTGAATTGTGAAGAAAAAGTTTTTGATAGGGAGTATCATGTGTCACAGCCCGTCTGATATCTCGTGTCTAAATCTTTCACGTTTCGCGAGTGTTGTACCTGTACGGTTAGGGCACATTTCTTTAAATTTCAAAGTGAGATATGAAAATTAAATTTTGCGCCGATTTTTGCAAATATCGGATGCGTAATATTTGTTTTCACTAACCGGTCCAATACTTTTTACACTTTGATACGAGTAATACAGGTTATTTTCATTGTATCTCAGAAGTGACAAAGCAGGTTATCGCACCAGCTGGTTTCCTGGCATATCTTCAATCATGTGTTGCAGCACGCCAATTCTAAAATTAGTTCACAGCTATCATTATACTTTGATAATTAGAAAGCAACCGATACGGGCGCAAATTCAAATTGTAACTTAATGGCAAGCTACGAAAATAGGGTGTTAAATATCATATACCTGGGGCAAAAATTTCTGGATTTTTTAAAATTTGACTTTAAAATGTTTCGTATTATTCCCGACGTAAACCGAGATGTATTCTGTCCAAAACAGTTCATATATGATCAATGGAGACGAGATCGATACACACTAGTTGAATTTAGAGTTATTCCGCTTTTCACGCGTAAAATCACATTGATTGATTCGCTACCCCGGCCGTTCCTCCACATTTAAAGAAACACACACACACACACACACACACTATCTTGACGCAAGCGTCAGAGGTATCGGACCACAGAAGATACGAAATTATGTCTTACTTCTTATATATATATATATATATATATATATATATATATATATATATATATATATGTATATATATGTATATATATATATATATATGTATATATATATATATAATGTCGAACCACATTGACGATATATATTTAGTACGTACAATACATTAGGACCGTTTATCATGTCAATGCCTGCCGTTACATAAGACCTCAGTATTGAAGGTCATATCCAACAAACCCTTGACCTTCACTTCTAATGGTAGACACTTGATGAAATAACACTCACTGCTTATGCTGGGGATGTCAATACTGTTTATGAAAAACCCTTTCTCTGTCGTATACTCTGCCATGGCCGTTCCCAAGTTCAGGTAGAAGGGGAGAAGTTGTGCGCTGGGCTACCAACACAGCCATGTTAAACCCCAGCCTCCACAGAAACAAATACAAGGAATCATAAATTGCCTTCAAGTAGACAGGTGGTGACTTCTATGCAAGAGCAGCGCATGACAAGTGGCAACACTCCGACAAACTCCATTCCGTCTCCAAAGCACACATCAGTGATGGGATGTTGGAATGTACGTACATTGTAAGATTTATTGTTTGTTTGTTTTACGTCTCGTCGAGAATTTTTCACTCATATTGAGACATCACCATCTGTAGGTGAAGTACCACAACTTTAGACCTATGCTAAGCGCTCTTAGGTTTGACGCGGCCATGGCACGAGCGGTGTTAGAACTCACGACCTCCAGGTCACGAAGCGAACGCTTACATTGTAAGAGGTGGGTAAGCTATCACAATTGGTATGTGTCATGGACAAGTGTGGCGTGAATATTCTAGCCATCAGTGAATGTAGATAGACAGGAAGTGGAAAATTTATTCGCAGGAGCAGTGATATGTTGATCAGGAAGAAACAATGGATTACATCACGGAGGGGTGACAGTTATTTTAAGACAGCCAGCAAATCTATTGTGGAACGGAGGGACATCAGCTACTGCATCATCTATGTCCACTTGAAATCCAACCACGGAAAGACTAAGATAACTAACAGTATTCAATCTCATAATTCCTATAGAAAATACAAATTAGAGAGATGGGCAAGCAAGGACCACTGTACATTCCAGGGCTCTGGTGCCTAGGAGGAATAAGCATCCTCTGTCGACCGGTCACACACGATGATCATACATAAGGGTGCCAGGAACGGCCTAACAATTGATATGAAACACGTCAGCCAGCATTTAACCTAATGACTATCTCACCAGTGATTCACTGCTACTCAACTGTCAATGACGAGAAAGAAAAGAGGCATTAAATGGAATTACAACATGTATTCCCAAGCATGATGTCTTGATCGTGATGGGAGATATGAATGCAAACGTACGTGAGGACAACATCGTCATGGAGAATGTAATAGGTCGACAGGACAACACTGAGGAATGACAATGGAGAAAGGCTTGTATGCACAGTAGTCTGATAACTGGAGGGACCATTTTGAGGCGTAAGAGGATTTATACTTTTGCATGGACCCCACCAGACAACAGAGGAAGAAATCATATAGACCGTATCATGATAAACAAGAAGTGGAGAACGTTACAGGGTGTTTAGGTGAGACGAGGGCCTGGCATGAACAGAAATCAGTATCTTGTGATTGGCAAGATCTTGCTCAAGTTGAGGAAAACTAGAGCGAAGTCACATCGTAAATAGTTCGAAACAGGGAGACTCAGTAATGAAGATATGAGAGAAGTTTCTGTGTAGAGCTTCAGAATAGATTCCAGGTGTTCGGAAATCTAGGAGAAAGCATAGAAAAACACTGGACGAACATCAGGGATGTATATAACAGATACACCGCAGACTGTGTTGGGATACAGAAACATCAAAAGGAAGAAATGGGTATAAGAGAGAATGTGGAAGTTTGTTGAGGAACTGAAGGACATGAAACAACAAATACACGCTTGTATAAACGACTTAGATAGGGCACAGTGAAGGGATTATACGGAAATAGAAAAGGAATTGAAGGCAAGTGCAAAAAAGGATATAAAGATATTCATTGATGAACTAGCAGAGAAGGCAGAAATAGAGTGGTATAGAGGAGATTTAAGGACTCTGCATAACAACAAGAAGCTATGTGGGAAGATGTTCACCTGCAAATCACATAATAAAGACAGTAAGGATAAGAGCTATATTGTTGCCTTAAATCTGTGTGGGTTTTTTAATAAAGACCCGAGTCTTTCTGTTTACAAACAAAGCAGTGAAATTAATTTAAGTTAACTTTGTAATTCAATTTTTCACAGTCACAAGCTTAACTTCTAAATGACACAATGCTTGAAATGTGAAATATATAATAAACTTAGATCGAAATGTATTTCTTGTTAAAACATCGCAAACAATAACATACCTCAATCTTTGTTTACAACACAAACATTAAATTCTTTACAATGAACCCCATTTTTTGTGAAACTTTTGGAATACATTAGACAGTCGATCATTAAAAGTGAAATACAAAATTTGGGGAAATTGTGAATAAGTCCCTTCAAGGATGACGTAGATCTTTTGGAAATAGCAGAGTGGATTCAGAGGGAACAGATCATTTGTAGAAAACCTCGTTTGCCTGAGAAACATCATTGAGCAGAGTCTGAATTTGTGATCATCATTATATGTTAATTTTATAGATTTTGAGAAAGCGTGCGGCAGCATACATCGGGTCACGCTGTGGAAAATAATGGAGGGATACAAATACCATCATATAAGACATGTATAATAGGTTCCGATGAAAGTGAGATACGAGAGATCAACATCTGAATGGTTTCTGATAACATCTCATGCGTCGTCTCACCATTTATGTTCCTTCTGTACACTGACTGGATGATGAGATGAGTGCAAGAGGAGCCCCGTGGGATTCACTGGACATCTAGAGCGAGTCTGGAAGATATAGACTTTGCATCTAAAGACCTAGAGGAAGTAAAGACATTATGCTACCTTTGTTAACATCAATTGAGAAGCGAAGGAAGACGACAGCATCAGAAATGGAAAAGCAGCTACAGTATTTCGAAAACTGGGCAACAACTGGAAATCAAGGAACATTTCTAGAAAAACCACGATTCAGATCAACAAGAGCATAGATCAGTGCTATTATATGTGGTAGACTGAGAGGGTGTGGAGGAAGCTGATTAGGAAGGAGTCTTTGTGTGAGGCGTCACGATCGGATCAGCAACAAGGAGGTACTGGCGAAGTGAAAGCGGACACATGAACATGGAGGTAAAATGCAGGAAGTGGAGATAGCTGGGATATGTACTGAGAATAGAGGAAGATAACAATAGAAGAAGAGCTATGAAATGGACAGCATCTGAGAAGAGACGATCTGGGAGACCGAAAGGGATATGGAGAAAAATTGTAGCGATAGGAATGAAGGAGACTGGATATACCTGGAAAAACATAGAGCAAGCAGCGCAGGACAGAAACGAATGGAGAGACCTTGTAGCTGCCTATGTGAGACATACAAGGGAGATGATGGAGTGAATTAAGTATCGTGTAGGTCAATACTGCTAATGGTTAAACTTTTCTTCATCGTATTGGTCAATACTGCTCATGATTAACCCTTTATCGTATCGGTCAATATTGTTTATGATTAACCCTTTCTCTATCGTATCGATCAATATTGCTCATTATTAATCTTTTCTTTATCGTATTCGTATACTACTCATGATTAACCCTATCTCTATCATACTGGTCATTACTGCAAATGATTAAACTTTTCGCTAACGTATCGATTAATAATGTTAATGATTAACATTAGATCACCATATTCCCATTCATCTGGGTTAAACTAGTGAATTTTCCTTGTTCGCACGGGACCTGTGTTCGAAACTTCGTTAGAGCCAACCGGAATGATAACTTTCTCCTTTATCCTTATTTTAAATTAAGATTGTATCATTGGTAAAAACGAACCTGTTTAATGGAGGCTATTTTGCATCAACCTGTAAAGAAAACAGGTTCTCTGTCTTCAACAAGAACGAGAGACAGAGAGAAAAAAGAATCTTTATAAAAGGGGACTGGTGAAATGATGAAATCATGATCATAAATCATAAATGATAACATAAAGTTCTATTCTGACAAGCACTCGAGAGAGAGAGAGAGAGAGAGAGAGAGAGAGAGAGAGAGAGAGAGAGAGATATTCAACATCATCTTTACGATGTAAAAGACTCGTCTCGTGAGAGTTCATTATCCCTGTGTTCCCTGATTGGTTAACCCGTTGTGTGAAGAAAGTCATACAACATAATAAAGACTGCACATTTTCAATCATTCCTAAGGGTGTAATTAATATCAAATTCTGAATTAAGTGCTCTTCAAAACTGTCTGACGAAATCTTCCCATTCACTTTGGCCCGTGGAGACTGTATGATAATTTGCCTTTCCCTCCATCTGAATGTACAGCATGATTCGAAATCCACTGTGTATAAGAAAGAGCATATGCCTACATTTCCCAATCAATATCGCCTGACTGAATGGTAAAAATTCCAGTAACTGTTCTACAATTTAAATATCCCATGATACCTTATTATTATCGACCACTTAACGGCAAGTCGTAAAACATTAAGATAATCAATGTGGTTGTCGTAAAACATTGTGTTGACCTTAGGCAGTGTGGAACTGAGTCCCCAATTTTGTAGAGAAACACGGATGTGATGTCTCATTTTTCTGCTTCACCTACGAATATTATTGAGTTTAGTCATCTATTACTCATTCCATCTCATTCCTTCATTATTAATTAACTCAAAAGCAAGTCCTCAAATTTTTGGCCAAACAAGAAAACCTCATGTACATCTGTACGCAAATATCCCTAGCCAAAATGTACATCTGTACGCAAATATCCCTAGCCAAAATGTACATCTGTACGCAAATATCCCTAGCCAAAATGTATAAGTGATAATCAAAATTACCCTCTGTCTCTTGGAAAACTACTCCATCACAGAAATTATCACAGTGATCAGTAATAATGGTAGAAGTGATAAACTTACTATCAAATGGTCAGTGATGAACTTAGTACTCATTCACAGAAACTACCAAATAGTCAATGATGAAGTTAGTACTCATCACAGAAACTATCAAATAGTCAATGATGAAGTTAGTACTCATCACAGAAACTATCAAATAGTCAATGATGAAGTTAGTACTCATCACAGAAACTATCAAATAGTCAATGATGAAGTTAGTACTCAATCACAGAGATTATTATAGTAGTCAGTGACGAACTTAGTACTCAATCACAGTGACTATGAAATAGTCCGTGACGAACTTAATATTCAGTCACAGAGACTATTACAGTAGTCAGTTACTACTTAAGTATTCAGTATCTGGTGGTCTGAAGTATACTTTTTCAAGTTGTCCATTCGACCTTGGACGACAAAAGGCAGTAAAAACCTATAACTACACTGTACATTGTCCTTACTAGATACCTAAAGTTTGAAATAAATACTCATAAAGAGTCTTTTGAATTCGGCTTTAGAATTAAGACGAGTTATTTCTATACTGTTTTATGAAGGTGTCAACACTGTCTGATATGGCAAGCCGGAAATTTCGTTGACGACCCAAACGTTTCTATGTCTGTGATGAATCTCTATGGACCAGTCACGTTACTTTTCGGCATCGGGACACCGGACAGGCTTCAGTCCAAATGTCAAGTCTGTTGGTGTGTACATCTATTGTTACCATGACAATTGGGAACACGATAAGAGCACTGTAGCTAGCTGAGGTGACAGAAGAATTGATTTTTAACATTCAACGCCAGTCATTCGCATAAATCAGTCCCCGCGCGCCACCAAACATCCAGGTTTCCATGGCAACGACTCTCAGAAGATGGATCTGTAACTGAGTCGTTTTTAGGCGGTGATCAGTCGGTGAGATCTGGTGCGAGAGAAATCTTGTTTATTTTATTTCATTTTTTCTACTTCGAGACGTGTGCAGTTTCATTGATCGTGTTTCAGGGTCGTTTTTTCTGTGACATGGGGTCTGCACAGATTGCAATTTCTTACATTAATGGTGGTATATACAAGGAGTAACACAGAAGAATGGGACATTCATCTTGATTAAGATTACAGACTAGTTCTCTAATTCAAGGACAAGGACGTAATGACAAAAACTATTTAACAGATTCACATCTGATAGTGTACTCTGTTATCAGTGGTCCTAGGTCTGCAATACGCACTACCTTCTTGTAATTTTCATCGACTAGGCTTCTAATAAAACTATACAACACAATGACCTTGACATTTGTAGACTAGTTCTCTAGCCAAAGATCGCTTAGTCTTTAATTTTTCAAACTCTCTGGAAAGGAATTCAGCTAACGTATTGCGGAAAGTGTATTTTAAACTTGCATTCCTTTTTAGATTTTACTGTTATTAAAATATACTTATTTACTGTTCAACGACAGGAGTAATATATTTCAAGATTTGAACATCATACAAAATTTGCAAGTGCCTTATATTTGTTAACGAATTTTATATTTGTACTTGTTACAAGCAAACTAAGCCACATAAATATATAAAGTCAGCTAAGTAAGGCATCCATTTTTTATCTAATGCCTTTGAATTGTTTTGCAACCGTGGATGAAGTTCCATTATTGCAAAGTTTTGGGAGAGAATCGTGTCTTACTGATGTTCTTGGTGACAGACACATAAAGCATTTACTAATCAAATTTCTGTAAAGTTCTAAGCGGTAAACGTGAACGAAAATGATCGCCTCTCTGTTTTTCAAACCAGGTTCATTTCTTATAATTTCAGTATCTATATCTAGTGGATGAATTTCTAGGTTGTTTGTGAACCTGAATTTCTAGGTTTGTTGTGTAAATTTTTAGGCTGTTTGTTTAAATTTCTAGATTTGTGTAAATTTTAGATGATTTAAATATTTAGAATGTTTCATAAATGTCTAGATTGCTTGTGTAAATTTCTAAATTGTGTAGGTTTGTGTAAATTTATATTATGTTTGTATAAATTTCTAGCTTTTTGCGTAAATTGTTAGGTTATTTGTGTGAACTCTAGATTGTTTTATAAATGTGTAGACTGTTTGGATACAAACCTAGGATGTTTGCGCGAATTTTTAGGTTTTTGGGTAAATTTCTAGGCATGTGTAAATTTCTAGGTTGTTTTTGTAATGTCTACATTGCTTGTGTAAATTTCTAGGATCTTCGTGTAAATTTCTAGGTTGTTTGTGTAATTGGTAGGTTGTTTGTGTAAATGTCCAGGTTGTTTGTATAATTCCTAGGTTGTTTGTTTGTCGTTTTAGGTTGTTTGTGTAAATTCCCAGGTTTCTGTAAATTTCTAACTTGATTCTGTAAACTTCTAGGTTGTTTGCATGGATTGTATATGTTTATTGTGTAAATGTCTTGGTTGTTTGCGTTATATAAACAAATAAAAGTGAGTAATTTTATCTGCAATCTAACGTTTTACGATACTTTTCCCGTTTAAAAGAGAGACACCAGCTCTACGTAAAATTTCACAAATTTTGTAATAAAGATAGAGCAGTGGGTATCGTTATCGTGGTCATACCTGACAGATCCGTAGTTTTCATACCGAATGCCGGTCACTTGTTTCAAGTAACAATTGCTATCCTACATTTAACGCAGTATCAAAACAGAATCCAACGCAGTACTTTTGCTAAACAAGTGTTTCAATCATATGGAGACCGGCCATATAATCTGAAAAGTAGAGACTTATATATATATATATATATATATATATATATATATATATATATATATATATATAATCTGCATTGTGATTATTGTAAATGTAGAGGATTTTATATAATCTGACTTGTGTCTGTTTTAAATGCAGATGTTTTTATATAATCTGACTTGTGTCTGTTATAAATATAGAGTTTTTGTGTAATCTGACATGGGTCTGTTATAAATATAAAGGTTTCTATATAATCTGACCTCTGTCTGTTATGAATGTAGAGGTTTATAGATAATATGACATGTGTCTGTTATAATGTTGAGATTTTATATAATATGACCTGTGTCTGTTATAATGTTGAGATTTTATATAATATGACCTGTGTCTGTTATAATGTTGAGATTTTATATAATATGACATGTGTCTGTTATAATGTTGAGATTTTATATAATATGACCTGTGTCTGTTATAATGTTGAGCTTTTATATAATATGGCTTGTGTCTGTTATCAATGTAGAGTTTGATATATGACTTGTGTCTGTTGTAAATGTAGATATTTTATATAATATGACTTGTGTCTGTTGTAAATGTAGATATTTTATATGATATGACTTGTGTCTGTTGTAAATGTAGATATTTTATATAATATGACTTGTGTATGTTGTAAATGTAGATATTTTATATGATATGACTTGTGTCTGTTGTAAATGTAGATATTTTATATATGACTTGTGTCTGTTGTAAATGTAGATATTTTATATATGACTTGTGTCTGTAGTAAATGTAGATATTTTATATATGACTTGTGTCTGTTGTAAATGTAGATATTTTATATATGACTTGTGTCTGTAGTAAATGTAGAGAGTTTATATAATGTGTATTATAACTGTAGATGTTTCTATATAATCTGACTTGTGTCTGATTTTATATAATATGGCTTGGGTCTCTTATCAATGCACACTTTTGTATAAAATCGAACTCATGTCTGTTATAAATGTAAGTTTTTATAGAATATGAATTGTGTCTGTCATAAATGTAGATATTTTACATAATCTGACTTTTGTCTCTTATCAATGTACACTATTGTATAAAATCGGACTCGTGTCTGTTATACATGTAGAGGTTTGTATATAATCTGACTTGTGTCTGATATAACTGTAGATGTTTCTATATAATCTGAGTTGTGTCTCTGATAAATGCAGAGAATTGTACAAAATGTCTTCTTTTTATTGTAAATGTAGAGGCTGTATATCATGTGACTTGGGTCTGTTATTAATGTAGAGGTTTGTATATAATCTGACTTGTGTCTCTAATAAATGTAGAAGTTTGTATATAATTTAACTTGTCTCTGTTATAGATTTACAGGTTGCATATAATCTGACTTATGTAAGCTAAAAATGTAGAAGTTTGTATATAATTTAACTTGTCTCTGTTATAATTGTAGAGGTTTATATACAATCTGACTTGTTTCAGTTAAAAATGTAGTGGTTCGTAGATAATCTGACTTGAGTCTTTTATACATGTAGAGTTGTATATAGTATATCGTATCTGTTATAAATGAAGAGGTTTTTATATAATCTGACTTGTGTGTATTATAGATGTAAAGGTTGTATATAATATGACTTGAATCTGTTATAAGAAAAGGCTAAGATAACTAACAGTATTCAATCTCGTAATTCCTCTAGAAAATCAGAGGGATGGGCAAACACGGACCCTGGTCATACCAAAGGTGGGATCAAGTGCCTAGGAGGAGTAAGCATCCCCTGTCGATCGGTCGTGAGCCCTATATTCCGATCAGGTAAGCAGAGCAATCCGTATTGAGAATCAGTGTGCCAAGGACAGCCTAACAATTGGTATGAAACACATCAGACAGCATTTGACTTAATGGTAAGTTGTACTGGCAACGACCATAAAATTTGCGAAATGCTGACTTTAGACGAGACTGTACAAATCCCTGTAACATCAACTTCTTTGTCCGTAGCCCGCTTCGATTCAAAAACTGATCATAAGCAGAACCAGCTCTTGCGTATCGAATCAGTTGGGAGATATAAACACCATATGCAGGTCATGGTGGAATGTTGCCACATAAATAAAGGACATTAACGATGGAGAAATTGGAATGGGATGTTTGTCATAAAGTTCAGTTGTTAGTTAGCCGCCGGCATCTTTTTTTAGTAAAATATCTAAGTACGAAGCAGATGTGGAAGACTCTGTGGTGTCTTTTATTTCAAGCTCACTGGGATATATCGAATCGACATATGAATGAAAAATATCATTGGTAATAGACAAAACGTCGTAGATATATCTAAATGTAGAGGTTTATATATAATCTCATTGGTGTCTTTTTTAAATGTAGAGAGTTTATATAATATGACATGTGTCTCTTATAAATATAGAGGTTTTTTTTTAATAACCTGACTGGTGTCTGTTATAAATGTAGAGGTATGCTTACAATATAACTTGTATTTCTTAAAAT
The DNA here is from genome assembly GCA_024699665.1 of Ostrea denselamellosa. Lineage (NCBI taxonomy): Eukaryota > Metazoa > Mollusca > Bivalvia > Ostreida > Ostreidae > Ostrea > Ostrea denselamellosa. The sequence goes on from JAMZEH010000075.1 coordinate 6,511,653, forward strand.
AATGTAGAGGTTTATGTATAATCTGAGTTGTGTCAGTAATAAATGTAGAGGTTTGTATATAATCTGAGTTGTGTCAGTAATAAATGTAGAGGTTTGTATATAATCTGAAGTGTGTCTTTTAAAATTGTAGAGGTTTATATATCAACCGATTTCTGTCTGTTATAAATATAATGGTTTGTATATAATCTGACTTGTGTCTCTTATCAATGTACACGTTTGTATAAAACCGGACTCGTGTCTGTTATAAATGTAGAAGTTTACCCATAATCTAATTTCTGTCTGTTATAAATGTACAGGTTGTATATAATGTGACTTGTGTCTGTTATGAATATAGCGTTTTTGTGTAATCTGACTTGTGTCTGTAATAAATGTTGAGTTTTTATAGAATGTGACTTGTGTCTATTGTGAATGTAGAGGTTTATATATAATCTAACTTGTTTCTGTTATGATTGTAAAGGTTTATATATAATCTGACTTGTGTCAGTTATCAATGTGGTGATTTCATATAATCTGACTTGTGTCTGTTATAAATATAGAGGTTTGTATATAATCTGACTTGTGTCTGTTATAAATATAGAGGTTTGTATATAATCTGACTTGTGTCTGTTATAAATATAGAGGTTTGTATATAATCTGACTTGTGTCTGTAATAAATGTAGAAGTTTGTATATAATCTGACTTGTCTCAGTTATAAATGTAGATTGATTGATTATTTATTGTTTTCCGCCACACTAAACAATTTTTCAGTTATTAGGTGGCGTCCAGTTTTTGTTGGTGGAGGAGAGAACCCAGATACAATGTAGCTGGGAAGAAACCACCGACCTCCCGCAAGTAAACTGGCAAACTTGCTCACATAACGCCGCGGCCGAGATTCGAACACGCGCCGACAGAGATGAGAGGCTTTGTGATTTTGAGCCCTATGCTCTAACCACTCGGCCACGGAGGCCCCTTGTAAATGTAGAAGTTTGTATATAATATGACTTGTCTCAGTTATAAATGTAGAAGTTTGTATATAATCTGACTTTCGTCTTTTCTAAATTTAGAGATTTTATATAATCTATTTTCTGTCAGTAATAAATGTAAAGATTTGTGACGTGTCCTGTATAAATATAGATATTTTTATATAATATGAGTTGTGTCTGTTATAAATGTAGAGATTTGTATATAATCTCATTTGTGTCTGTTATAAATGTAGAGATTTGTATATAATCTCATTTGTGTCTGTTATAAATGTAGAGATTTGTATATAATCTCATTTGTGTCTGTTATAAATGTAGAGATTTGTATATAATCTCATTTGTGTCTGTTATAAATGTAGAAATTGTAGATATTATAACTTTTGCCTGTTATCAATGTAGCTGTTTGTGTCTGTTATATGATTGTTGTATGATTACTTGTTTTTTTTTATCCACAGCCGCTATTCAGAGAGTTCAGTCCTGTGATAAAACTGCCCAATGAGTCAGAAGGAACGGTCATGATATGTTGTGATGTGGACTCATTGTGGCAGCGTGGCGAATGTAATATTTCAAGCTGTCATTGCATAAAAACTTTTATTAAATGTGTGCATAATGTATTAGTACATGTAACTATAATATATCCTCTATAATCAAATTAATGATCGATAAATAGCATATTTTTGTTTCAAGTTTTTCAATCTTGAATTTACTTATCCATATTCTTCCTATACTTTATCAATAGCAAAACAATATCGAATTTATGCACAATTACCGATCCAGGGAGCCTCTGGCACCTCAGGTGAGGTAGACATGGAGGGCCTCTGCGGAGGTTTGACCTCACTTGCTGTTGTTAATTATTGAAAATAATAAAATATATAAAGAAAAAAAGACTTGTCTCTCTTATGAATGTAGATATTTTATATAATCTGAATTGTGTCTGTTATAAATGTAGAGATTTTATATAATATGACTTGTGTCTGTTATAAATGTAGAGGTTGCATATAATCTGACTTTTGTGTGTTATAAATGTAGAGGTTGCATATAATCTGACTTTTGTGTGTTATGAATGTAGAGGTTGCATATAATCTGACTTGTGTCTGTTATAAATGTAGAGGTTGTATATAATATGACTTCTTTTTATTTCATGTAAAGGTTCTATATAATCTGACTTGTGTCTTCTATAAATGTAGAGGTTTTATGTAATTTGACTTGTGTCAGTTATAGATAAAAATGAGCCCGCATAGGTTAGATATAGATATGTGCAGGTTGTATATAATCTGACTTGTGTCTGTAATAAATGTAGAGTTTTTATATAATGTGATTTGTGTCAATTATCAATGTAGTGATTTCATATAACCTGACTTGTGTCAAAAATGTAGATGTTTGTTTATAATTTGTCTTGTGTGTTTCATGAATGTAGAGTTTTTGTATGATGTGTTTGTTATAAATATAGAAGTTGTTAAATAATTTGACATGTGCCTGTTATAAATGTAGATATTTTATATAATCTTACTTCTGTCTGTTATAAATGTAGAGGTTGTATATAATATGACTTATGTGTATTATAAATGTAGAGGTTTGTGTATAATATGACTTATGTGTGTTATGAATGTAGAGGTTTGTGTATAATCTGACTTGTATCTGTTATAAATGTAGAGGTTGTATATAATCTGCCATGTGTCTGTTATAACTATAGAGGGTGTGTATAATATGACTCGTGTCTGTTAGAAGTGCAAATATCTTATATAATATGACTGGTGTCCTTCACAAATGTGAAGAGTTTATATAATCTGAGTTTTTGTTACATTTGTGGAGGTTTGTATATCATCTGACTTTTGTCTGTTACAAAGATAGAATTTTTTTATATAATATAACTGTGTCTCTTAGTCATGTAGAGGTTTGTATATCATCTGACTTTTGTCTGTTACAAAGATAGAAATTTTTTATATAATATAACTGTGTCTCTTAGTCATGTAGAGGTTTGTATATCATCTGACTTTTGTCTGTTACAAAGATAGAAATTTTTTATATAATATAACTGTGTCTCTTAGTCATGTAGAGGTTTGTATATTATCTGACTTACGTCTGTTACAAAGATAGAAATTTTTTATATAATATAACTGTGTCTCTTAGTCATGTAGAGGTTTGTATATTATCTGACTTACGTCTGTTATATATATAGAGGTTTTTATATAATATCACTTGTGTCTGGTTATAAATGTAGACGTTTATATACAATGTGGCTTGTGTGTTTTAGAAATGTATAGCTAAAAAATCGCTGTTTATCAAGGAATAAGGTAAAGATTGAAACACAGCATAGGTTTCTTACTGAAAAAATATGGGTTACTGTATAAGAATTGAATGCCTTTTTTTTATTTGTTTTTTGTTTGTTGTTTTTTTTTTGGGTTTTTTGGGGGTTTTTTTCTTTGGTAATTTAAAAAAAAAGATTTCTTTTTGTTTTTTGTTTGTTTGTTTGTTTGTGTGTGTGTGTGTGTTTGGATTATAATAATTATTATTATTCTTAGTACTATTATTTATTGGGGGGGGGGGGGGGGGTTAGATGGGAGTAGACTTTTACATTTGTAGAAATATGCTATTGTATAGCGGATTATGATGTGGCAGATTTTATTATGATACACACGCAGTGGTTATGGTGAGCTCAGAGCTTCTAACATTCCATGATCGTCAATGATAATAACAAACATTCAGTCACTAATGCTGTGATGAAATATTTAATTATTAGGCACCGTGGTTTTCTGCAATTGTAATTTTCATTTCAAAAAATTCAAAGAGTAGGCGAAGTCACTTATAAATTAAGTTTTCTCTGTGGGATTGGCTCTTTGGCTTTATTCTATCGCTGATATCAGCTTTAGTCTGTCTGCAAGGAATGAATTTTGTTTCCATATATTCATAGAGTAGTCAAAGAAACGATACCTAACAGGGCTCACGGCGGGTGTGACCAGTCAACAGGGGATGAATACTCCTCCTAGGCACCTCTGATATGTCCAGGAATCTCTGTTTTTCCCATTTCTTTTCTACATACCAGTAGGTTTCTAACTGGAGACCCGGGAATGTCGAATTTTTTAATTGTGCCATATCAAAATTAAGACAGAATTTTTAATTTCAATTTGATTGAGGTAAAACTAGATAGTTCAGAAACTCCAATGACGTAGCAACTTTTGCGAGAATGGATATTTTTTTTATTAACAAGACAAAGAATATCCAATAGTTAGTTTTCCTTTCTGTCCACTTATTCCCGACACTGCATTTCCAAGGCAGAAGATGAGTTTTCTTACGAAATCTAATTAAGACAGCCGGACCATCCGATAGTTCATACAGAATCGGGTTTGAAAGTCAGAAATCATCAATAACAAATGATGGTCGAGCGCGCGACGGGACAACCATTCCGGTATGGGGTCTTCGAAGTCGCCCATTAATCTTTATTACATAAAAAAAACCGATCCTTCGTTAGATGAAGGCGACAGCCTCCGCTCGATTCACCAGCGGAAGGTGTTAGGAGGCCTAAGATATAGTCCAATTGCAGATTTTTTTTTATTCTCCCTAGAACAACAAAAATGTGGCGGTAAGCACACCTAGTTTTGGGGGATAAACACACTGTCTTTAAACATATTACCATATTTAACGAAAGATTACAATGAAATGTAACTGAAAAAATTAGTTAAATGTTGTGCAAGGTTCAAACTTTCATTTGCTTTTACACTCTTCCAATAGAAATAAAACTGACTGCACGTTTTCTGCCTTTACGTGTGTAGCCAATGTAAAGCCCAAACCCAGGTTCCAGCTTATATATTTATTTATATCACACAAAAAATCCGGGGCACCCTGGAGAGTTAAAAGCTGGCTTCTTGCCTTGTGAAGGTCTAAGCAGAGAGTGCCTGGGTGGAATTCGTGTTGCGGGAAAATTCTACCCATCACATGTCTGTCATTTGATTGGCAGTGTCTTGTCATTTATACGCCACATACACACTCACTATTTACTTTGGTTACTCGTGGGTAATGTTGTCTACCTTAAACTTGCTATGAGACATGCGGAGACAAACGAAACCGACTTGTAAACAAACTATTTAGTGCCTCACTCGCATCCTCATTACGAAGTACTACGTGTATGTATCGGATTCGGACCCATATTTCCTAGTACTACTTTTCTCCAACACAAAATGGTTTCCAACAAAGAAGGAGTTAAAGGTGTGTTTGTCGCCCCCTTGACATTTTATCTACATGTAACATTGGCGTATCCAGGAAATTTTCAGGAGGGGGAGATCCTAATTGTATCTTTTCCTTCCACGAAAGGACGGTATGAAGTCCCCAAAATGGCAAAAATGACTTTATAGAAATATATTCAACCAAAGGGGTGGGGGTGTAATCTCTCTATCCTACATTTAGATCCGCAAATGTGTGTTGTATTAAAGATATAGAATTATCACAGACTCCCCTAAATTAATCCATCATCCGCCTCTCTGCAGAGAAATACTACTATCCTGTTGTTTATGTAAGAGTATTATGCTGAGGAATTGAACTCGGGTTCAATATTCGTTGAAATATCACCATTCGTATGCTTCATAATACGAAACAGCAAATTAGACTCATTCTCAAATAACGTTAAATACATGTAGTTGTACAGAGTATTTCTTTCTCATCAGTATTTGTTAATAGCCATACGAGATGTATGTCATCAATCATAGAGTGCGATAACCCGTAATATTACTATATTTTATTATATGCAGTTTAATGTCACAAAATGTTACGATAAAAAGAAACATAGCTCGAGATTTGAAGATCGAGACTTGGCATTCCACATAATGCAAATAACGGTAAAATTGTGACTTTTATTATGAACATGGCGTACTTGAAACAGTAATAACTACCGAGGGATTGCCAGCAAAAGCTTATATAATCATATTGTCAAGGGAGCTCTTTATACATCAATCCAGACTGAAGTTGAGATGAAAAATTATAATATAACATCAGATTAGATAACATTATTCTATATATAATCGTGTGTTATTTCCTGCAAGACTATCAGTATATATAACATGTATGAAGTTTGTGATCCGTCAGTATTTCTATGATGTCAAGACTATCAGTATATATAACATGTATGAAGTTTGTGATCCGTCAGTATTTCTATGATGTCAAGACTATCAGTATATATAACATGTATGAAGTTTGTGATCCGTCAGTATTTCTATGCTGTCAAGACTATCAGTATATATAAAATGTATGAAGTTTGTGATCCGTCAGTATTTCTATGCTGTCAAGACTATCAGTATATATAAAATGTATGAAGTTTGTGATCCGTCAGTATTTCTATGCTGTCAAGACTATCAGTATATATAACATGTATGAAGTTTGTGATCCGTCAGTATTTCTATGCTGTCAAGACTATCAGTATATATAAAATGTATGAAGTTTGTGATCCGTCAGTATTTCTATGCTGTCAAGACTATCAGTATATATAAAATGTATGAAGTTTGTGATCCGTCAGTATTTCTATGATGTCAAGACTATCAGTATATATAACATGTATGAAGTTTGTGATCCGTCAGTATTTCTATGATGTCAAGACTATCAGTATATATAAAATGTATGAAGTTTGTGATCCGTCAGTATTTCTATGCTGTCAAGACTATCAGTATATATAAAATGTATGAAGTTTGTGATCCGTCAGTATTTCTATGATGTCAAGACTATCAGTATATATAACATGTATGAAGTTTGTGATCCGTCAGTATTTCTATGATGTCAAGACTATCAGTATATATAAAATGTAAGAAGTTTGTGATCCGTCAGTATTTCTATGCTGTCAAGACTATCAGTATATATAACATGTATGAAGTTTGTGATCCGTCAGTATTTCTGTGCTGTCAAGACTATCAGTATATATAACATGTATGAAGTTTGTGATCCGTCAGTATTTCTATGCTGTCAAGACTATCAGTATATATAAAATGTATGAAGTTTGTGATCCGTCAGTATTTCTATGCTGTCAAGACTATCAGTATATATAACATGTATGAAGTTTGTGATCCGTCAGTATTTCTATGCTGTCAAGACTATCAGTATATATAACATGTATGAAGTTTGTGATCCGTCAGTATTTCTATGCTGTCAAGACTATCAGTATATATAACATGTATGAAGTTTGTGATCCGTCAGTATTTCTGTGCTGTCAAGACTATCAGTATATATAAAATGTATGAAGTTTGTGATCCGTCAGTATTTCTATGCTGTCAAGACTATCAGTATATATAACATGTATGAAGTTTGTGATCCGTCAGTATTTCTGTGCTGTCAAGACTATCAGCATATATAACATGTATGAAGTTTGTGATCCGTCAGTATTTCTATGCTGTCAAGACTATCAGTATATATAAAATGTATGAAGTTTGTGATCCGTCAGTATTTCTATGCTGTCAAGACTATCAGTATATATAAAATGTATGAAGTTTGTGATCCGTCAGTATTTCTATGCTGTCAAGACTATCAGTATATATAACATGTATGGAGTTTGTGATCCGTCAGTATTTCTATGCTGTCAAGACTATCAGTATATATAACATGTATGAAGTTTGTGATCCGTCAGTATTTCTGTGCTGTCAAGACTATCAGTATATATAAAATGTATGAAGTTTGTGATCCGTCAGTATTTCTATGATGTCAAGACTATCAGTATATATAACATGTATGAAGTTTGTGATCCGTCAGTATTTCTATGCTGTCAAGACTATCAGTATATATAACATGTATGAAGTTTGTGATCCGTCAGTATTTCTGTGCTGTCAAGACTATCAGTATATATAACATGTATGAAGTTTGTGATCCGTCAGTATTTCTATGCTGTCAAGACTATCAGTATATATAACATGTATGAAGTTTGTGATCCGTCAGTATTTCTATGCTGTCAAGACTATCAGTATATATAACATGTATGAAGTTTGTGATCCGTCAGTATTTCTATGCTGTCAAGACTATCAGTATATATAACATGTATGAAGTTTGTGATCCGTCAGTATTTCTATGCTGTCAAGACTATCAGTATATATAACATGTATGAAGTTTGTGATCCGTCAGTATTTCTATGCTGTCAAGACTATCAGTATATATAACATGTATGAAGTTTGTGATCCGTCAGTATTTCTATGCTGTCAAGTACTTTTCACTAGTGGTCAACGCTGTCATAAATGCTGCCTCATCATACAATGTCTTTATTATACGGATTCCTGTTTCACCGAAAAGGATACTATCAGGAATGACTTACTCAGACTTCACTTCCCAGAATTCTCTAACGCACATGCGCATTTGAATTTTAACCGACTTAACGTAGTCAGCCCGCGGGCTGGCTAAATAATTGTACAGTGTTTTAGCCCACCTATATGAATCTTACAAATACAGGAATTCAAACCATTTAGTCTCAGTGTGTGTGTGTGTGTGTTCTTTTGTGTATGTATGTGATGTGTACGTGTGTGTAATGTGTCTTGTTAATGTGTGTTGTGTGTGTTTTGTTTGTGTGTGTTTTGTTTGTGTGTGTTTTGTTTGTGTGTGTTGTGTGTTGTGTGTGTTTTGTTTGTGTGTGTTTTGTTTATGTGTGTTGTGTGTGTTTTGCTTGTGTGTGTTTTGTTTGTGTGTGTTGTGTGTGTTTTGTTTGTGTGTGTTTTGTTTGTGTGTGTTTTGTTTGTGTGTGTTGTGTGTGTTTTGTTTGTGTGTGTTGTGTGTGTTTTGTTTGTGTGTGTTGTGTGTGTTTTGTTTGTGTGTGTTGTGTGTTGTGTGTGTTTTGTTTGTGTGTGTTGTGTGTTGTGTGTGTTTTGTTTGTGTGTGTTGTGTGTGTTTTGTTTGTGTGTGTTGTGTGTTGTGTGTGTTTTGTTTGTGTGTGTTGTGTGTGTTTTGTTTGTGTGTGTTTTGTTTGTGTTTGTGTTACATGTGTTGCGTACGTATTTGTTATGTGTGTATAGGGGTTCAAGTGTCATCTCGTTCTTTTTCTGTGTGCGTGTTCAGAAACACATCTGTATTTTGCCGTGTTTTAATGTCCTTTCTAACAGTGATAAAACAATGAACTGAATGTTAGGGTTCCCAGGGGGAGGGTGCACATTCTGAATAGGTCGTACTTCACCTTGTATAACACTTAAAGGCAAGACATTTGTGATTGCAAGAAACACTGAACTCGCACTCAACCTATGTTGCAATACCATGAAACCCGACGCTGCACTGCTTCGCCCACCCCTAGTGATGTGTTAGTGTGCGAGTACTATCTGTAAAATAGATATTGAAGACTGATGAAAGGTTTAGTGGGAAAGGCATGATGTTACAAGGTAAGAAACTGGAATTTCACTCGCCCCATCAAAACACAGCAATCTTACCTAGCAAAATGGCTACGACACAAAGTATAAAAAATGGCTACGTAATCAGGAACCAGTCTGAATTTGTTATTTAATTTAGTCCCCTATCGACTTTACCGAAGGGGATTATTAGTTTACCCTCGGTCTGTCTGCCTGCCTGTCTGTCCATCCATCCGTCCATCAGTTCTGCTTGAGATTTTCCGGATTTTTCTCCTCATTGGATAACGGAAATTTTATATGTGTCTTTGTCTTTCATACCTACATATAAATGTTGAATTTCGCTATGTTTGACCTACTTTTGACTGAATTATGCCCCTTGATGAATTGCAAGAATCAGTTTTCTGGATTTTTCTCCACATTGGATGAAGGTATTCATTAGAAATTTTATACATAGATTTGTCTCGAATAGGTACAGATCAAGTTTCAATTTTGTTACGCTTGATTTACGTTTGACTGAATTATGCCCCTTGATGAATGCTTGAGGTTTTCCGGACTTTTCGCCACATTGCATAAAGATATTCCATTGGAATTTTATATATGACGTTTCCTTGGATAGTTACAAATCATATTTGAGTTTCGTTATGCATGACTTACTTTTGACTGAATTATGCCCCTTGATGAATTGCAAGAATCAGTTTTCCGGACTTTTCTCTGTATCGGATGAAGACATTCAATAGAAATTTGATATGTGGCTTTGTCTTGGATAGTTACAGATCAATTGTGAGTTTCGGTTTTCTTGACCTACTTTTGACTGAATTGTATCCCTTAAAGAATTGCACGAATCAGTATTCCGGACTTTTTTCCTCATTGGATGAAGATATTCAAATGAAATCTGACACGTGCTCTGTTGTGTATAGCTACAGATCAAGTTGGAGTTTCGTTACGCTTGACCTACTTTGACTGAATTATCATACCAGTATGGTGACTTTGCATAGCCTGCAATACACCCAGAATGCTTGTTGTATGTTAATTTTTAATTTTGTTTTATTTATTTACTTATTTTGTATCAAGGTTTTATTGTTGTACGATTGAATAATAAAGTTATTTTTTTTTAATTTACTCATTGAATATTTCGACTTCTGTTCTTAAAGTATGAAATGCGCATGTCTAACATTTGTTGTATATCATAACGAAAACGAGACTATGATATATGATGATGTCGCTTTACGAGAGTTATGTGTAAGTTGTACTATGTAAGACATCGAAAATAATGGATGCATGCACATTTTCCAATTCTTCTATTAAACAAAACAGTAATCACTGCACAGTTTACAGAATATTTACTAAATAGATTACAGGTTATCAGATTTAAGAATTAGAGGATATCAAATCTATAGATAATGGTATGTTTTATTTATAATTTAAAGATTAAATTTCCAGATTATAAAATATTTATTTTATAGATCAGACGATATTAACTATAAATCCCTGGATCCACCCCTGTCTGTCCTAATGATCAGGAATGTGATAGAGTTATGTCCCCGTGTAAAGATAACTATAAATCCCTGGATCCGCCCCTGTATGCCCAATTATAATGCTAAGGAATGTGATAGAGTTGTACCCACGTGGAATTTTAACTATTTAATCAGCAGATGAGCTGGACACAGATAAACAGGTAAAGGTACGTTCCTTCAGCCAGATACCTTTTCGCGACTTCCAGGTATTTTAAATATATGATAATTACTAAGTGAGGCACATCGTACACGGAACTGTTTGTTGTAGTTTTTTCGCCTTGTCCGTCATTGAAAAATGACTAAAAGCGACCGGAACAATAGGTTTCATTTTAAAGTACCTTACTTTCTGAAAAACGTGGAAAAAACAAACTATATTGGAAAGTACTAGTAATTTGTGCTGTCTCAGCACTTCCGCAAATAAAAATCATGACAGATTTCAGAACGATGTTATTGAAAACATTGCCCTTCGTCCTGTTGATTTAGACGCTTGTACATAAGTCATCTATTGATTTAGACGCTTGTACATAAGTCATGTATTGATTTAGACGCTTGTACATAAGTCATCTATTGATGTAGACGCTTGTACGTATGCCATCTATTGATTTAGACGCTTGTACCTAAGTAATCAATTGATTTAGACGCTTGTACCTAAGTAATCAATTGATTTAGACGCTTGTACCTAAGTAATCAATTGATTTAGACGCTTGTACGTAAGTGTCAATGTACGAGTATGGCTTCATTCCTTATAAGTAATAGAGCAGAGGTTACAAAACCAGAAAAAGAAATAAAAATATTTTTTAAAAGATCTACATAGTAACCTCACGCGGCTTATTGTCTCAATGACTTTAAACCGTTATCAGCATGTACCTAATAGGATTTTCAAGATCGTGTCATAAGTAGGCGGAAATTGTGTTAAAACCTTCACGATATTGTGTTATATTTCCTTGAAAGATCGTTTATTTTTAATTTCCCACAAACCAATGAAAAACAGAGACCAAGAGTTATCTCATAAATCCAAAACTCAGTATTTAAGAAGCAGTACGTTGGTATTTCGATTTGAGAGGGTTCCATCATGTTGTTATATCAGTATGGTGTAAACGTATTGTTGATCCATGTTTTTGTCATTAAATAATATTAGTAAACCGAATCCACTAAATATAATACTTTGATTTATTGACTTTGTTACATCACAGCAAGAATAAGACATAGGGATTTATTTCGTGTTCCGAATTTTTGTTTGCAATGAAACATTGAAATAAGATACAGACTTACAGCAATGTCAGCTCCTGATGTGCTATCATGGTAGCTTGTATGTACATCGTAACTTTAACCATAATCTTTAATAGAATTAAAACTAAGTTAAACATTTTATCAAATAAAGATTTCGATTCTATTGCATATACAGCATTTTATAGAAATCAATATTTGTACGGGAAACAATACTGTAACTTTACTTCATTCAGAGCAGTAGAAATCAATAACAAACGTTTATATACAGGGATCCTTTCCTGTCATTGGTAAATCACAATTATTTCAACAAAACTTTCCGACACCAAAATGACTAATAATTTTGCATTAAATACAACAAATTCTGATTTTAACGATGATTAATAAAAATCGACTTTCGGTTTTATGAAAAATTTTGGATCCACCACGCACTGCATTTTGTTGTGGTAGACAAGAAGATGTTGGAAAAAGAAACCGGCATTCGATATTACATTGTGTTAATACCGCTGTATGTTGACAAGTAATGCTTACTCCTCCTAAGCACCCGATTCCACATCTGGTATGTCTAGGGATCCGTGTTTGTCCATACAGGAGATGCTTACTTCTCCTAAGCACCTGATCTGGTGTATCCAGGGGTCCGTGTTTGCACAAGACGGGATGCTTACTCCTCCTAAGAACCTGATCCCACATCTGGTATGACCAGGGGTCCTTTTCATTTTCATCTGTCAACTACAACGTAAAAACTGTTTAAATTCCGACTGAATCGAGATTAAAATGCTGGAATGTGTTATAAATAAAGATAAATATGAGAATGACAAAATCAACCTTCATTCAAATTTTATGAAATTATGTAAAAAAAAAAACAAACAAACAAAACAACATATCTCCCATGTTTTATATACTTCCATACAATAGTGTTTCAGTCAGTATATTTATAGAATCAAAAAAAAAAATTAATGTCAAAATAACAAGAAAATATTGCACGATGTGTGAAGAAGTTTAGTATGTCAGTGGTGATTTTTAAGTTCTGTGAAGCTGTTTTAGTCATTTTGGTAACAATCTGCAAATATGACTTTGACATCTAAATGCCCCTTTGATTGATTGATTATTTATTGCTTTCCGCCACACTCAACAATTTTTCAGTTATCTGGTGGCGTCCAGTTTTTGTTGGTGGAGGAGAGAACCCAGATACAATGTAGCTGGGAAGAGACCACCGACCTTCCGCAAGTAAACTGGCAAACTTGCTCACATGACGCCGCGGCCGAGATTCGAACACGCGCCGACAGAGGTGAGATAATGCCCCTTTAAACAATTATGTAATTATGAAACATACACAATAAGGACTGCGCATCAGACACTCTTTATATTGACACGCTTCATTGGAGTATGAAGGTAACAAAAATGTAAATTATGCTTTGAAGTTTCTATATATTGCTAGAAATTTATGAAGTAGGTACAGATCAGAACCAGAGGATCTCTGAATTTTTATCAACTGATCTGATTTTTTAAAAAACTTTCTTTTTAATTATTGTTGTCTGTTTGTTTATTTGTTTGTTTGATTTGTTTTGGATTTTTTGTTGTTTATTTGTTTGTTTTGTTTTATCTTTATTTATTTATTTTTGGTTTTCTTTGTTTTTGCTTTGTTTTACATCTAATTGAGAATTTTGCTCTCATATTGAAACGTCATCACCTGAAGTACCACAAGCTTTGCTCTCAGGGCCTAGACCTATGCTTAGCGCTCAGGGCCGTAGCAGCGAGGGTTCTTTAACGTGCCAACTCCTACCGTGACACGGGACCTCCGTTTTTCAGGTCATATCCGAAAGACCCGTGATTCTCACTTCTAACTTCCGAGCGTTTGGCGAAGAGTCAATCACTACCTATTTTTCGTCTGAGATTTGATGTGGTTGTGGCACGAGCGGAATTCGTACTCAGGACCTTCCTGTCACAGATCCAACGGACCGGTAGCTGAATGATATCAAGGGCATACTGTGAATGAACATAGTGAAATATATTTTTTTCGTGTTTCCAGAGAATTGCTTGCACCAGAAAATCAGTCTCTTGCGTTAGCATTACAGAAATCTAAAGTGTATTCTTATCAACTCTGTTACCTTCAGAATTCAGAAGCGCCAAATTGTACAGTCTTCATATTTTTTTAAATCTATTTTTCGATGTCTCCCATACAACATTTTAAAGAAACCCAGGTTTCGACGCCATACTGTGAGAATGAAGATATACTTGGTTTGATTCTGTTTGCACAGTTAACAAACGATTACGACATTCCAAAGCGACCGTCCCGCAGTAAATGAAGTTTCCGGTCTTGTCAAAACAAGTTCTTTAAATTCCTGAGGGGAAGGATTTCTAAGTATGTCAATGGTGCACCGATTAAGCTTGGTTTTTACACAAGTTCTTCACGCATCCTTTGATCTTAATCTAATCACTGTGTTCCTCATTCACTAGTCCATCTTTCGAGTTCTGACATAACTCCGAGCTTTTTGACGTGAACGCTAGCGATCCCATTATTCCGGATAATCACATCGACGAGAGTGTAATTAGAAACAAGCGATCATAGAAATTATACTCGATACGAGATTAGCAGATCTTGAGGTGACGTTGTAATCTATGGAGTTGGATCCAACCTTTAGTTGTAAAAAGAAACCATTCCTCCCATCTTGGGGTATGCACCCTCTCTCTTTGGGCAAAAAACATGTAAATTTGAGTTGCAATCCCATGCTTCATTGGAATTATTTTTTTAATTTGTCACAATCAATCACCAAAGTGTAGCTACCAACTCGTTCCAAAACAGTGAGATATTTCCGGATCAACACATGTCCTTATGTGTAGAACCTCACTTAAAAGACAGCGAGTTTTATGTCTATAGTCTAGATCATCTATACGTTTATTGATTGATTGATTGATTGTTTTCCGCCACACTCAACAATTTTTCAGTTATCTGGTGGCGTCCATTTTTTTTTGGTAGGTGGAGGAAAGAACCCAGATACAATGTATCCGGGAATACGTCCCACAAATGAATTACATAAATGGACGATCGAGAACATTACGTCTAATGCTACGTGATTTCCGAAAGAGACGTCAATTGATATCCAAACTGATCGAATGAAGATCGGATTTGAAGTTACAAACCCCGATCTCTCCAATTCACGAGTCACATTTCCATCGCTTTGTGACGATTTGTCCTGTTATTGTTGAAGACGATAGATAAAAATGTAAACATTTTTCAAGAAAAGCTTATATCTACACTATGCATGAATATGTATCTCTGTGATTTAATAAGGCTGCTGAGACCCAAGAAGGAAGTTTTGGTTTGTCCGTTGCCTTGTCTCTGATCAGAGCTATGTCGTGGTGAACTTGGTAAAGGTCAAAGTTTGTCACTGATACAGGCGATGCATTTAGACCTATACTTAGCGCCCAGAGCCGGAGCAGTAAAGGTTCTTTATCGTGCCAACGCCTGCCATAACCACGTTTGTAAGGACGCAACTCTCACTTTAAAAGCCAAGCGTTTGGCGAAGGAACAGTCAGCTTGACGCGGTCAAGATATAAACAGGGCTCGAACAGGCGGCCCCCTTGATCATGAAGCAAACGCTTTGCCACTAAGCCACCCCAACTGAACTTGGTCACGGTTGAGGGGCGTGGTATTTCACCACGCATATAGAACCTGTGACTTTTAGGAACGTTAATTTTTCTATGCAAAGTTAGTTCTTTTCAACTACAAAGTCAGAGAAATTATCTGACCTCTCACTCTTTTGTTGAACTGATGAATGAAGGACCAACGGTGCCCCCCGCCCTTTAGTAGTTTTGTATATCCTCAATTTTCGATAATTGCGAAGTCACCCCCCCCCCCCAACCCGGTTGGGGGGGGGGGGGGCTGCTCTGCTCCATTTCGATGCTATATATCTGTTATCTCCTGTGACAAATTAATTTTGTAATTTCGGATTCACTTAAAAATCTACGGCTGCTTTTATTTAACGTAACTGATTTCCTTACGATGTCAACAATATTGTTTAGTGTGGCATTGTGACGTCAACCAATCAGAATGATGCTACTTTTGTGATGTCTCACTGTTTCTTAAATTCATTCAGATTGGATAGAAAAAATCATGGCGTAACATATCTACACTGTACTTGTAAAATCGCTGTATTGCAGATAATTAATGTTCTTGTATAATAATAGACGTGGGCCTTTTTTCGCCCATGAAAGTAATAGAGAATGGAAAAAAAAGTAAATAAAATAAAATAAAAACACGAATATTCCCACGCATTCCTTTCTTTTCCTGGTTGATATACAGATTAAATGTGAAGATTTGTCAAATTTCAAATAGCACTGTAGTAAATTCCACGTTTAAATTAATCCAGGGGCATATCACTCTGTCGATACCCCTCCCCCCTCCCTTCTATAAACTCCAACCTGCTGCTTCGTTGTTGATGAATCATAGAAACTACGCGAGAAGACATAAAATTATTTCCAGATTTAATCTATTCTCAACAATGGCGGTAATTCTGAAACACTTTAAATTCCCTTTAAATTCTCATTTGATTGATTTCTTATCAATAAATTGCTTTCCATTTAAACCTTATCGGTTGTGTTTTTATAATGGACAATTTGATTTTAACGATAGTGAATAAGTGGAATTCTCTTATTTTACAATGTGACAACTTCATTCAAAGGTGGGTTAGCTTTAATTCAGATTTACATCCCTGCAATAAAGTTTCCACTTGAAAGTAAATTTCTTGTCATTGGTTCAATTCATAACCTGTTTGGGATTTAAAATAATACAGGTCAAATAATATAGAGAGATTACCTCCGCCACCCAGAAATTGTTTTACGAGACAAAATGACGTGTATTATATATGTCATAAGTGAATGTATATTTCCAATTAGACGTAACATTATCCGAGTACCAACAGGGATCCCCCCCCCCTCCATCCTTAAATTGCTCAAAGAGCTGGACTACATTTTTGATACTGTTTGATACTGTACTTTTCTCTCTATCTTTTTATCAATTTATCTATCTTTCTCTCCTTTGGATTTATAAGTAGGAAGAAGGAAACAAAACAATCAATAAGACACGCGCGCGCGGAATTAATGAGTTACTGGGTATTGTTATAACAAACTCTCACCTGCGCACTTCATCTTACCAATCTCTGACGTCATTATGACTGATGAAAGGCTTGACAATTTAGATATTCTATATCCTGAGAAGATGTGGATTGTTTTAAAGAAACGATTGTTTCAGACAGCCAATCTCTTACAACAGCAATACATTTATAGTATTCTAACAACCTAATTATAGCATTATAACAGTATAATTATATCATAATAACAATATAATTATAGTATTACAAAAACATAATTACAATACTACAGTAACGTAGTTATAGGATAACAGTAACGTAATTATAGGATAACAGTAACGTAATTATAGGATAACAGTAATGTAATTATAGGACAACCGTAACGTAATTATAGGACAACAGTAACGTAATTGTAGGACAACAGTAACGTAATTATAGGACAACCGTAACTTAGTTATAGGACAACAATAATTATTGTATTGCAACAACGTAAATATAGTCTAGGGCTAAAACACTCTCGTATCCGGTCAATAAATAACAATATAATTAATAATAACCATATTATACCACAACATATCATAACGCACTAAACACACCACATCATACCATGTAATATCACATGATACTGAATCTTATATCATATCAAACTATTTCGTATCACACTATATCATATCATATAGCATATCATACAATATTATCTCATACCATACCATATCATTCCATGATACAGATCTACACCTTTTTCAGATCATATCTGAAAAATGGTTGGAGTGATATTTTGAAATCGTGGTATCAATTCGATTGATTGATTGTTTATTTTCCGCCACACTCAACAATTTTTAAGTTATCTGGTGGCGTCCAGTTTTTGTAGGTTGAGGAGAGAATCCAGATGTAATGTAACAGGGAAGAGACCACCGACCATCCGAAAGTAAATTGGCAAACTTTCTCATATATATCGGCGCGAGCGGGATTCGAACCCGCGCCGACTAGACTAGACGTGAGAGGCCTTCTGATTTTTGAGCGCAATGCTTTAACCACTCGGCCACGGAGGTCCCATCAATGCGAAGGTTTACTGAAATAAAAATAATCCACCACAGAAATTTGCAAAGTTTTCATCTCTGCTTGATGTATTTTTCAATGAAGTCTATATAATTATGATTGATTGATTATATGTTGTTTAACGTTCCGCTCGAGAATCTTTCACTCATGTGGAGACGTCACCATTACCGGTGAAGGGCTGCAAAATTTAGGCCTATGCTCGGCGCTCATGGCCTTTGAGCACGGTGGGATCTTTAACGTGTCACACCTGTTGTGACACGGGACCTCGGTTTTTGCGGTCTCATCCGAAGGACCGCCCCATTTAGTCGCCTCTTACGACAAGCTAAGGATGCTGAGGATCTATTCTAACAACCCGGATCCTCACGGGGTAAACACTATATGAAGATCATTTTTATTAAAATATTTTTTTTTAAAGAGAGTGCGTTTTCATACAAATTTCTTTGTTAAAAGTTATATAAATTAACAATTTTTTAAAATTTTTTTATCAAGGTCAGATAATTCTTCCAAATATTTTCAAGTGCAAACAGGTCATTTTCTAATCATTTACCAGTCATGTTGATTTCATCTACTTCACTTTCACCATCATTTTAAAAACAATATACACTGACTGATTCCAAATTGTTCAACCAAGTTTCGTTACACATGGAGTACCTTAATGTTCGAAGCATTATAGATAATGGTTGAGTTCAAGTCTTAAGTTATTCAAATTATCTAAATCATGCCATTATAGGGCATAGCTTTTGTATGCAAATAAGATCAATTTCCCCCCTAATTTTCCGCATTGTATGGCCTCGCGGGGTCAGAGACATCATATCGATTGTATTGTCTGCACACACATACTCACACACACACACACACACACACACACAACGAAAAATGATGGTATTCAGCTGACCGGTTTTAGTCGCTACACAGTAATTGCGTAGAAAAGTCCTCCACAGGCACTTCACCACTTAATACTGAATGAATTCAGTCGATCCTGACCATATATGGAGTTAATCAGGGCATGACGCATCAATTTCTTTCGCTGAATGCAGCAGACACGACGCGGGTTGACCTAGATACTTAGGTTTCCCCCATCTGTCCAGGATAGAAGCAGCGCGGGGGATCCTCCTCTCTGTAAATCACAAAATCATTGTCGACAGGTAAGGCTATGAATTTATTGACAAATCTGCCATTTGATACATTTGTCAACAAGACGTTTAAACATAGAATTATTTTCATGTTATTATAAATTGCAAGCTTGCCTTTTTTCTTAATAACTAACGAGCAATTATGCCTACAACACGTATTGAATAAGCTGAGCGGATTCATTTGAATTTTATCCTCTGTTTAAAGGTTCATTGAGATAGCTATATTAAGATAGATTATCTCTGAATCAACTTAAAATGATGCGATATTCTATATATTTCTTTAGCATTTTATCAATATAGATATATGCGTGTACATTGTATCTATATGGACTTATATACGTGTACATTGTATGTGATATCTCTTAAGCCCCGCGGGCGGATCCAAGACGGATTTTCTAAATGTCGCCGAACGAGAATATGATCCATTTAATCAAAATATCAGGAAATAATTTGTTTAGTGTGTATGTGAAATATCATATCTTATTTTAACATTATAAACAAAAGACATTTTATCATTACAAAATATACATAATATGAAATTTCGAAATTTTGCAATATCATTTTTATCCATTCATTTTTTCTAGAATGACAGAAAACTCGCCGGCGTGGTTCAAATAGGGAGTCTTTTAAAAAAGAGGGGGGGGGGGGGGGGGATTCGATGTTAATGCAACTCTGCCAAATTGAAATGATTTTATTTTTATTAATATTTGCATTCGCTTCTTTTTTCATTTACTTCTAAGTGATAGACTTCATTTTATTTTATTAATTTATTTTTGTTTTATAATGTGTTCATTTTATGCAAATTCATTTATCTGTGTGCTATGTCCTGTAAGATAAAGGTGGGCATAAATACAAGCAGACCTCGTGACTCTTTCATACCAAAGAATGCCGTACATAATAAATAGCTCACTTCAGAACCTTCAAGATAAAATCTCCTGAACGACAATCGATGCTTATTTCATTCCCCTCCCTAGATGGTGTTTTGTCTACTATTCATAGAAATTTAACCCCTTTTTTATTATCACAACAATCCCAGAACTCTCTCTAATTTCAATACTTCTAATTTTCTTCTAAAAAGGGGGATTAGTAAAAACAAAATTAAATGATACATGTAAGATTAAATTTATGGTTTCATTTATAATTTAACAAAAATCAGAATCAAATTGGTTCTTCAATTACAGACGGTATGTCAGCTACTGCTTTGCTGTAACATCGTAGGGCAACATTCGTATTTATTGATGCGTGTTGGTCTGTCAGACTGTTGGAATGCCTTTGGGGGTGATTAGCAGATTTTTACAACAAGGTAAATACTTTCGTATGTTTCCCAAATCATTAAACCAATATTACCACCATTTTCTTTGCGTTCGATATATTTTTACCCCATATTCCAAAATGGCGCCCGTATCACGAGCAGCCCATTACTAGTAAACTTCAAACAAAACACGTGAATTTAGAAAAAAAGAGAGAAGTAGTTGAGTGAATTTTTGAAGCATGGCACTTTTACTTTAAGGACATTAATCAAAGTCCAGCGAGTTAGTTCACATATAGATCACTGACTTCACCACGTGAACGTACTAATCTTTTGCGTCGCCATTTGATAAATGGAATCCTTGAAATATAAGGCTCAATAAAAAGAACAGAAACTGCAATTAGGAAAACGTTAAAGGGGCGTAACTGGTATGTAGTGGTGACTCAAAGCTATTTCGTATGTATAGGAAAGGGATTGACTGAAAAAAATCTTTGTAAGTAAACGATCTCAATTATTGCACTGGTGTATCACAGATATAAAGCTTAGAATAGATTAGTTTTTTTTTGTTTTTTATTGGTTGCAATGATCCTGTCGAAGGTTTATTTCTTTCATTTTGTCTGTAAAACATGGATATCGAATTTTCATGTCTTTTGATGTGAATTCATCACTATTGTTTTACAGAAATTTAGCTGAATCAATTAAAAAAATTTTAGCCGAATCAATTAAAAAAAAATTAGCCGCATCAGTTAAAAACAACAAATTAGTCGAATCAATAAAAAAGAATCAGTGGAATCAATTAAAAAAAAAATCAGTCGAATCAATAAAAAAACCCCGTCGATTATATTGTAAACGTATAGGTATTTTGCTATCATCCACTCACGAGAAATATCAAAATGGGCGTGTCAAAGTTGCTTCAAGAAATCAAATTTTCCTGATACGCGGACAAAAATAATGAAAATAATATATAAACCAAGACCGAAACCATTTGTGCTGCATCTAAACTATAATATGACGTACGGAGCGGTAGATCATGGAAGCCGTTCCTGTTGTACATGTAAGTATGTTTGACGTCATTTGTGTTTGGATGTTGAACACCGTTTGTAGTTTGGCAGTCATCGAGACTTGTACACAAAATAACATACAATGTAACGGCCCATTGTAGATCGTATTTGAACGCACATTATCAAGATTAGTGGTTTAGTTCCTGTGAGGCAAATGTGGAGGTCACATGACTTCCGGTCGCTCTCTGATTGGTCATTGACACTGTTAATCACTTGGACATTTTGAATAACCAGGAAGATTTTGGGTCCTCTGATAATTAGATGGTTTGATTTCCTCCCCCACGCTGTAATTCAGTAAAATATGTCTTCGATTTTCTGCCTAGACGTGACGGGCCTCTGAATAGTTAATATTTGATGGGGGGAAATAGTTCTTTGCATACTGGTCCTTGGAGAGCGCAGGGAATATCAGACGACGATGTGAAAATTGTCAGAATTACTGGCGTCCTCAGCGCGTTGCATTTGCATAATTATGAGTATAGATCCTTAAATCGAAAGAGCCTAGACGTCAGAATCTCTGAAGTCAGATTTTAGAAATAATTGGTATCGAAAAATATACGATTAGATTAACTCAGATTAGTTGAGATGAAATATGTACAATAATATTAAGTCAATGACAAAAATATTACATATTTTTCTTTATCAATGACTTACTTGTAAATCATCAAAAAGCGTGTTATTTTATATAGATGCTGATTTTAAGTATCATAGATATTTTAGCAAGAAAAACAAATCCTCTTAAACATCAAGGGAGCTAAGACAAGCGGAAGTTGTTCAGTCACGTGGTATGCTGTAATATATGATACTTCCTGTTAGACAAATAATTACAAAGGAGTGCGCAAAATGGTGTTTCCGGTAGAACAATCTCTGGATACTTGACACAACGCTTGTAGGATGTTGTCCCCGTGAAAGCGACCTGAAGAATCTAGGCAACTGAAGTACGACTGTGTACGACCGCCACTTCGTGGACGCACGGTACTGCTTTTGAACTTCGAGTTTCCGTGAGTAAAGTTAACTGCTTTATAGCGGCGCCCGTTTGTAGACAACTCATCCTCGAAATCGTTCGAATATGGGGAAAAACATGCATATTCCAGAGGAATAACAAGTTCAATTACGTCTTAAATATAATTGTATGGGAATATGCCAACTTAGAAATATCTAAGTGCCTATTTTACGACCTCTTATTGGCGATTTGTTTTCAGAGGTAGGTTTTTTTGTACAAACAGGAAGTCATTAATCTCTATTTGGGGAATTTGTATATTCATACTGATCGGCGTGTGTACGGAATTACAACCTACCTAAGGGGAGGGGCATTACACAGCCGACTCCGGAAGTACGTTTTCATAAGACATTACTTTGTTATCTCCCTTTCTAGAGAGTTCCCCATGCAAAAACCGAATATCACTGAAGGCGTTAAAAATGAAAAATAAAGTTTTAATTTTCACTGAATGAAATGTGTTGCTTTGCGTGCAGGAAAATTAATCGAAGTATTATACATGTATGATTAAGGTAAACTTAGTTTTGACAAATTCCCTTAATGATTGCAACCACGGCTATTACACATGTACTTCCGAATAAGGCATAGTGGGAGATAAATAGAAAAAAGCTTTGTGGGAGATAAATAGACAAAGGCATTGTGGGAGATAAATAGACAAAGGCATTGTGGTAGTTAAATAGACAAAGGCAATGTGCAATTCAAGTTTATCTGTTTGACTGGGTGGAAGTGAATACTAAACATAAATTATCATGTTCTGGGATTTTGGTATAAATTATCTATCAGTATATGCATATTTAGAAGACAACGGCATGTAGATGATTAAACTGAACGATATTTCGGGCAATGAGTCCGTAAACGTAGATGACAATGTAACAAATATTCTATGAAAGGAAATAAAACTTTACAGACATCAACAACATGTTTATATTTGTAAGTAAAAGTTTCCTTTACACCAGTAATATTCTTCCTTATATTATTATCTACTCATATTTAAGCAACAAAAATTGAATGTCGATGATTTGCATGTACAAGGAACAATTATGTATACATTTGCATAATGTTTATAACTCTACAAAAATTACCCGAAGACAATATTTTAATGGATCTGGAATATAATCCACTTAAGAAGACGTCAATCAAGATCAGGTTTTTTTCTGTTACAAGAACTTGACCTCATCCCTTGTAAGGACATCCGGTCATCGATATGTCCAGCGCTGTCAACCATGTCTTTCTGTGAACCTCACATCCAAACGCTCTATTGACTCAGACGAAATGCACCTCCATGAACCTTATTGATTTTCTCTTGCACAGGATGCAGACAAAATTATGATAAAATCCTCGCCTCACATCGTGAATGGCAGGACTATTTCTTGGAGCCGATTCCTATGTTCTGCTTAAACTGCCATTAGAGTTCCGTCCCGGACACATGGCCAACCGATCATGCTTTCCTTCGGAATTTAGTGTCTCTGTTGTTGAGTTGAAAGTCACTGATGTCGAATCGTGAGTATCCGAATATATAATACTCTTAAATGTAATTGTATCTGATCATTAAGATGGCGGTTTTTAGAAAGTGACGTCACAATAACCTCCCTCTATGATAATAATGGCCTTTTTCGTAAATTATTGTTAATCAGGCTTGATAAACTTACATAAACTCCCAGATGACTTTTAATTTGAAAAGAAAGAGAAATTTAGTTTCAGTTTTCAGATCCTATTCATTCTTACTAATCAGGAATATATATCACGGGGATGCAATGATTGAGAAAATAAAAAAGCCTGTTCGAAAACCCGAAAGTAAACAAATAAACAAACAGCGCAAATAAAAACATTATTACGATAAAATCATTTACGTCTTGGGGATAAATAGAATTGTGAGAGAAATTATCTTTATTCCTTCATATGTTTTTGGTTTTTGTCTTCTCCAGATATGTTCCTTCTACTCCCATTTTGACTTATAAAACTTGAATTAATAGCAGGACCGAATAAAAAGAGTGTTATTATTGATCGGGTTCAAGCTGTCTTCCAGTAATATGACAGTTACACGTGTTTGGGTTTGCGTGTTTTATGTACAGATCTCCTCATTACAATATGGAAATCAGTCTTCAGTGCAGGCAATTCTCATTGTTTGATCCTATCCGAGTCCTATTACAATACTTCGATCGACTGGGAATATTGCGCCTGCCGCAGTACTCAGGAATGACGAAGATCAACAGAAATAAAAACCGCTTGTGAAAATGACTCTATTGGAGGAATTTTATTACAAACCACTTTCCCCTTTCTAGAGAGTGATGTTAATTTGGTTATATCGCCCTTGTGTCAAAGTGAGATCCAGACTCCGCTTTTGCCTCGGGATCGATATTCCAAGCGTCTGTTTCTGTCGGGTTTTATATCTCGCAGTAATTTACATTGCGTGCCAGCAGAAGGACTCTTGGCCTGTAATAGTCGTCTCTGCGGTGTAGTTTGAGCCTTTCTTTGGCGCCAGTAAGATGGCGGTGGGAGAGGGCTTTCAGATCATGACAGAGTCTGGAAACTGTAATTGTTTTATGCGTAGGAATTAGTGGAGTTAGCATCAACCAATCGATTGGTGATCGGGTTCCGTCTGCGATATCCTTCCGCGGGATTATAGGACGGTCTGCACCTGATAATGACGGGTGATTAACGTTTAACGACCGATGTACGGCACTCAAACGTCTTAGATCACGCAACACCTATCCGACATATTATTTCCTAACCTATGTTAACTAAAGAACTGCTTCAGGAACTTGTCTAAATCATTAAAACGTTTTCTTGTTGGCAGTGTAATTATTGTCTGTGACCAGCTTTATGAAGTGAGAAATCTAGGTTTCATCCATCAACAACAGTGGTGCAAAATCTTGGTATATACTAATACAGACACACAACCAATCTTTTTAAGTATATATTAGTACAGACACACAGATATTCTATTTCGGTATAATAAAGACATATCATCAATCTATCTCAGTTTATCTCAGTACAGTACAAGTCCATCTCATTACAATACAGTCACATGACCAGTCTATCTCAGTACAGTACAGACTCATCACCAGTCTATCTCAGTACAGTACAGACACATCACAAGTCCATCTCATTACAATACAGTCACATGACCAGTCTATCTCAGTACAACACAGTCACATGACCAGTCTATCTCAGTACAATACAGTCTCATCACCAGTCTATCTCAGTTCAATACAAACACATCACCAGTCTATCTCAGTACAGTACAGACACATCACCAGTCTATCTCAGTTTATCTCAGTACAGTGCAGTACAGACTCATCACCAGTCTATCTCAGTATAATACAGACTCATCACGAGTCTATCTCAGTACAGTACAGACACATCACCAGTCTATCTCAGTACAGTACAGACACATCACCAGTCTATCTCAGTACAGTACAAACACGCCACCAGTCTATCTCAGTACAGTACAGACACATCACCAGTCTATCTCAGTATAATACAGACTCGTCACCAGTCTATCTCAGTACAGTACAGACACATCACCAGTCTATCTCAGTACAGTACAAACACGCCACCAGTCTATCTCAGTACAGTACAAACACGCCACCAGTCTATCTCAGTATAATACAGACTCATCACCAGTCTATCTCAGTTCAATACAAACACATCACCAGTCTATCTCAGTACAATACAGACACATCACCAGTCTATCTCAGTTTATCTCAGTACAGTGCAGTACAAACTCATCACCAGTCTATTTCAGTATAATACAGACTCATCACGAGTCTATCTCAGTACAGTACAGACACATCACCAGTCTATCTCAGTACAGTACAAACACGCCACCAGTCTATCTCAGTACAGTACAAACACGCCACCAGTCTATCTCAGTATAATACAGACTCATCACCAGTCTATCTCAGTTCAATACAAACACATCACCAGTCTATCTCAGTACAATACAGACACATCACCAGTCTATCTCAGTTTATCTCAGTACAGTGCAGTACAAACTCATCACCAGTCTATTTCAGTATAATACAGACTCATCACGAGTCTATCTCAGTACAGTACAGACACATCACCAGTCTATCTCAGTACAGTACAGACACATCACCAGTCTATCTCAGTACAGTACAAACACGCCACCAGTCTATCTCAGTACAGTACAGACACATCACCAGTCTATCTCAGTACAGTACAAACACATCACCAGTCTATCTCAGTACAATACAGACACATCACCAGTCTATCTCAGTACAGTACAGACACATCACCAGTCTATCTCAGTTTATCTCAGTACAGTGCAGTACAGACTCATCACCAGTCTATCTCAGTACAGTACAAACACGCCACCAGTCTATCTCAGTACAGTACAGACACATCACCAGTCTATCTCAGTATAATACAGACACATCACCAGTCTATCTCAGTACAGTACAGACACATCACCAGTCTATCTCAGTACAATACAGACACATCACCAGTCTATCTCAGTACAGTACAGACACATCACCAGTCTATCTCAGTATAATACAGACTCATCACCAGTCTATCTCAGTACAGTACAAACACATCACCAGTCTATTTCAGTATAATACAGACTCATCACCAGTCTATTTCAGTACAGTACAGACTCATCACCAGTCTATCTCAGTACAGTACAGACACATCACCAGTCTATTTCAGTACAGTACAGACACATCACCAGTCTATCTCAGTACAATACAGACAAATTTCTATGACGTTAGACATATGGTCATCGTGATCTCAGTGACGCATCACACATACTTACAGAAAATCCAATTCACTTTTAAATTGAATCACTGAGCGATAATAGTAATACTGTTCTCTTAACATTTACCAAAATGTCAATATTTTACGTCTCAGATGGATCTTGTATTTACTTACATTGAATTTACGGGTTTTATACTTACCGATATAGAGATTTTACAATAGTGAAATAGGGTTAAAAGACATCTAACGTAGATAATCATTCTGATTGAAACGCGCGTTTTTTTGTTTTTTTTAAATTTTCTTTTTGTTTGAGTGTTTTTATTAGAAGACTGCTTTAAGTTTTTCATCATTTAGGTGAGAGAGAGAGAGAGAGAGAGAGAGAGAGAGAGAGAGAGAGAGAGAGAGAGAGAGAGAGTTGTTCATGATTATCTAGAGATTCAATTGTACAATCACTCATAATAGACAACCGGAAGTTAACCCTATAGTGTTCTGACGTTGATGATCCTGACCACAGTCCCGGATTATCTTGACACATTGTATTCGGGATTTCCGCACTATTTTCATTTTTGCGATATCAGTTTTCATTATTCCTACGCGAGAAAAACGAGTCGCTGGACCTGTTGCAAGAAATGAAGTTGCGCCGGTTTGTAATCTGGTGAAAATAAGACGCTTGTAAATAAAATCGGATGTGCATTCTCAATAGAGCAAACCCAACACATAACTAATAATAATAGTAATTCTGCAAGCAACTTTGTAAATGCGAAACTAACACTTCGGCACGAAAATAAAAGCTAGATTTATGATGCAAAAAAAGTATGCAATAATATATTGAATATATTTAATAGAATATTGGAATGCAATATATCTAATTTTGATTTCCAGTTGCTTTTGAAGGGCTGTGTTCGATACACGCTTTTTCTTCTCCTTCCACTCTTCGATCTTAGAAATCATTATTGCCTATATTATTTCAAAAAATGAATTGATTTTAAATGAGTTTCAAATTATCTCACAATAACAAAACCATCATTTTGAATTAAGTTTCAACAGTATATACCAATCAAATAGTGCCCTCTGCGTGTGGCGTGTATAGACAACAGGCCAAAGAACGAGACCACGGAATGGGGCACACAGTAAATGATTGTCCGTGTGCCTGTCTAGGTCGTCCTGAATAAGGCATTTTTGAGTTGATGGTTTGATAAGCGGTGTAGAGTATATAGATAACACCACACCTTCCATTAAACAACAAACGCTAGTTTTATATTCACAGCATGAGATATTATCAGATGAAACGTCAATAAATAAATATTAAACTCCAATGCATTCCAACATATTGACCGATCTCTAGATTCGATCTGTTACAATATTGCGTAACAAATTTGATACGAGGTCTTGTATCGGAATTAATTTCTCAACTTCCCACACATTTAGTCCTAATCAAACTGAGAACGTATTATTTCCTCCATTTGCCTTTAGTCGATATAAATTAAAGAAAATCTACTCCTAATTCATTTCGTAGTTATTTTAGCTTTATGGTTGATTTTGGATGTGTGATTTGAGGAGGTGATATTTCAGATTTTTTCAGGGGGTTCATATCCCATGTGTCCAAACCACCAGAGGTTCTCCCAGACCACCAGACATTACAATGAATCGCTATCATCAACCACCAGACATTACAATGAATCGTTATCATGAACCTCCAGACATTACAATGAATCGTTATCATGAACCTCCAGACATTACAATGAATCGTTATCATGAACCTCCAGACATTACAATGAATCGTTATCATGAACCTCCAGACATTACAATGAATCGTTATCATGAACCTCCAGACATTACAATGAATCGTTATCATGAACCTCCAGACATTACAATGAATCGTAATCATCAACCACCAGACATTACAATGAATCGTCCTTATGAACCACAGGAAATTATGTATTACATCAACAGAATGAATGGTTTGGTTTGATATGATTTTCTATTTTTATGCCGATTTGATAATATTTCAGTCGTATTTCGCTGATATAAAGCTGTATAGTCTAAATTTAGACATTCTAAAGTCCATTCTGTGGCTGTCACTTAATGAGCCTACTCCTTTTTGGACACCATAAAGACATTTTATGTTCCACGGGAGTGTGATCCTGGCACTGAACTGCCAATTGAATGATTTCAAAACGAGGCCATACATGTATATATATTTCATAGCTTTTCGAGTTTGACCTGTCCTGACCTACTATTCACATAAGTAAACCATGATGATACAAACATGCTAGGCATGCATAAACAACTCACGTTACATCTTATACTACATAATATAAATTGGAGGAAGATACGTGTTTAACCAAACTCAGTCGGCAAACAGGGTCGCCGCATCACTCCCGGAGGGCATTGTTGATTCCGCGATAACAAAGAGGTCCCGCGGGAGGTCTGTGTTATCAGTCTACCTGTATATGCAGGTAGCCATGGCTGTTACATCATAAAACGTGAATCAAAGCTGCTGTAATGTGATAAACCCATTTACTGTCATTATCTGGTGATCTCGGGGTCCCGCCTCACTAACTGTAACAAATGCTTGGAGTCAGCGCATTCATCTGCTGAAAAAGGCGAACTTATAGCGAGATGTCTAATTTTATATGGTTAATTTTTGTGACCTTGCGTGAAGTTCATCAATGATACTGTGAAGAATTGCTGACAAAATGATTTTTTCCCTGTACAGACATTCTCTATAGGTATGTTGATTTTTTTTCCTGCTTGTTTTCTTTCTTTTTTTTTCTGCAGGTGTCAATTTCCGATAATGTACATGCAGTAGAAGTTGCAGTTTTTCATACAATATAATTTCTGTAGTGTAAAAACTTATCTATCTTTATCTTTTGAAATGTACATATTTTACTGAAATTCAGGGGGCGTGAATACAGGCCGATCAGGTTTCTGAAGTGTTTCGTCAAACACTAACGAAAAACTATAGACAGGAAAATAATTGTTGACCCAGGCATGTAATCTGACTTTAGAATATTTTACGGAAGAATTTACACACTGTCGCATACCGCACATGACACGAACACTGGGTTCTACATGTGTACGGGGTGTGTCCTTGACTAGGTTATATACGTACATGGTAGGGATCTCTCTCTTCTCCCCGACACGGTCCTTCTTCTTCCTCCTTCTTTTCTGTTCTGTCCATTTCATTCCTTTCTTTCATTACCTTATGTGTGCCCCCAATCCACCCCCCCCCTTCCTTTCACAAAGTAGCTGGCCACAATATAAAAGAAATACAGACCATAATTTGAATTTTATAGAAAGGAATTTTTGTTGTTACTGATATAATGAATAAGTAGTATGTATGTTAAAATTTTATATTCAGTTTGATAGCATGCATGCTGATTCTCTCTCTCTCTCTCTCTCTCTCTCTCTCTCTCTCTCTCTCTCTCTCTCTCTCTCTCTCTCTCTCTCTCTCTCTCTCTCTCTCTCTCTCTCTGTAATCTACCTGATGTCTAACTATGGTAATGTTAAGTACCGAACCTTCCCAGCACTATATTTTTTTTTAGCTCAACTACAAAAACACTGGACTTCGTAACAAAGGTCCCGTGCTCGATCCTCAGCCGTAACACCGTCCCTATTACTCATCGTTCTCCAGCACTCCATGATTTTATAAAATCTGCCCATGTATAACTGGGTGTAGCGTAACATCTGGTGTAATTAGGAGGACAAATGTGCAAAGACGTACACCACAAGTCTCCTTGTTAAGGTATTCTTAGGGAAATGAATGCTTAAGGGACTTCCTCAACGCGTAAGACGGTTTTGAGGACGTTATTGAAAACCCTTGATCCACTCCTGAACTTAAACGTAGCGTAATGAGTTAAAAAAAAAAACCGTTTTATATCACTCCTTCCCAAATCATGAGAATCTATTGAGTGGGTGTATTAAATACAAAAATATTGAATCATTACGGAACTAAACAGAATCCGAGTTTGTAAAACCGTCAAAAAGGACAATCTTAAAAACTGTACAGAAGTGAGTTTGTTGTTTAATAGTTACAAAAATACTCTGATGCCGTGGGAGCGCTCCGGCCTGATGTTTGACTGGTTTATTGTGGAGTCCCTTCTAACACCACGCAGGGGGTTGATCCAAGAGTTATAAATCACTTAATTATTCTCTGCGCATTCTTTTGGTTGCTGAAAATAAATTGCATAATTTGTTTGCCCTTTAAAAAATGCCTCACCTTAGTTGAACAAAGAATAATGGAATAAAGGTATCTTTCCTCATAAAGAATTTCTGCTTTCAATATTGTTTGAAAATTGTTTGTGGGGGGTTTAAAATTGTTATTACATTATGTCTTTAAAAATGTAAGAAAGAATTTTTTTTCTGCCACATAGAATGATAAACATTTAAAATAAGCGAAGAATTTTTACTCCCTCTCCAACAACAAAAAGTATTTTGACTACCTACTTCAATATACTTACTATCATGTTCGCCGACTTTGCGACTTTAGGTACGTATTAGTATTTAAGATTTTCTTCCCTCGACTAAACCATTCTAGTAGAAAGTAGGTCAGAAAAATCAGATATGACATAATGACAATATTGACTTCTTCGCAACAGAAAACTACAGTTGTCAGACAATGATTTTCCCCTCTTCATTGCCATCTCTACAACCATGCCAGGTCAATAGCAGCACCCCGTTACCATGGAAACTGTAGGAGAAATATGACTCAAACCACACACGTTGCTCTCTAGAGCCGGAATTAAGATTCCCCTCGACAGTTGTACTGTGCGGTAAATTAGCTTCCGAACAAAGACCGGGAGGTGTACGCAATCTGCGGATAATGGATTATTGTTCTGTGTCATTTCCATTAAAAAGTCAGACACTTCTGAGGACCCTCAGTGGAAGGAGAACATAGCCCTTATATGTTGTGTTCAGTCCTCCTCTCCCCGGATAAAAAAATTCCAACTGCTCCTTCACGCTGTCTGTATCCGTTCAACTGAAGATCTGTCATATTCAGTTTCATTGTTTTATTTTACGCTGCCATGACGAAGAATCACTGATTTTCAATGCTTATTGTTTTAATGTTAATAATTATATTTTTTACTATTATTATCATTATTATTATTTATTATTATTATCATTATTATTATTATTTAATCTAAACAAAACAATTAACCATTCCAAAATGTTATCACTACCCAATCTAATTTGAATCTCTACGTGAAATTGTGTGACTCTTTCTCATATTGTTGATATGTTTATATAGTCTATATGTAGAAATTTTGAACACCCCCCCCCCCCCCCTTTGTTGCCTCTCATAAACATATGTGCCCTGCTATTATGTAGTACAAAATCAGAAAGGTATTATCTTTTTTTTTCTTTCTTTTTTTGTTAGATTCCCATAATTAGGGATAGAGGGAGGAGAGTGAAATAGTTATGTGTAACAAGTTATTATGCACTCAAATCAATATTTAGGCTCCCGTGGGGATCCGGGTTAGAGTAGGTCCTTAGTACTTAGTACACTTTGCTTGTTGTAAGAATCGACTAAATAGGGCGGTCCTTCGGATGAGACCACAAAAACCGAGGTCTCGTGTCAGAGTAGATGTGGCACGATGAATACCCTCCCTGCTCAAAGGTCGTAAGCGCCGAGCATAGGCCTAAATTTTGCAACCTTTCATCGGCAATGGTGACGTCTCCATATGTGAAAAATTCTCGAGCGGGACGTTAAACAACATATACAACAAATCAATCAACATTTGGGTAAATAACACTTCATACTAAATTAGCAAGTTTTTTTTTAAACCTGCGTATAAGTTTATGTACATTCGATTTTGGTCTTTTTAAAAAACCCATTCGAACTTCCGTTAGTCTAGCTTGTTATATACTAAATATTAAATACACAAGTAAAAGAAGTGCCTCCACAATCTGTACTTAACGTATGTATACCTTACGGCACATCAGATATATGTACAACAATATGTAGATAAGTAAGTAGCTACGTACGTGCGTATGCATGTACTATGTACGTAAGTACGTACATATAAGATGTAAGTTCAAAGAGTGAACATATTAACTAAATAAATATAATATAGTACTTAAAGTTCAAAGAGTGAACATAGATATAATATAGTACTTAAAAGATTCGTGGCTACGTATAAATCACACTATATGGACTTAATTATCATTTGAATATTCAGAATTCAATTTCTCGTACATATGCATATGCTTTGAATTTTAAAAAAAGTGCGTTTACCTCACCTACATTATTTGTAAATGTACTTGAGTCACTTCGGGAATACAGTTAAGATATGGAGAATAGATGTTTTTTTTTGTTTTTTTTAAATTTTTATTTCAGTATACTGAAACGGTTGACCGGCTGGAATATAAGTGCAGATGGGACATTCTCTCCCATGATTTCAATAAAAAAAAAAAAACCAAAAAAAAAAACACAACAAAAAACACACACACGCACAATACAAAGTTGCGATTGCTGATTTAGAATTCTACATTCTTCTGTGTATATGTAAATTCCTCGTCTCGTTGGAAATGTAAATTTAGTTACCTGCAAAACCACTCTGCATGAATGCTAAGCGATGTGATATACGCCCTCGGCCAAATATACCTAGGTAGATAATTTTACTTTGTAGAATTAACAATTTTCACCTGTGGGAATAAAAACTTCGCTTAGATACAGAGGTTTAGATAGGGTATTTATAACCGTTTTCTCTTCTCTCTAGATTTCTTTCCTTGGTAGTTGAAATTTAGAGGTGGCCATTTAAATCTCAATTCAGTGTTAGGGGGGATTTTAAATGTGATTTTTTTTTTAACAAAAAAGGCGATCACTCTCTGATAATTTGAATGGTTTATTTCCGTCGTATTAAAGACGACTAATAAATCACCTTTTGATACGTTGTTATTCAAAATTGTGCGTATCCATTTATTTTCCAATTTGTTTGTCTTCTCATCTGTACACTAACGCCCTAGTAATTAACAATTGCCATTAGTAAATGATATTAATTAATTACAAATAGTCATTTGCTGTCAGACTTGTACAGTCCATCAAGTACTAATAAGAGGTATTTTTTAGAATCTACGAATGGAGGTACAGTCGGATATGTTTAGATTGCCGGCAGAGCACATGATACAGGGGCCGTGCACATTCTGCGAATTCTGACCGTCTGTCTGGTCGGAGTCTTTATATTAAACATTTTCTAAGATTGCAATGTCATTTCCAAAAATAATTATTTAATTTCCGTAAGAAAAGAAATAATTTCCGAAATTTAAAAGAAAAAAACGGTAAAAAACAAAAACAAAAGACAAACAAACAAACAAACAAAAATAAAAACCAAAAGAAAAAAAGAAAAAAGAACGGTACATCGCCCCTGTATTTCATTCCAAATCGATGCCTTAGTGAAGTAATACTAGTTGTTGATCATCCGCGACTCTGGTTCATCATTTTCTTTTTTGTACATTCAATCTTGGACAAAGCTTTGTCCTCCATGTTCTTTAACACGACTGGTAGGTTTCTTGCGTTTCCTATACAAGCTCAGTGCATCATTTTGATAACGTTGCTTTCATGCTGACTCTCGTTCTGGATTCCTATAATTAATTTCGCTGATGGACGTTTTGTGAGATTCGTTTCATAATGGTTTAGTCTCTAATGTTTTTCAGTTTGGATCTTGCATGTAATTCTTTTTTCGAAAATAAAAACACAACATCGATTTTGAAATTGAAAATTAAAAAAAAATTTGGAATGGAAATAAAAGAAGTCTTTAAATTTTCGGAAATGAAGTTCGTCGGAAAGCCCCCAATAGTCTATCTACGTAGGGTGTTGTCAGCCCATAATTTACAGTACAGCACTTACATTAGTAAATGTTGTATTCTGTATTTTAAATTAATTGTGTTCATATATTATTTCAAATTGATGTGATTAAAGGAATAGCAGATACACAACGTGAGAAGACGAGAAAATTTAACAAATCAAATGTCGATGTTCTATAAATTGCATCATAATCAAATTTGTTGTAAAGAAAACGTACGCGGCACGACAGGTTTTTTTGTTTTTGTTTTTCTTTCTTTTGTTTTAAAACGAAATATTATGTAAACATATCTAGACAACATGCTCATTACGGTCTAACGCTATATTTAGCGAGTAGTGATGTCATTCTGTTACGATAAACATTTCGAACAGGCCTGGGATAGTTTATCTATTTCACTTATTGACGAAACGGAAAATGAAACTACGCTGGACCATGCGCTTTATAAATTCGACCACAAACAAGAGAAGGAAGATAAATATCAAACTATTGAATAAATGAGGACATTCAGTTGTGGCTTATCGGGGAAAATCCGAAACTACGGAACAGGTTTCGACAGCTAGCCCTGCATGGTGCGCTCTCTACGTAACTGCGGCACGCGACGTAGACCGCCCAATGACATGTTTGAGCGACTGTTCCTGATATCGTGCCGTACGATTATATTTCGTTATTTAGAGATTAAAGGTCGTGTTTGATCAAACAAAGATGGAGTGTAGCTACGATATCTCATCTTTACAGTCTCTCTTCATAACGCAGTAAAAAACTGGCAAATAATTCTCTCTCGTTTTCATAGGCTCTCTTTATAACGCAATAAAAAAAATGGCAAATTCTCTCTCGTTTTCGTGTCTCTCTTCATAACGCACTAAGAAACTGACAAATTCTCTCTCGTTTTCGTGTCTCTCTTCAAAACGCACTAAAAAGCTGGCAAATTCTCTCTCGTTTTCATAGTCTCTCTTCACAACGCACTAAAAAGCTGGCAAATTCTCTTTCGTTTTCATGGTCTCTCTTTATAATGCAGTAAAAAAAAATGGCAAATTCACTCTCGTTTTCATAATCGCTGTTCATAACGCAATAAAATGCTGACAAAATCTCTCGTCTTCACTAGTCTTCGTGGGGCAGTAAAAAACTGGCAAATTTTTTGTAATTCGGTGAATCCCACATCAAATCGGTACCCTAGGTATCGTCTTATGCATTGCAAATACCATATTAAGAATTAGTTTAAATTTAAACGGAAAATTTTGCCCCAGTAAATTTGGATCAATTGTATTAAGGAAATATTATTTAACATATAGTCAATACCACACACACACACACACACACACACATATATATATATATATATCACTAACCATTCAGTCCAGATTCACCCCCACACCGGATTCCAAGTCAGGTTATTTCCCATGAACAGCAGCTGAAGTCTTTCCGTTTTGCCTCAATTGTTTTTCATATGTATCAGGGATTAGAATAATCGAAAACGATTCGTGGTGGGTGGGGAAAGGGGGGGGGGTCTGATTCTATCAGTCGCTCGATATATGATTTTAGATTTAAATTGTAGTCAAATTTTGCTGCCTGAATTGAGGTGTTAGAATGTGCATGGAATAAACGTTTTCTACCCCCCCCCCCCTTCCCTTTTTCAATTCCATACTGTGAGCACCTTGTTAAAGTCATGCCTGTTTGATCCGCGCATTTTGTTAATGAGTATCTATATCAGTTACACTGACTGTCAGTTATTACAGTTGAATTGGAATGAATCTAAATCTAACCACACTCATCTTGCGATAAATAATTTGACAGTATCTGAAATGAAGTCTTATTTTCTTCTTCTTTTTACTGATGTAATCAATTAATTATTAATAATTGGTATATATGTTAAATTGTTGTACTCGTAAGTATGATGCTATATTTAGTTCGATAGCATGTGTAGTGATCCTCTCTCTCTCTCTCTCTCTCTCTCTCTCTCTCCATGGATATCCCCCGCATTCAATCTTTTAACTATGTCACTCGTCATATACTAGACACAACACACGGATTAAATTACAACCTACTCAGCATGGGGAAGAGGTCGTGAAGGATTTTCTTGTGGGAAGTACTCTTTGTTCAAATTCACAATTCCTTGAATTAAAAGGCAAGGAAGAGTAGCTGGTGTTTATTCAAAAAACATTTTAAAGTTACGTTCTGTTGCAATTTTCTGGCTTTTGTCAGGTGTGTCAAAAATCACATCGATCACATAATTTCACAGACAATAAAATTAGCAATAGCAGTAAAACGGTCAGACTTTAAAAGACTAATTAGAAATAGAGCTTATGAATCTAGCAGATCTAACGACTGAAGCACTGAAATCATGAATCACAGATTTTAAAAGAAAGTTAAATATTTTTTTAATGATGAACACATTATCTGCAGCATGTACAGCCGGGGATTTTTTTTTTTTGTGTGGTCCTTTCGTGTCCTTGTCTACCAAGCGATGTGGAATGTTTTAAACCTTCGTCTCAGAAACTGGACAAATATTTGTCTCCTGTAACCCACAGAAATCTCGTATCCCCAGTCGTCACCTTAGTAACGAGGGTCACGGCACGCGTGTTCTTCCCCTACACATGCGACTGGTTTTCATTTAAATATCTGTAGCTCATCGTTAATTTCCTTTTCTTTGTTTACAGGGAGTGCACGCTTGATGCGGAATTTTTTTTTTTAAATAAATCGGAAGAATTATTAAACTGGAAATTTAGATACCATAAAGAGCAGTGTCTACAGCAGGACTGAGTAATGGAACGCAGTGTTTAAAGTAAGTGACGTTCTGTCAGTTCTTTAAGACACAGGGAAAAAATAAATAAATAACTCTAGTTGATAGTCAATCGATTTGTCATATAAAAAACACTATAGCATTAAAAAAAAAAATTAAAAAAATGTATCTTGATAAAGTGAAATATCTTTTATAAATATAAAACGAGTACAATTACGTCCACCATATGAAATGCAGAGAGACCTTTAAAACGGCACCTGCCCCCTTTTCCCGCCACACCTACACAATAAACTTGGTCACCCCTCCAATTGATCTATTGTGAACTAACCCAACGACCTCCATGTGATCTTAACTTCATGATTTGATTGGCTATGTTACCGGATATTGTAAAGGTCACGACCTTCTTCACGTCACATTTGTCCGCGAAATGCTTGCGGAGCACCATGTGACATTGTTCGAGACAGGTAAGATAACGAATGTAGTGTAATTAGTTTATCGAAATGTCCTCAGATAGCGAGAATTTTATCACTTGCAAATTACAAGACTAAGGGGCGTGTGTCGTGGTGAGTTTTTTTCTGTGCACGGTTATGGAAGTACATTCAATTGCCAGTTTACACATCTCAAGGTATGTGTAATTTGAGATTGTACATAGCTTGTACAAAAACGCTTTGGTGAACACGTGGCACGCTACACTGTGTTGGTCCAATGTGAAGAAGTAACTCGATATTGCGGATATTTTTTCTTCCGATGTATAAGAATAGGATCCAAGTATCGTTTTTCATGGTTCCTGAATGGTGAAAAATGTGATAACGGTGCAATTTTTTTTGGTCATTTTCTCGTGCGGAATTTGTTTAACAATGGCGCAAGGCCCCTGGGGCGAGGAGTCG
This sequence comes from Ostrea denselamellosa, assembly GCA_024699665.1. Taxonomy (NCBI): domain Eukaryota; kingdom Metazoa; phylum Mollusca; class Bivalvia; order Ostreida; family Ostreidae; genus Ostrea; species Ostrea denselamellosa. Next base: position 6,550,381 of record JAMZEH010000075.1, read on the forward strand.
TGTTATGCATTGTGCGGAAATATTCGACAAATGTAGGCCGCAAAAACCAGTTTCACCAGGTAAAACCTTACAAAGGTTTGTACGTGCTCACAAAGCGAAACGGACGGGGATATTTCCGTTTCTTTAAGAGTATATAAATCTATGGGTGAACTTTATGCGCGAATGTCATGAGCGAGTAACACACGGGGCCCTATAACTCTACCATGGTCTACCATCTGTTACAGAATTTTAAACGATTTTTCCTATCGATCGTCAAAGCCTGCAGCTGTATAGTAGTATAAGCTGTGTATGTATGTTGTAATGTGAGAATTCTCCTGGTGTGTGTGTGTGTGTGTGTTGCGTGTGTAGAATGTCTGATGCTGACTCCTACAGTCACTTAGCAATGCCTTTTCACACGTGTAGGCCTTGGATGGGTGTGGTTACGTGCGTGTGTTGAATGTAAACACTACGTGTTAAGAGGTTGATGTGGCAGTGAGTTTTCCATCATGATGCAGAGTTTTATATTTAGGTCAGTAATGTGGAGAAATTTTTTTAGATGATATATGTTTAGTTGAATGTGATAGGAAAAGAGTGAAGTAGAAGGGGGCAAATTATTTTTGCAAGGACATGAAAAGTAAGTTAGCATAATTTAAATCCCACTCAACTACACAGAAGATGGAAGATGGCACCCAAATTAGGAACTCGCAAAGTTGTTGAACTGTAACAGTTATTCAACCATGACCATGATGGAGACCTTGTCCAGCTGTGTATAAACATGTCATTGTCATGGTTACAGCATTATAATCTGTTTATCTCTGGATGGTTAAGATTAGTGGAGATTAGTCAAAAACGTCATTTTTTAAAACAGACAGTTAAATGACCGCTCCCTACAGCCATAGTATCTTACAAATGAAGACTTGTGTGGTATTAATGATCAGGGAGAAGTTATTCTTCACTCTGCAGAAAATTGGCCCTTGTCACCAGCTGTGATGTTACACACAGTTGATTAAACTTCTTGTACTGGGATGTGTCATAAATATTTATTGACTGTGTTGGCAGAAATAATACACCTTAGTTCATTGGTCCAGGTGTGTTGGGATAAAATTGGAAATGAGAGGTCAATGAAGGTCAAGCAAAAAGAATGATGGTTATGTTAATTGGTTGATTTTAAAGTCTAATGGTTGATTTAAAATGAGATAGAGAATTCTTTAAATCTATTTAATCATTGAATATTTGATTAAAGTGAATGCAATATGGGGTCATTGTATATTTAAGTATGGGCCTCCATCAATATGGGTGTGTGAAGGGTGAGACTCCATCAATATCGGGAGGGGGGGTGTAATTATGTCAATACAGTTGGGGGGGGGGAGTGACGGTGTGTCTTGGTTAAAAGCTGAAATTTTCAGGTGCAGATGCAAGTTTTTTACAAGTACAAAGCATGAGAAATTGAAAGCCCTAATTTCACTAGTTGGTTTATAAACACATTTTAAGAACCTACCCACAAAACTGTCAGCTTAGTTGAAGTGTGGTGTAGAGTGAAATTTGCATGTTAATACTAAATGCATGGACATGTTGTTGTCCACAGGCAGGGTTGTGACTACTAAGGTTTTCTGTATTTGACCTTGAGTTCTATAATTAGCATCATGTCTCAAGTTTTTGACAGTTGGGATTTATAAGTAGGTCACCATAATTTGTGCCATTACTGTTGATGGGGAGTCCCCAGGTGCATGTTGACAGGTGAATTATTAATTGCAGGACAAGGTATAGAATGCAATGATGTGTCCAGGAAATGAAAGTTTTGCTAATGCACATTTATTTTAAGAAGTAGTCAAGTGTTATGAAGGGTACAAGTTGATCTACATTATTCGAGAACCAATGACTTCTGTGAAACTAAATCAAAATGTGTGTTAACACCCCTCTCCCCTGCAAATGTTAATGTGTTACGCAACAGCTAGACCTGCTTGAGATATTGCATTTTCTCTTTTTCAGTTGGCTGGATCATGTTGACTGGTGGTCAGTGACATAACTGGGTCTCAGGACTGTTCCTTGGCAACAAAACAGCTTCCTTAGCAATGCAGAACATTTTGATGGATGATTTATTGAATGGACAATTTTGTGATTGACCACAGGGGAGATTGGATGACGAATCACTTCAGATGGTAAAAACATGTGGTAAGTGATAACATTGTTTAAATGTTTAAAATTTTAGAATGTCTCGAGCAGTGTATATAGTAGTGGTCAAATTAAGAATGAGCTGGAGTATAACCTTCATAAATATTATCTATGTATAACCTTCATAAATATTATCTATGTATAACCTTCATAAACATTGTGTATAACCTTCATAAACATTGTGTATAACCCTTCATGAACATTGTGTATAACCCTTCATGAACATTGTGTATAACCTTCATGAACATCATCTGCACATCCAACTGACCACCATATTTGCTTAGATTACACTGTATATGATCTGACTTGGTTTTCTCAAACAAAATCTCGAACTTAAATTTTGAGTTTTCCTTTTATTCAAGCATTCAAAGTTTGAGCATTTTAAAATCTCAGAATATGTCTTGATTTTTGAACTTAAGTTTTTTTTTTCTTTTTTTGAAAAATGCAGGCCAGAAATACAGATTTAGTTTTTTGTTTTTTTGTGACAAATATGGACAGTTGGAAATGTTTTAATGGATGAAGGTTGATGATTAATCTGTAGGCAGTGTCCTCTGAGCCTTCAACAATAAGCCTATAACAAACCTAATTATTGCACATGTAATGATTGGTGACGCAACAAAACCTATTCTAACTTTCTGGATGGTATTTATGAACTACTTGTTTTGTAGAGTATTTTGAGAGGGCATCTACACATACAGCTGTCCAGTGTTAAGATGAAGTCACCATGGTAGAGAGGTAAAATTGATGGTAAGTCATCTGACGAGGAAATCTGATGAGCTGTTGCTATAGGATGTGTTAAAGAGTTGAATTGTTCAACAATTTTTCTTAGAAAAACTTGTATTGATTTGATGCTCTCGCAGAAAAAAATCCAGACCATGATGAATTTGCATTGCGTTTGTTTCCTTAAGTAATTGAAGCCCCTGTAGTTAGGGATTGTTTTAAAAGGGGAAGTTTTTCTTTGATGTGTTTAAAACTGATTGCAAATTAAAAAGATAGAAAATTTTTGTGACATTCTGAGTGAAAAAAAATAGTTTATGGTCACCGTGCATAGGGGATTTTTTTTTTAAAATGAAAAATAGCAAAGGTTCATTACAGATGAAGGGTGGTAAAGAACAGCTGGTCAGATATCAGTCTATGTTGACCCAGATAATTCTGGGCCCTTATCAGTTCATCGTCCAAATTCCAAGTGTGTGGATCTAAAGAGTTTTGTCTGAAAATTGGTGGTGGATCTAAAGTCTTGTGTGCAAAATGGGAGTGACTGAGCAGTGAGCAAAATTTTGATGAGGAATTCTTGGATGCAAGAATTGAAGGGATGGCTTATGTGTGGCTGTAAAAGCAGAGGTTGATTTGATATGTGTGAAAGGAAGGCCAAAATGAAATATGTGTGTTTCCTATTTCATTTCCCTAAGTATTGGATAGTTAAAAACATTTTATTAAAACGTTTTATTCGGGATCTTAGTTTTTGATACATTTAAATACAGGCTTATATACATTACAAATACTTTTCAAACATGATCAATAATAGTCAAAACGTTAATCAGAGAAACTTGAATGTGAAGTGAAAAATATCCCCGTTTAAAAATTCTGGATTTTTATTTTGATATATTATCAATAAATATGTAGCATGTGCAACAAAAATGTAGGTATATATTTTATTTTGGCCTGAAGTGATATTGCAAAGATATAGCTGTGTAATGAGTATGAATGAGGTGTAAATTTGATTAAATGTGTGTAATAGTAGTGATTATTGGGTGTAAAATGGAATGTTTTAAGTGTGACCAAGGAATGTAAAATTAATTGGATGTTTAAGTGTGATCATGGGGTGTAAAACTAATTGAATGTACATGTATGAATACAGCCCTGGAAATGTACTATATTGCTCATGTGGAAGGATGTAGAAGAAAAAAGGTCTAGGAGAAAATTTTGCAACATGAAATTGTGTTGCGGACCTGATGGTGAGACTCCGATGAAAGGAATTATCAAGCTTATTTTTACTGCAGGTAACTCTCTCCTTTTCATGTAAAAGTTTGTTTCCAACTGACAAAATTCCCTACACAAAATTCCATCAGCGCCATTTTCTTTTGATATAAGAGTCTAACAATATGAATGATAATTAGTGATCAGTCGTCTTCTGTAATAGGGGGCCTCCGTGGCCGAGTGGTAAGAGCATCGGGCTCAAAATCACAAAGCCTCTCACCTCTGTCGGCGCGCGTTCGAATCTCGGCCGCGGCGTTATGTGAGCAAGTTTGCCAGTTTACTTGCGGAAGGTCGGTGGTCTCTTCCCAGGTACATTGTATCTGGGTTCTCTCCTCCACCAACAAAAACTGGATGCCACCAGATAACTGAAAAAATTGTTGAGTGTGGCGGAAAGCAATAAATAATCAATCAATCAATCTTCTGTAATACGAATACTACCATTTCCTCTCCTCCCCTTAGAAACTGATGTCTGCAGGGTCCGTGGTGAGATGCTATGTATACTACATCTCGCACTTAAAAAAAGTCAATATTACAGAATTGTACAAGTCGGTTTTGCAAAATTTTATATAATTGTGCAAGTTCTTTTTATTGTGATTATGCAAGTCAGTTAACAGAATTTTGTAGGTGATGTTAACTTGTTCAGTCCCAGTTGCCTTATTTTAAGATGAGCAACAATGCTGATTTGTAGCTTTGTCTTTCACTCCCACTGCAAACTGAGGCCCCATGTCACAACAGGTGTGACACAAAGATTCCTCCCTGCTCAAGGCAGGCATAGGCCTAAATTTTGCAGCCCTTCACCAGCAATGGCAACATTTCGATACATATGAAAAATTTTCGGATGTGACGATAAAAAAATATACTGTGTACAATACTTCATTGCCATTGTAGATGTGCATATTATAGGGATGTGAGGGTCGAATTATTTTCCTGAAAGTTTTAGTGGATCTAACAGGGGTGGAGAATGTAAAATAGCTTGCGAACACTTCTCCAATATGACTTATCTGATAGGACTCGAAACTTCATACAGTACTTCATTGCCATTTGTAGATGGGCGTATTGTCAGGACGGGAGAATCCAAGTGCTATCCTTAAAAGTTTTAGTGGATCTAAGGGGAGGAGGGTGTAAAATAGTTTCAGAATGCTGCTTCTCTGTCAATATGGCTTATTGGATAGCCTTGAAGTTTTGTGCAATACCAGAGTATTTTTAATTGTCATTTGGAACAACTAATGTTGCAAAATCGGATCAAAAGTTATTATCGATTATCAAATTGAATCAACAGCACACAATCAATTATATAATCGATAGTTTGAAGGTCCATTTAAAATTGCATTAAATAAAGCACATGTATACTATGCAGCATTTTCAGAGAAATTAATGAATTAATAAAAGTTAAATATCTTTGTTGTTGTATTCCATTAATTTATTGAATCAAGTGTTTGTTTTATTCTGGGCCTTTTTACTAACAATATTTACAGCAAGAATATAATGTCTCTCACTAGGGACAGAAGAAATGGCAATTCCAAGTCGCCTCCATCCTAAAATGGATAATGTACGAAAAATACTTTTCTTTTTTTTTTTTCTTCCACTGCAGGCAGCTCAAACTGAAAACATTTGATTTTCTTGGTCCCCAGATAATAATAATAATAATGATTGGTTTTTATATAGTGCTTTTCCAGCATTTGCTGCTCAAAGCATTTCACAATACATTATTACCCCATATAACATCCCAGAGCTTTCTCAGTGTGAGCTGCCGTTAAGGCGCTAGAGCGCTAACATTATAACAATATCTTTCACTGTCTATAGCCAGGTACCCCTTTTACACTTGGGTGGAGTGAGGAAATTTGTGTAAAGTGCCTTTACTAAGGACAAAACATTGGTCCTGCTGCAGCCAGGACTCAAACCCACAACCTTTCGGTTTCGAGTCTAACAGTCTAACCACTAGGCCACCGACACTACATATCTTGATACATTGATACCTCTGTCTCAATCAATATATTTGGACACATTTTTTCCGCATTAACAATATTTAGGCCTATATCTGATGTGTAGAACAATTCTTCAAAAATCTAATTTTTTTCTCTCCACTTTTGTTGTCCATGGAAATTCAGTTTCATGGAAACTGCAATTTTCAAAATAAATTTGATTGTTAGCATGTCTTGAATAAAATTAAGTTAAACATATTTAATTGTAGGATTGATTGTTTATTGTTTTTCCGCCATACTCAACAATTTTTAGGTTATCTGGTGACGTCCAGTTTTTATTGGTGGAGGAGAGAACCCAGATGCAATGTACCTGGGAAGAGACCACTAACCTTCCGAAAGTAAACTGGTGAACTTTCTCACATATATCGGAATGAGTGAGAATCGAACCCACGCCGACTAGACGTGAGAGGCCTTGTGATTTTGAGCACGATGCTCTAACCACTTGGCCACGGAGGCCCCTTAATTGTAGGAAAGACTTTTATTTATTTATTTACATGTGACCTCAAAACTTTTCTACATTTGCAATGACTTTTTGCACAACTTGCAAATAGTAGATTACATTTGCAAGGTGGTCCTTCACCCATTTTCTGAATGAAAAAGATATCTATACTTTCAACCATGTTGATGCAGGGCTGGCATGGACACATCATTTTCCCCAGCCGACAGCCTTTACTACGTGAAATAAGAGTTACTTTCCTTGATAATATGAAAATCCATGAACCAAATTATTTCCAAAAATTTAAAATTGATTGTCACTCTGTGCTTCCATCAGTGACAATTTTTTGATGGTGGGCGATATATCATAAGAGCACAACAAACTACTGTTGATGTTTGTTAGTGTTAGTCCAAAATATTTTCAATAAGTCATCAAAATGGTCGTTGAAATTTATTGATGTATTTCCCTAAGTGGACTGCAAAAACAGAGGCCCCGTATCACAGCAGGTGTGGCATGTTAAAGATCCCTCCCTGCTTAAAGGCCAGAAGTGCCAAGCAAAGGCCTAAATTTTGCAGCTCTTCACTGGCAATGGTGATGTCTCCATATGAGTGAAAAATCCTCGAGTGGGACGTTAAACAATACATAATCAATCAATTGTTCCCCAAGTTCGATCTTTAATACAAATATTCAAATTCTTTTTGACTGCTGGGTGAGTAACTTTGTGCCAGGTCTTGGACTGACAACATTCTGTAGGATCCACATTGTTAATTGTTCAATCAAAATTAATTTAGAATTTAATTTTCCCTTTCCTTTTTTATGTACATCACTAAAGGTGAAAGCAGGTCTAGTAGCCATTTTGTCCGTCTGTTAGTTTGTCCGTCATGTTTATGAGAGCACATGTTGTGTAATCTGTAACTCAAAAAGTATGCAACTAATAATATTCAAACTTTGCACAATGTTTGTATATATACTGAAGATGTGCAATTCCTATGAAGGTGAAAGTTGACAGTGAATTTACACATGTTCAATTTGGCCAATTTTTTAAAGTTGTGCTATTAAAATGTTTCTTTGGCATATTTCAACTTTTTATGAAATGTAGAATCTAGAGTGAATATATTTTGTGTGCTTTTATCTGAGATGTCTACAACTGAGGAGATATACTTTGTATGCTTTTATTTCAAATGTCTACATCTGAAGATGATGCTGAACAATACTTAGTGTGTGACGGTGACGCAATTCCGGACATGTAATCGATTTGTTAATTTTTGTATCCTTGAATAGGAAATTTTGTGTAATTTGTAGAAATGATTGCTTACAAAGGAAATATATGATGTGGGTACAAGAAAAACAGATTGGAGAGTTGGTAGTCTTATTTGCGGGTAAAAAAGATTGTCATAGAAGGTGTTGTTTTCTCTTGTGTCAACAAATGAAACATTTCTGACTGCGTTATTTGACATCAATTTAGCAAATTAATTTCCGATGTATAGCCATAGTAGTGAAAAATGATTAACAGTGTGACACCCATAGGCCACATGTTGATCAATTATTGTTTTGGCATTCACGTACATTTGACTTTCAGAAAAGCATGTAATACACTACGAGTTAGTGGGTCTGAGAGAATTCAAATGAAATTTCGCAAGATTTATGAAAGTTGATCTGTTGACACTTGCTGGTCATTTGGACACAGAACCTAACATGGACATTGAATGTTTTTATCGGACTTATCAAAAGCAAAGCAGGACCAAAATATTTAGAAAGTTGCAATATCTCATTATCATTGAATGAAGTTCACATTGTTCTGACCCAGGGATCTATTATTTTCCTACATTTTACAGTGGATCAAAGAGGAGCATTTTATAGGTTTTTTCATGTGGAAGAGCATGCAGTGCATGGGTAGATGAGTTTATAGAATTTTTACAAGCTGATGATACTGGATTTTCACAGGCTGATGATACAAGCCCGTGTAACAAAAATGTACGAGTCAGGTCTACAATATATATATTGTTAAATTTTAAGGAGATCTCTACAAGAAATGTTGTGAATCCACGGATTAGTGTGTTGACTAACTTTAGAGAGAAATTGCACAATTTTACTGATGCTAATCAAGAGGGTGTGTCTGGATGATGAAATTTGTCCACACCCTGGTGTATATGTAGTATTTTAAAAACTTTTCCAGTGAAAGACAAACTGGTTTATATTTAGTAACTTGAAAAGGAAGACAACCTGGTTTACTTGGTAATTTAAATGCCGTCAAATGATAGGTGGCCTGGTTTACTTTATGGTGAGTATTATCTGCCCTAAAAAGGGACACCAAGAGAGACCTCTTCTGCTGGATCATTGTATTAGGGTCCCACAACGGACTGATATTCTAGTTCGTATTATTGACTAGTTTAACCAGATTCTTGTTCAGATTGCATACTTATTCAACCAGGTTCATGCCCAGATTTGCTGACTCAATTCACCAGGTTCATGCCCAGATTTGCTGGCTCATTTAACCAGGTTCATGCCCAGATTTGCTGGCTCATTTAACCAGGTTCATGCCCAGATTTGCTGACTCATTTTACCAGGTTGAACCGCTGACACGACTTGTTAATTGGGGCCCAGCAGTAAAGGTGGGAATGCTGGTCGCATCTTTTGTTGTCGTTTTACACAGAGATATGTATTCACTGAATTTTGTACAGAAATACTTAAGTAAGTGAAGTCTTTAATATTTCAAATTTTCAATGTAACAATTTCAAATTTTATACAGGCGACTAGAGATGTAAGAGAAAGACACCTATTAAATGTTGAATGATTGTGTATTGTTCTACGTCCCACTTGAGAATATTTCACTCATATAGAGACATCACCATTGCCTTTGAGTAGAGAGGGATACTCGTCACGCCACACCTACTGTGACGCAGGTCCACGGGTTTTGCAGTCTTGCCTGGAGGACTGACAATCAAGGGATACGGAGGATCTCTTCTAACCTGGCTCCCAAGAGGGCTCTATTAATTGTAGGGAAAATGTGGCAGTGCTGCAGTGTTGTTCATCTGGTTGTGCATCATCTCGTGCATGAAAGACTTCTTTTGGTTTGCTGATATAGTGTAAAAACTTGATGGACATTTATGGAATGCTGAAGAGAATTACCAAGATTTTAAATTTTGCACCCCCAGGGTTTTGGGTCAAGAATGAGTCCAAATTAGTCGTTGTGTTAATGTTGTATACATGTAGTTTTTAAAGCCTTTTATCAATATAGGTACTTTTGAGGGCATTTAAGTTTCAACAACATGCCTTGTTTTGTACTGTTGTTGAATATTAGAACTTGGTTTGTATATTCAGGACTTGGAATTTTTTTTATAGATTTCATTGTTCTTGGGATTAGGATACTTTCACCTAACACTCGGGTGACCAAAAAGGCCTGTTAATATAAATGTATTGTAATTTATAGAAAGATAGTCGGTCATCAACATAAAAATTTTATATTTTGTTGGCCACCGGAAAGAAAACTATATATTATGGAGTTCTTAAGTCAAGGTCATAGCAAATCCTCAATCTCTAGCTTGACTTGTGTTCATTGTGACTCAAGAGAAATATTCAACTTAAAAAGATTCCATATTTTACACAGATAGTTGACCATGTAAGAAATACACTTGTGTGGTATATATATTATAGGTGATGCGGTCAAGGTTACAACAAACCAAGCTAATTTTAATGCATTTTCATTGTTACACGGTGCACTGCAAGTTTTTAACTAGTGGATAGTTTCTTGAACGAAGATGCCTGTGGATGATGGGATACTGTCTTTCGGATCATGATCGCTTTCATTGTGACTGGATATCTCGAATATTTTTCGGTGAACTGTTTTCTTATTTTATCCAGAAGTAGTTGATTAGTTACGCAAGACAGATATTTTATCAAGGTTACAGCAGATCCTCCAAGTATACTACACTAAAAGGATTTTAATTTCTATATGTATAAATGTTAATCTTGCAGATAAGAATGGAAATGCTGATTATCGTGGAAAAGAAGATTGGGAAGAGAATATATTCACTTAACACACATAAATTAATTCCAAGTCTTGAACATCGGGTACTTGTTCTGCAGAAATCGAATTCTCGATGGAGACTTTTCTGACGTGCGTCAGTTTTAACTTGCTAGTGTTTTGTGAATGACTTGAACAGTTGTGAGTAGTGATCAGCAGGGGTTGTTGCGAGATCAGTGAATGGAAGATGTACTTGCAGGAAGTGTTTATTTCTGTCCCTCTGACCCATATAATGCACGCTGTTGTTGGAGGAAACTTTTGTTAAAGTCGCATTTTCGAAGTAGGTCAAATGTGAGAAATTACTTGATGGCGGCATTCTGTTGTTGGACACTGAGGCGCTATCCCCAGCAGTTGTTTGGCGAGGTAGAGGGGTTAGAGGTCTGAATCTGGTGGAGGTGAGATACAGGAGGTAGTTTTTGACAACTACCTGCCCCAAGATTTTATAACTGAAACGTTCTTCTGGACCAGTGGAAATTGTTGTTGAGTAGGAAGTTTAGGAGATAGTTTTGACAACTGCCTGCCTCAAGATTTTATCACCGAAAAATTCTTTTGGACCAGTGGAAATTGTTGTTTAGTAGGAAATTTGTGTCAGGTGTTCAAGAATCGGATTTCATAAACTTTAGGTTGTTGGTTATTGCAGTGGTACTAGTTAGTTGTTGTAATGGTGGTTGTTATTAGTTGTTGTAATGGTGGTTGTTGTTATTAGTTGTTGTAATGGTGGTTGTTGTTATTAGTTGTTGTCTGTGTGTTAGATATGTGTCTCTGTGTGTTAGATATGTATCTCTGTGTGTTATATGTGTCTGTGTGTTAGATGTGTATGTGTGTTAGATCTGGTTAGGATTTTAAAGGAACTAGGGAGAGACATAGAAGGATGTGATGAGCAGACTGAATAGAACTTTGTTAGCCTTGTATCAACATTTATACATGCTGTATGCAGATATTGTCAGTCTCGTATTCTCTGGCTGTTTGGTTCTTTCTAAGTACTCTGGACTTGGCTTTGATTTTATGCCAGAGAAGTGTTTGTGAAGAATCCTATAGAACGAGTCTCTTGGAGTATAAATGAGGTGGACATCGTTCGATTTCAGTCCTTAACGACATGTGGATTGAGTATTTATTAAAAGCACTCCCGGAAATTCTTTTTAAGAAGTTTTTTTTCATGAAAAAAAAAAAAAAGATACGGCTATCAAGATAATTCAAGGGAAGAAAAATGGAGAGTGGGCTTTGAATTTCCGGAGTGTACATTACTCGCACAAACCAGGAACGATTGATAAATTGCCTATCTGATTTACTGACTGCCATTATGTACCTTCGTTGTGAATAGTGTTTGATTGTTTTATCACAATGATGACTAAATTTTTCGCAGCTTATTCTGTACTGTATGTGTAATATTTTATTTTAGATATCAAATGGAGGCCATTTGTAACGGTTACGCCTCCTTATCACTTGTTCGTCGCAGTTGCTATATATACACTGGACGGAGAACTGATAAGGGCATGTGATCAAACGTTCTTCTGATGCAGAATAAGATCCGTCACGTGGATGGGACGACATCTTGTTCCGGTAAAACAGTGATTTGTGTACATGTATAAATAAATGAAAGATGCAATGCAATCATGTCTTGGGTTTGTTTATTGGATTAGAGTCGTCATTGTGGAAATAATTTAGAAGGAATTCAGCATGGTGGAAGCGTTATCCGCGGCAGTTTTTCACTTTAGTGGTGAGGGTTCGTTATCGGTGTGGTCTTGGCGAAGTAATCGATTCACAGACTTACACAAGCACACGCTGTAGATATTAACCGAGACTGTAAGGATGGTAAAGATTTATGTATCATAGCTGTTAAGTATTTATGTCTCTCGTTTAACGACTGTTCGTGATCGTCATGGAACACGGAAAATGGCCAATCCAGTAAAACTCGTAGCTTTGAATGTCTGGTATCGAGTTGTGGTTAAACATTTACAAAATTCACCTTACGAAGTACTTCGGTGATAGAAAATATCTTGTATATTTACAGTAATTCACCAGATTAATATAGTATGAGGGTCCCATCATGTGTCGATTAGGGCCATTTAAAATGGTGACCGTTTGAGTCGAAGTGTTTAAGTTGACTTGTACTGGAAATGAAGTTTGTATGAGAATTGCGTCCAGGTCGTGGGCACTGGGATAAGAATGGATACTATTTTTGATAAGGTTTACTCGAGGGAAATCCTTATCTACTCTAGTTTTACATAGACGACCAAGAAGGTAAAACGTTTCCCATGAAAGCTAACTGAAATTGACCACTGTGGAAATAGAAGTCTTGGTAATGGGACAAAAAAATCTTTTGTTATGAATGTGTAGTCCGTGTTGCGACTTGTGTGATCAAAAAACCTGTTTCTGCCGACCCTATGGCTTGTACACTTACGAATTTTATCGCTAATTGTCGTATAATGGGGGCTGCATCAATCGTGCTGACACACCCTAAAGTGTATCTATTGTTTACGTACAAGAAACGCAGGGTTAATGAACCAACGGGTTCTTTTTTGCGCCTTTGAGATGATTTTTCATACCTATTGAGACGTCACCATGTGTAGATGAAGTACCACAGGGTTGAACGTGTATACTGTGAAGGTTCTTTCACGTGACAACGCCTGCCGCAACACGGGACCTCCGCAGTGAAAGGCATATCTGAAAAATCTCTAAATGCCGAGTATTTCGCAAAGGAGCAGTCGCGACTTGCTAGTATATTAAGACTCGGCTGTATCACGAGAATGACTCGCATGTATTGCATGAGAACGACTGGAACCTTTCCTCGCAATTATTTGTGAAACTACGGGCAGGAGATGGATGTATCGTAGGGTTTTTGATAAAAAATGATATTAAAATTGCTACCACCCTCGTTTTCACTGTTAATCAAGTCATTTAGTTTTATAAACAAATATCGTTTTGTTACGAAATCGACTTCGGTGAGAGATGTGGCCTATGGGCTTCTTGTTTCGAAATTGGCAGCACTGGGTACTGTATTGGGGCTAGAAATGGTAGATGCGGGGTCAGGGGTCAGCAAATTATGGATTCGGACTAGTGCTTTGAAAATAGCATGTGACCTTTGGTCTAGTGTATTTAAATACTTATCACGATTCCTCAAAGGTCGGACTAGTGAAGATGTCTCTGCGTCCAGGTTTTTATTGAATTTTGTTAAGTTGTGGAGTAACGCAATGTAAATAAATTCACGAGTGATTCTAAAAAATTGTTGTTTTAAGCGGAGTCGGTAATCCTCACTTCACACAAACTACTAGCCAAAAGAGGAGTTCCGAGTGAGTATTTAACAACTCGCATCTCTAGATTATGAGCTGTCTAATATACGATACTTTTAGTAGTCATGCGACATATAATACTTCCACAAATGACAAAAATGAAGTTGACCCCGGTGATTTTCTAAGGTTAAGTGGATAATGATGGTAAAATGACAACTTTTTTTAACTTGATGCTAATGTGAATAAACAAGATAGTTGGCATGAAAATGTGTCATTATTATTGAATCACAGGTATCTGAATTTTGTTGTTTTACGTCCCGTCGAGAATTTTTTACTCATATTGAGACGTCACCAGCTGTAGGTGAAGTACCACAAATTTGGACCTATGCTTAGCACCCGGGGCCGTAGTAGAGAGGGTTCCTTAACATGTCAACGCCTGATGCGACACAGGGTCTCCGTTTAAAGGTCATATCCGAAAGACCCATGATTCTCCTTTAATTCTAAATGCCGGGCGTTGAGCTAAGGAGCATTCACTACCTATGTTTGACGCGACCATGGCACGAGCGGGGTTCAAACTCACGACCTTCTGGTTACGAAGCGAACGCTCCACCTACTGAGCTTCCTCAACCGGTGAAAATAAAAATAAAAATTTTATTTATCGATCGATCGATAGATAGATTAACATTTTTATTCCATTTTTATTTACATTTATTTATTATTGACTAAACTTCATATACCTGTGATTGAATATGGAGTTTGGGCCAGTCGTTTTCACATCCACTGGTCGGAAGGGACGGTAAAAGTTATCAGTTGATTAGCAAAAATGTACGTTGGTAGCCCAAGTGACCAGTGAATAAAAATGATTATTTCGAGCCCTGCAGTGTATACTGTATAACGACCCCTGCAGTGTATACTGTATAACGACCCCTGCAATGTATACTGTATAACAAGCCCTGCAGTGTATACTGTATAACGAGCCCTGCAGTGTATACTGTATAACGAGCCCTGCAGTGTATACTGTATAACGAGCCCTGTAGTGTATACTGTATAACGATCCCTGCAGTGTATACTGTATAACGATCCCTGTAGTGTATACTGTATAACGATCCCTGCAGTGTATACTGTATAACGAGCCCTGTAGTGTATACTGTATAACGAGCCCTGCAGTGTATACTGTATAACGAGCCCTGTAGTGTATACTGTATAACGAGCCCTGTAGTGTATACTGTATAACGAGCGCTGCAGTGTATACTGTATAACGATCCCTGCAGTGTATACTGTATAACGAGCAGTGTATACTGTATAACGAGCCCTGTAGTGTATACTGTATAACGAGCCCTGCAGTGTATACTGTATAACGAGCCCTGCAGTGTATACTGTATAACGACCCCTGCAATGTATACTGTATAACAAGCCCTGCAGTGTATACTGTATAACGATCCCTGCAGTGTATACTGTATAACGAGCCTTGCAGTGTATACTGTATAACGAGCCCTGTAGTGTATACTGTATAACGAGCCCTGCAGTGTATACTGTATAACGAGCCCTGTAGTGTATACTGTATAACGATCCCTGCAGTGTATACTGTATAACGATCCCTGTAGTGTATACTGTATAACGATCCCTGCAGTGTATACTGTATAACGAGCCCTGTAGTGTATACTGTATAACGAGCCCTGCAGTGTATACTGTATAACGAGCCCTGTAGTGTATACTGTATAACGAGCCCTGTAGTGTATACTGTATAACGAGCGCTGCAGTGTATACTGTATAACGATCCCTGCAGTGTATACTGTATAACGAGCAGTGTATACTGTATAACGAGCCCTGTAGTGTATACTGTATAACGAGCCCTGCAGTGTATACTGTATAACGAGCCCTGCAGTGTATACTGTATAACGATCCCTGCAGTGTATACTGTATAACGAGCCCTGTAGTGTATACTGTATAACGAGCCCTGCAGTGTATACTGTATAACGAGCCCTGCAGTGTATACTGTATAACGATCCCTGCAGTGTATACTGTATAACGATCCCTGCAGTGTATACTGTATAACGAGCCCTGTAGTGTATACTGTATAACGAGCCCTGCAGTGTATACTGTATAACGAGCCCTGCAGTGTATACTGTATAACGAGCCCTGTAGTGTATACTGTATAACGAGTCCTGCAGTGTATACTGTATAACGACCCCTGCAGTGTATACTGTATAACGACCCCTGCAGTGTATACTGTATAACGAGCCCTGTAGTGTATACTGTATAACGAGCCCTGTAGTGTATACTGTATAACGACCCCTGCAGTGTATACTGTATAACGATCCCTGTAGTGTATACTGTATAACGAGCCCTGCAGTGTATACTGTATAACGAGCCCTGTAGTGTATACTATATAACGAGCCCTGCAGTGTATACTGTATAACGATCCCTGTAGTGTATACTGTATAACGAGCCGTGTAGTGTATACTGTATAACGAGCCCTGTAGTGTATACTATATAACGAGCCCTGCAGTGTATACTGTATAACGAGCCCTGCAGTGTATACTGTATAACGAGCCGTGCAGTGTATACTGTATAACGAGCCCTGCAGTGTATACTGTATAACGAGCCCTGTAGTGTATACTGTATAACGAGCACTGTAGTGTATACTGTATAACGAGTAGTGTATACTGTGTAACGAGCCCTGTAGTGTATACTGTATAACGAGCCCTGCAGTGTATACTGTATAACGAGCCCTGCAGTGTATACTGTATAACGAGCAGTGTATACTGTATAACGAGCCCTGCAGTGTATACTGTATAACGATCCCTGCAGTGTATACTGTATAACGAGCCCTGCAGTGTATACTGTATAACGATCTCTGCAGTGTATACTGTATAACGAGCCCTGCAGTGTATACTGTATAACGAGCCCTGCAGTGTATACTGTATAACGAGCCCTGTAGTGTATACTGTATAACGAGCCCTGTCGTGTATACTGTATAACGAGCCCTGCAGTGTATACTGTAGTGTATACTGTATAACGAGCCCTGTAGTGTATACTGTATAACGAGCCCTGTAGTGTATACTGTATAACGAGCCCTGTAGTGTATACTGTATAACGAGCCCTGTAGTGTATACTGTATAACGAGCCCTGTAGTGTATACTGTATAACGAGCACTGCAGTGTATACTGTATAACGAGCCCTGCAGTGTATATTGTATAACGAGCCCTGTAGTGTATACTGTAGAACGAGCCCTGCAGTGTATACTGTATAACGAGCCCTGTAGTGTATACTGTATAACGATCCCTGCAGTGTATACTGTATAACGAGCCCTGTAGTGTATACTGTATAACGATCCCTGCAGTGTATACTGTATAACGATCCCTGCAGTGTATACTGTATAACGAGCCCTGTAGTGTATACTGTATAACGATCCCTGCAGTGTATACTGTAGTGTATACTGTATAACGAGCCCTGTAGTGTATACTGTATAACGAGCCCTGCAGTGTATACTGTATAACGATCCCTGCAGTGTATACTGTATAACGATCCCTGCAGTGTATACTGTATAACGAGCCCTGCAGTGTATACTGTATAATGAGCCCTGTAGTGTATACTGTATAACGAGCCCTGTAGTGTATACTGTATAATGATCCTTGTAGTGTATACTGTATAACGAGCCCTGTAGTGTATACTGTATAACGAGCCCTGCAGTGTATACTGTATAATGAGCCCTGTAGTGTATACTGTATAACGAGCCCTGTAGTGTATACTGTATAACGAGCCCTGTAGTGTATGCTGTATAACGATCCCTGCAGTGTATACTGTATAACGAGCCCTGTAGTGTATACTGTATAACGAGCCCTGTAGTGTATACTGTATAACGATCCCTGCAGTGTATACTGTATAACGAGCCCTGCAGTGTATACTGTATAACGAGCCCTGTAGTGTATACTGTATAACGAGCCCTGTAGTGTATACTGTATAACGAGCCCTGTAGTGTATACTGTATAACGAGCCCTGTAGTGTATACTGTATAACGAGCCCTGCAGTGTATACTGTATAATGAGCCCTGTAGTGTATACTGTATAACGAGCCCTGCAGTGTATACTGTATAACGAGCCCTGCAGTGTATACTGTATAACTAGCCCTGTAGTGTATACTGTATAACGATCCCTGCAGTGTATACTGTATAACGATCCCTGTAGTGTATACTGTATAACGAGCCCTGTAGTGTATAGTGTATAACGAGCCCTGCAGTGTATACTGTATAACGAGCCCTGCAGTGTATACTGTATAACGAGCCCTGCAGTGTATACTGTATAACAAGCCCTGCAGTGTATACTGTATAACGAGCCCTGTAGTGTATACTGTATAACGAGCCCTGTAGTGTATACTGTATAACGAGCCCTGCAGTGTATACTGTATAACGAGCCCTGCAGTGTATATTGTATAACGAGCCCTGCAGTGTATACTGTATAACGATCCCTGCAGTGTATACTGTATAACGAGCCCCGTAGTGTATACTGTATAACGAGCCCTGGAGTGTATACTGTATAACGATCCCTGCAGTGTATACTGTATAACGAGCCCTGTAGTGTATACTGTATAACGATCCCTGCAGTGTATACTGTAGTGTATACTGTATAACGAGCCCTGTAGTGTATACTGTATAACGAGCCCTGCAGTGTATACTGTATAACGATCCCTGCAGTGTATACTGTATAACGATCCCTGCAGTGTATACTGTATAACGAGCCCTGCAGTGTATACTGTATAATGAGCCCTCTAGTGTATACTGTATAACGAGCCCTGTAGTGTATACTGTATAACTTTTTTTTTTCTGTGGTTTTAAAATTTTTGGGGATAGGAAAAATCTTAAAAATTACAATCGCATAAAATGTAAGTGTGGATACCCTAGGTATAATTATATATAATAGCTACTTTCAGGGATAAAATTGCAAAAATTTCCAACCGCAGAAAATGCCTGTTATACCGTACGTGTAGAGACGTATAACGTCTAACAGTGTTAACGTGTCGCACTAGGCGTTGGTATCCGCCCTGAGCGCCAGGCACCTCGAAGCTGCTGATGTCGGATCAATTTTCCTAAAGCAGCAAACATTACTTCCTTTGCCGTGCAACTGCCCTGCAAACATTTGGATTTTAGTAACATGCATAGTAAATGCATATTCCTGGAAACAAATTAGGGACTATAGCGTATGTAGGCTTGCCGAATTTTGAAAATCTTGTGAGTAGGGCTTGGAGTGGAGCAGTCTCGTGGTTTGGATTTTACCGCATATGCTAGCCTATAAGTCGGATTTTTTGGAGTTAAATTTTGGTCCAAAACTCCATGTCCCGACTTGTAGGTGAGTACGAGGAAGTTTGGTATCTTTGTAGAAGCATAATGTTTAGTATTTTTACTATAACAACTCTTACCAGATAATCAAAACCAGAAGAGATAAACAAAATGGTAGTTGTTTGGTTAGGTTAAATATCGCTGTCGTATCCCAAAACACCTATTTGGTTGATTGATTGATTGTTTGTTGTTTTCTGTCGCACTCAACAATTTTTCAGTTATCTGTTGGCGTCCAGTTTTTGTAGGTGGAGGAGAGAACCCAGATACAATGTACCCGGGAAGGGACCACCGACCTTCCGAAAGTAAACTGGAATTTTTTTTTTCACTTATATCGGCGCGAACGAGAATCGAACCCTTGCCGACTAGAGGTTAGAGGCCTTTTGATTTTAAGCGCAATGCTCTACCCACTCGGCCACGGAGGCCCCCAAACCTATTTGAACACAGGTAATTACATTAGAGTATTGATATGAAATTGATTTTGATTAAAAAAAAATATTAAAATCTCAAAATGCTATTTGAGTCTAAGATAAAAACATTAGAGCACTGATTTGAAATTGACAACTGATTCAAGCAAAAGGTTTTTCCAACTTAAAAGCGGGTCAATGGCAAATTCTACGAAAATAAACTGAAAATACAACCGACATATAAGCGAATCGACTTATACGCGAACCGACTTATAGGCGGGTATATACGATAATTGAAGTAAACTCCAGTGATTAGGAGTGGAATAGCCTCATGTGACTAGGACTAGGAGTGTGGTAGTCTTATGTAATTAAAATTAGAAGTGGAGCCGCTTCATATTATTAGGACTAGAAGTGGAACAGCTTCATGTTATTAGGACTAGGAGTGGAGCAACGTCATGTGATTAGGATTAGGAGTGGAGCAGCCTCATGTTATTAGGACTAGGAGTGGAGCAACGTCATGTTATTAGGACTAGGAGTGGAGCAACATCATGCTATTAGGACTAGGAATGGAGCAACGTCATGTTATTAGGACTAGGAGTGGAGCAACGTCATGTTATTAGGACTAGGAATGGAGTAACCTCATGTGATTAGGATTAGGAGTGGAGCAGCCTCATGTTATTAGGACTATAAGTGGAGCAGCTTCTTGTTATTAGAACTAGGAGTGGAGCAACATCATGTTATTAGGACTAGGAGTGGGGCAGCCTCATGCTATTAGGACTAGGAGTGGAGCAGCCTCATGTTATTAGGACTAGGAGTGGAGCAGCCTCATGCTATTAGGACTAGGAGTGGAGCAGCTTCATGTTATTAGGATTAGGAGTGGAGCAGCTTCTTGTTATTAGGACTAGGAGTGGAACAACGTCATGTGGTTAGGAGTGGAGCAACATCATGCTATTAGGATTAGGAGTGGAGCAGCCTCATGTGGTTAGGATTAGGAGTGGAACGTACTGATTCTTCGGCACGAATATATTTGTCTTCACGGCAGGTGGATACATTGTTTTTGTACTTTTGGTCCATCTGTATGTCTGCCTCTCAGTGGTAAAATCCTGTGAACGCTTCTCCACTGTATGTCTCATCGGATAGACTTGAAACTTTGTACAGTGCTTGATTGCCATTTGTAGATGTGCATATTGTTGTGAGGATACAGTTATCTTCATAAAAGTTTTAGTGGATCTAAGAGGGGTGGAGGATGTAAAATAGCTTGTGAACACTTCTGCTGTACGGCTTATCGGGTATCGTAGATGCAATAATGTAGCCATCTCCGATTTTTTTCCTTTTGGACGTTTTCGGGAGAGCACTACAATTCCATAGGATCTTCATAATGGTGCAAAGTATTTTTTATGAATTACCTATAATAACAGTGTGCCATTTAACTTCGGACACGACAAAGTCCAGACTTTTTGTCGCACTGTTATATAATATCAATTGTTTAGAAAAGTTTAGAATGTTCGTAGAATCACTCCCGCATCTGCACCATTACGGAAATCCTAAAGCGTTATATCCCTCTCTACAGCACAATACACCCCCACCCCTAAAAAAAAAAACTACACACAAAACAAAGAAAAACAAACAAACAAACAAAAATTAAGAGATTTGCAGCTACGGATATCCTTGAAAATTTTGTACATTTAATGATATTCACATTGTGCTGACACAGGGATCTAACATTTTCCTACAATTTACAGTGGATCAAAGAGGAGTGTTTTATAGTTTATTTTTTCATGTTCAAGGGTATGCTCACTTTCCTACAGGTACTTCAGCATAGCATTCATTTTTATGCCCAGGGAATCGACAATTCGGGGGCATATAGTTTTTGGCATGGCCGTCTGTTTGTACCAAGGCCATATCTTTTACACCAGTAGAGATAGACCTCTTATATTTCTTGTAGCATCATTGACATCAAAATAATTGACCTGGTGACCTTTACAAATGTTACAGTCTCCACTATGTTGCAATCCGGGGGCATCAGAGTTTCATTAACACGCCTTGTATCTTGTATCGCTGGTTACATCATTAACACGCCTTGTATCGCTGGTTACATCATTAACACGCCTTGTATCTTGTATCGCTGGTTACACCACTAACACGCCTTGTATCACTGGTTACATCATTAACACGCCTTGTATCTTGTATCGCTGGTTACATCATTAACACGCCTTGTATCTTGTATCGCTGGTTACATCATCAACACGCCGTGTATCTTGTATCGCTGGTTACATCATTAACACGCATTGTATCTTGTATCGCTGGTTACATCATTAACACGCCTTGTATCTTGTATCGCTGGTTACATCATCAACACGCCGTGTATCTTGTATCGCTGGTTACATCATTAACACGCCGTGTATCTTGTATCGCTGGTTACATCATTAACACACCTTGTATCTTGTATCGCTGGTTACATCATCAACACGCCGTGTATCTTGTATCGCTGGTTACATCATTAACACGCCGTGTATCTTGTATCGCTGGTTACATCATCAACACGCCGTGTATCTTGTATCGCTGGTTACATCATTAACACGCCGTGTATCTTGTATCGCTGGTTACATCATTAACACGCCTTGTATCTTGTATCGCTGGTTACATCATTAACACGCATTGTATCTTGTATCGCTGGTTACATCATTAACACGCCTTGTATCGCTGGTTACATCATCAACACGCCTTGTATCTTGTATCGCTGGTTACATCATTAACACGCCTTGTATCTTGTATCGCTGGTTACATCATCAACACGCCTTGTATCTTGTATCGCTGGTTACATCATTAACACGCCTTGTATCTTGTATCGCTGGTTACATCATTAACACGCCTTGTATCTTGTATCGCTGGTTACATCATCAACACGCCTTGTATCTTGTATCGCTGGTTACATCATTAACACGCCTTGTATCTTGTATCGCTGGTTACATCATCAACACGCCGTGTATCTTGTATCGCTGGTTACATCATTAACACGCCTTGTATCTTGTATCGCTGGTTACATCATTAACACGCCTTGTATCTTGTATCGCTGGTTACATCATCAACACGCCTTGTATCTTGTATCGCTGGTTACACCACTAACACGCCTTGTATCTTGTATCGCTGGTTACATCATTAACACGCCTTGTATCTTGTATCGCTGGTTACATCATCAACACGCCTTGTATCTTGTATTGCTGGTTACATCATTAACACGCCTTGTATCTTGTATCGCTGGTTACATCATTAACACGCCTTGTATCTTGTATCGCTGGTTACATCATTAACACGCCTTGTATCGCTGGTTACATCATCAACACGCCTTGTATCTTGTATCGCTGGTTACATCATTAACACGCCGTGTATCTTGTATCGCTGGTTACACCACTAACACGCCTTGTATCTTGTATCGCTGGTTACATCATTAACACGCCTTGTATCTTGTATCGCTGGTTACACCACTAACACGCCTTGTATCTTGTATCGCTGGTTACATCATTAACACGCCTTGTATCTTGTATCGCTAGTTACATCATTAACACGCCGTGTATCTTGTATCGCTGGTTACATCATTAACACGCCGTGTATCTTGTATCGCTGGTTACATCATCAACACGCCTTGTATCTTGTATCGCTGGTTACACCACTAACACGCCTTGTATCTTGTATCGCTGGTTACATCATTAACACGCCTTGTATCTTGTATCGCTGGTTACACCACTAACACGCCTTGTATCTTGTATCGCTGGTTACATCATTAACACGCATTGTATCTTGTATCGCTGGTTACATCATTAACACGCCGTGTATCTTGTATCGCTGGTTACATCATTAGCACGCCGTGTATCTTGTATCGCTGGTTACATCATTAACACGCCTTGTATCTTGTATCGCTGGTTACATCATTAACACGCCTTGTATCGTTGGTTACATCATTAACACGCCTTGTATCGCTGGTTACATCATTAACACGCCTTGTATCGCTGGTTACATCATTAACACGCCTTGTATCTTGTATCGCTGGTTACATCATTAACACGCCTTGTATCGCTGGTTACATCATTAACACGCCGTGTATCTTGTATCGCTGGTTACATCATTAACACGCCGTGTATCTTGTATCGCTGGTTACATCATTAACACACCTTGTATCTTGTATCGCTGGTTACATCATTAACACGCCTTGTATCGTTGGTTACATCATTAACACGCCTTGTATCTTGTATCGCTGGTTACATCATTAACACGCCGTGTATCTTGTATCGCTGGTTACATCATTAACACGCCTTGTATCGCTGGTTACATCATTAACACGCCGTGTATCTTGTATCGTTGGTTACATCATCAACACGCCTTGTATCTTGTATCGCTGGTTACATCATTAACACGCCGTGTATCTTGTATCTGTGGTTACATCATTAACACGCCGTGTATCTTGTATCGCTGGTTACATCATCAACACGCCGTGTATCTTGTATCGCTGGTTACATCATCAACACGCATTGTATCTTGTATCGCTGGTTACATCATTAACACGCCGTGTATCTTGTATCGCTGGTTACATCATTAACACGCCGTGTATCTTGTATCGCTGGTTACATCATCAACACGCCTTGTATCTTGTATCGCTGGTTACATCATTAACACGCCGTGTATCTTGTATCGCTGGTTACATCATCAACACGCCGTGTATCTTGTATCGCTGGTTACATCATCAACACGCATTGTATCTTGTATCGCTGGTTACATCATTAACACGCCGTGTATCTTGTATCGCTGGTTACATCATTAACACGCCGTGTATCTTGTATCGCTGGTTACATCATTAACACACCTTGTATCTTGTATCGCTGGTTACATCATTAACACACCTTGTATCTTGTATCACTGGTTACATCATCAACACGCCGTGTATCTTGCATCGCTGGTTACATCATTAACACGCATTGTATCGCTGGTTACATCATTAACACGCCGTGTATCTTGTATCGCTGGTTACATCATTAACACGCCGTGTATCTTGTATCGCTGGTTACATCATTAACACGTCGTGTATCTTGTATCGCTGGTTACATCATTAACACGCCTTGTATCTTGTATCGCTGGTTACATCATTAACACGCCGTGTATCTTGTATCGCTGGTTACATCATTAACACGCATTGTATCTTGTATCGCTGGTTACATCATTAACACGCCTTGTATCTTGTATCGCTGGTTACATCATTAACACGCCTTGTATCTTGTATCGCTGGTTACATCATTAACACGCCTTGTATCGTTGGTTACATCATTAACACGCCTTGTATCTTGTATCGCTGGTTACATCATTAACACGCCGTGTATCTTGTATCGCTGGTTACATCATTAACACGCATTGTATCTTGTATCGCTGGTTACATCATTAACACGCCTTGTATCTTGTAT
The DNA here is from genome assembly GCA_024699665.1 of Ostrea denselamellosa. NCBI lineage: Eukaryota > Metazoa > Mollusca > Bivalvia > Ostreida > Ostreidae > Ostrea > Ostrea denselamellosa. The sequence goes on from JAMZEH010000075.1 coordinate 6,575,370, forward strand.
CGCTGGTTACATCATTAACACGCCTTGTATCGCTGGTTACATCATTAACACGCCGTGTATCTTGTATCGCTGGTTACATCATTAACACGCCGTGTATCTTGTATCGCTGGTTACATCATTAACACGCCTTGTATCGTTGGTTACATCATCAACACGCCTTGTATCTTGTATCGCTGGTTACATCATTAACACACCTTGTATCTTGTATCGCTGGTTACACCACTAACACGCTTTGTATCTTGTATCGCTGGTTACATCATTAACACGCCTTGTATCTTGTATCGCTGGTTACATCATTAACACGCCGTGTATCTTGTAGTATCGCTGGTTACATCATTAACACGCCGTGTATCTTGTATCGCTGGTTACATCATTAACACGCCTTGTATCTTGTATCGCTGGTTACATCATTAACACGCATTGTATCTTGTATCGCTGGTTACATCATTAACACGCCTTGTATCTTGTATCGCTGGTTACATCATCAACACGCCTTGTATCTTGTATCGCTGGTTACATCATTAACACGACTTGTATCTTGTATCGCTGGTTACATCATCAACACGCCTTGTATCTTGTATCGCTGGTTACATCATTAACACGCCTTGTATCGCTGGTTACATCATCAACACGCCTTGTATCTTGTATCGCTGGTTACATCATTAACACGCCGTGTATCTTGTATCGCTGGTTACATCATCAACACGCCTTGTATCTTGTATCGCTGGTTACATCATTAACACGCCTTGTATCTTGTATCGCTGGTTACACCACTAACACGCCTTGTATCTTGTATCGCTGGTTACATCATTAACACGCCTTGTATCTTGTATCGCTAGTTACATCATTAACACGCCGTGTATCTTGTATCGCTGGTTACATCATTAACACGCCGTGTATCTTGTATCGCTGGTTACATCATCAACACGCCTTGTATCTTGTATCGCTGGATACACCACTAACACGCCTTGTATCTTGTATGGCTGGTTACATCATTAACACGCCTTGTATCTTGTATCGCTGGTTACACCACTAACACGCCTTGTATCTTGTATCGCTGGTTACATCATTAACACGCCTTGTATCTTGTATCGCTGGTTACATCATTAACACGCCTTGTATCGTTGGTTACATCATTAACACGCCTTGTATCGCTGGTTACATCATTAACACGCCTTGTATCGCTGGTTACATCATTAACACGCCTTGTATCTTGTATCGCTGGTTACATCATTAACACGCCTTGTATCGCTGGTTACATCATTAACACGCCGTGTATCTTGTATCGCTGGTTACATCATTAACACGCCGTGTATCTTGCATCGCTGGTTACATCATTAACACACCTTGTATCTTGTATCGCTGGTTACATCATTAACACGCCTTGTATCGTTGGTTACATCATTAACACGCCTTGTATCTTGTATCGCTGGTTACATCATTAACACGCCGTGTATCTTGTATCGCTGGTTACATCATTAACACGCCTTGTATCGCTGGTTACATCATTAACACGCCGTGTATCTTGTATCGTTGGTTACATCATCAACACGCCGTGTATCTTGTATCGCTGGTTACATCATCAACACGCCTTGTATCTTGTATCGCTGGTTACATCATTAACACGCCGTGTATCTTGTATCTGTGGTTACATCATTAACACGCCGTGTATCTTGTATCGCTGGTTACATCATCAACACGCCGTGTATCTTGTATCGCTGGTTACATCATCAACACGCATTGTATCTTGTATTGCTGGTTACATCATTAACACGTCTTGAATCGCTGGTTACATCATTAACACGCCTTGTATCGCTGGTTACATCATCAACACGCCGTGTATCTTGTATCGCTGGTTACATCATTAACACGCCCTGTATCTTGTATCGCTGGTTACACCACTAACACGCCTTGTATCGCTGGTTACATCATTAACACGCCGTGAATCTTGTATCGCTGGTTACATCATTAACACGCCTTGTATCTTGTATCGCTGGTTACACCACTAACACACCTTGTATCGCTGGTTACATCATTAACACGCCGTGTATCTTGTATCGCTGGTTACATCATTAACACGCCTTGTATCTTGTATCGCTGGTTACATCATTAACACGCCTTGTATCGCTGGTTACATCATTAACACGCCGTGTATCTTGTATCGCTGGTTACATCATTAACACGCCGTGTATCTTGTAGCTGTGGATACATCATTAACACGCCGTGTATCTTGTATCGCTGGTTACATCATCAACACGCCGTGTATCTTGTATCGCTGGTTACATCATCAACACGCATTGTATCTTGTATCGCTGGTTACATCATTAACACGCCGTGTATCTTGTATCGCTGGTTACATCATTAACACGCCGTGTATCTTGTATCGCTGGTTACATCATCAACACGCCTTGTATCTTGTATCGCTGGTTACATCATTAACACGCCGTGTATCTTGTATCGCTGGTTACATCATCAACACGCCGTGTATCTTGTATCGCTGGTTACATCATCAACACGCCGTGTATCTTGTATCGCTGGTTACATCATTAACACGCCGTGTATCTTGTATCGCTGGTTACATCATTAACACGCCGTGTATCTTGTATCGCTGGTTACATCATTAACACACCTTGTATCTTGTATCGCTGGTTACATCATTAACACACCTTGTATCTTGTATCGCTGGTTACATCATTAACACACCTTGTATCTTGTATCACTGGTTACATCATCAACACGCCTTGTATCTTGTATCGCTGGTTACATCATTAACACGCATTGTATCGCTGGTTACATCATTAACACGCCGTGTATCTTGTATCGCTGGTTACATCATTAACACGCCGTGTATCTTGTATCGCTGGTTACATCATTAACACGTCGTGTATCTTGTATCGCTGGTTACATCATTAACACGCATTGTATCTTGTATCGCTGGTTACATCATTAACACGCCGTGTATCTTGTATCGCTGGTTACATCATTAACACGCATTGTATCTTGTATCGCTGGTTACATCATTAACACGCCTTGTATCTTGTATCGCTGGTTACATCATTAACACGCCTTGTATCTTGTATCGCTGGTTACATCATTAACACGCATTGTATCTTGTATCGCTGGTTACATCATTAACACGCCTTGTATCGCTGGTTACATCATTAACACGCCGTGTATCTTGTATCGCTGGTTACATCATTAACACGCCGTGTATCTTGTATCGCTGGTTACATCATTAACACGCCGTGTATCTTGTATCGCTGGTTACATCATTAACACGCATTGTATCTTGTATCGCTGGTTACATCATTAACACGCCTTGTATCTTGTATCGCTGGTTACATCATTAACACGCCTTGTATCTTGTATCGCTGGTTACATCATTAACACGCCTTGTATCGCTGGTTACATCATTAACACGCCGTGTATCTTGTATCGCTGGTTACATCATTAACACGCCGTGTATCTTGTATCTGTGGTTACATCATTAACACGCCGTGTATCTTGTATCGCTGGTTACATCATCAACACGCCGTGTATCTTGTATCGCTGGTTACATCATCAACACGCATTGTATCTTGTATTGCTGGTTACATCATTAACACGTCTTGTATCGCTGGTTACATCATTAACACGCCTTGTATCGCTGGTTACATCATCAACACGCCGTGTATCTTGTATCGCTGGTTACATCATTAACACGCCCTGTATCTTGTATCGCTGGTTACACCACTAACACGCCTTGTATCGCTGGTTACATCATTAACACGCCGTGTATCTTGTATCGCTGGTTACATCATTAACACGCCTTGTATCTTGTATCGCTGGTTACACCACTAACACACCTTGTATCGCTGGTTACATCATTAACACGCCGTGTATCTTGTATCGCTGGTTACATCATTAACACGCCTTGTATCTTGTATCGCTGGTTACATCATTAACACGCCTTGTATCGCTGGTTACATCATTAACACGCCGTGTATCTTGTATCGCTGGTTACATCATTAACACGCCGTGTATCTTGTATCTGTGGATACATCATTAACACGCCGTGTATCTTGTATCGCTGGTTACATCATCAACACGCCGTGTATCTTGTATCGCTGGTTACATCATCAACACGCATTGTATCGCTGGTTACATCATTAACACGCCGTGTATCTTGTATCGCTGGTTACATCATTAACACGCCGTGTATCTTGTATCGCTGGTTACATCATTAACACGCCGTGTATCTTGTATCGCTGGTTACATCATTAACACACCTTGTATCTTGTATCGCTGGTTACATCATTAACACACCTTGTATCTTGTATCGCTGGTTACATCATTAACACACCTTGTATCTTGTATCACTGGTTACATCATCAACACGCCTTGTATCTTGTATCGCTGGTTACATCATTAACACGCATTGTATCGCTGGTTACATCATTAACACGCCGTGTATCTTGTATCGCTGGTTACATCATTAACACGCCGTGTATCTTGTATCGCTGGTTACATCATTAACACGTCGTGTATCTTGTATCGCTGGTTACATCATTAACACGCCTTGTATCTTGTATCGCTGGTTACATCATTAACACGCCGTGTATCTTGTATCGCTGGTTACATCATTAACACGCATTGTATCTTGTATCGCTGGTTACATCATTAACACGCCTTGTATCTTGTATCGCTGGTTACATCATTAACACGCCTTGTATCTTGTATCGCTGGTTACATCATTAACACGCCTTGTATCGTTGGTTACATCATTAACACGCCTTGTATCTTGTATCGCTGGTTACATCATTAACACGCCGTGTATCTTGTATCGCTGGTTACATCATTAACACGCCTTGTATCTTGTATCGCTGGTTACATCATTAACACGCCTTGTATCTTGTATCGCTGGTTACATCATTAACACGCCTTGTATCGCTGGTTACATCATTAACACGCCGTGTATCTTGTATCGCTGGTTACATCATTAACACGCCGTGTATCTTGTATCGCTGGTTACATCATTAACACGCATTGTATCGTTGGTTACATCATCAACACGCCTTGTATCTTGTATCGCTGGTTACATCATTAACACACCTTGTATCTTGTATCGCTGGTTACACCACTAACACGCTTTGTATCTTGTATCGCTGGTTACATCATTAACACGCCGTGTATCTTGTATCGCTGGTTACATCATTAACACGCCGTGTATCTTGTATCGCTGGTTACATCATTAACACGCCGTGTATCTTGTATCGCTGGTTACATCATTAACACGCCTTGTATCTTGTATCGCTGGTTACATCATCAACACGCCTTGTATCTTGTATCGCTGGTTACATCATTAACACGCCTTGTATCTTGTATCGCTGGTTACATCATTAACACGCCGTGTATCTTGTATCGCTGGTTACACCATCAACACGCATTGTATCTTGTATCGCTGGTTACATCATTAACACGCCTTGTATCTTGTATCGCTGGTTACATCATTAACACGCCTTGTATCTTGTATCGCTGGTTACATCATTAACACGCCGTGTATCTTGTATCGCTGGTTACATCATCAACACGCATTGTATCTTGTATCGCTGGTTACATCATTAACACGTCTTGTATCGCTGGTTACATCATTAACACGCCTTGTATCGCTGGTTACATCATCAACACGCCGTGTATCTTGTATCGCTGGTTACATCATTAACACGCCCTGTATCTTGTATCGCTGGTTACACCACTAACACGCCTTGTATCGCTGGTTACATCATTAACACGCCGTGTATCTTGTATCGCTGGTTACATCATTAACACGCCTTGTATCTTGTATCGCTGGTTACACCACTAACACACCTTGTATCGCTGGTTACATCATTAACACGCCGTGTATCTTGTATCGCTGGTTACATCATTAACACGCCTTGTATCTTGTATCGCTGGTTACATCATTAACACGCATTGTATCGCTGGTTACATCATTAACACGCCGTGTATCTTGTATCGCTGGTTACATCATTAACACGCCGTGTATCTTGTATCTGTGGTTACATCATTAACACGCCGTGTATCTTGTATCGCTGGTTACATCATTAACACGCCGTGTATCTTGTATCGCTGGTTACATCATCAACACGCCGTGTATCTTGTATCGCTGGTTACATCATCAACACGCATTGTATCTTGTATCGCTGGTTACATCATTAACACGCCGTGTATCTTGTATCGCTGGTTACATCATTAACACGCCGTGTATCTTGTATCGCTGGTTACATCATCAACACGCCTTGTATCTTGTATCGCTGGTTACATCATTAACACGCCGTGTATCTTGTATCGCTGGTTACATCATCAACTCGCCGTGTATCTTGTATCGCTGGTTACATCATCAACACGCCGTGTATCTTGTATCGCTGGTTACATCATTAACACGCCGTGTATCTTGTATCGCTGGTTACATCATTAACACGCCGTGTATCTTGTATCGCTGGTTACATCATTAACACACCTTGTATCTTGTATCGCTGGTTACATCATTAACACACCTTGTATCTTGTATCGCTGGTTACATCATTAACACACCTTGTATCTTGTATCACTGGTTACATCATCAACACGCCTTGTATCTTGTATCGCTGGTTACATCATTAACACGCATTGTATCGCTGGTTACATCATTAACACGCCGTGTATCTTGTATCGCTGGTTACATCATTAACACGCCGTGTATCTTGTATCGCTGGTTACATCATTAACACGTCGTGTATCTTGTATCGCTGGTTACATCATTAACACGCCTTGTATCTTGTAACGCTGGTTACATCATTAACACGCCGTGTATCTTGTATCGCTGGTTACATCATTAACACGCATTGTATCTTGTATCGCTGGTTACATCATTAACACGCCTTGTATCTTGTATCGCTGGTTACATCATTAACACGCCTTGTATCTTGTATCGCTGGTTACATCATTAACACGCCTTGTATCGTTGGTTACATCATTAACACGCCTTGTATCTTGTATCGCTGGTTACATCATTAACACGCCTTGTATCTTGTATCGCTGGTTACATCATTAACACGCATTGTATCTTGTATCGCTGGTTACATCATTAACACGCCTTGTATCTTGTATCGCTGGTTACATCATTAACACGCCTTGTATCGCTGGTTACATCATTAACACGCCGTGTATCTTGTATCGCTGGTTACATCATTAACACGCCGTGTATCTTGTATCGCTGGTTACATCATTAACACGCATTGTATCGTTGGTTACATCATCAACACGCCTTGTATCTTGTATCGCTGGTTACATCATTAACACACCTTGTATCTTGTATCGCTGGTTACACCACTAACACGCTTTGTATCTTGTATCGCTGGTTACATCATTAACACGCCGTGTATCTTGTATCGCTGGTTACATCATTAACACGCCGTGTATCTTGTATCGCTGGTTACATCATTAACACGCCGTGTATCTTGTATCGCTGGTTACATCATTAACACGCCTTGTATCTTGTATCGCTGGTTACATCATTAACACGCATTGTATCTTGTATCGCTGGTTACATCATTAACACGCCGTGTATCTTGTATCGCTGGTTACACCATCAACACGCATTGTATCTTGTATCGCTGGTTACATCATTAACACGCCTTGTATCTTGTATCGCTGGTTACATCATTAACACGCCTTGTATCTTGTATCGCTGGTTACATCATTAACACGCCGTGTATCTTGTATCGCTGGTTACATCATCAACACGCATTGTATCTTGTATCGCTGGTTACATCATTAACACGTCTTGTATCGCTGGTTACATCATTAACACGCCTTGTATCGCTGGTTACATCATCAACACGCCGTGTATCTTGTATCGCTGGTTACATCATTAACACGCCCTGTATCTTGTATCGCTGGTTACACCACTAACACGCCTTGTATCGCTGGTTACATCATTAACACGCCGTGTATCTTGTATCGCTGGTTACATCATTAACACGCCTTGTATCTTGTATCGCTGGTTACACCACTAACACACCTTGTATCGCTGGTTACATCATTAACACGCCGTGTATCTTGTATCGCTGGTTACATCATTAACACGCCTTGTATCTTGTATCGCTGGTTACATCATTAACACGCATTGTATCGCTGGTTACATCATTAACACGCCGTGTATCTTGTATCGCTGGTTACATCATTAACACGCCTTGTATCGCTGGTTACATCATCAAAACGCCTTGTATCTTGTATCGCTGGTTACATCATTAACACGCCTTGTATCGCTGGTTACATCATTAACACGCCTTGTATCGCTGGTTACATCATCAACACGCCTTGTATCTTGTATCGCTGGTTACATCATTAACACACCTTGTATCTTGTATCGCTGGTTACATCATTAACACGCCGTGTATCTTGTATCGCTGGTTACACCACTAACACGCCTTGTATCGCTGGTTACATCATTAACACGCCTTGTATCTTGTATCGCTGGTTACATCATTAACACACCTTGTATCTTGTATCGCTGGTTACATCATTAACACGCCTTGTATCTTGTATCGCTGGTTACATCATTAACACACCTTGTATCTTGTATCGCTGGTTACATCATTAACACGCCGTGTATCTTGTATCGCTGGTTACACCACTAACACGCCTTGTATCGCTGGTTACATCATTAACACGCCTTGTATCTTGTATCGCTGGTTACATCATTAACACACCTTGTATCTTGTATCGCTGGTTACATCATTAACACGCCTTGTATCTTGTATCGCTGGTTACATCATCAACACGCCTTGTATCTTGTATCGCTGGTTACATCATTAACACGCCGTGTATCTTGTATCGCTGGTTACACCACTAACACGCCTTGTATCGCTGGTTACATCATTAACACGCCTTGTATCTTGTATCGCCGGTTACATCATTAACACGCCTTGTATCTTGTATCGCTGGTTACATCATTAACACACCTTGTATCTTGTATCGCTGGTTACATCATTAACACGCCTTGTATCTTGTATCGCTGGTTACATCATCAACACGCCGTGTATCTTGTATCGCTGGTTACATCATTAACACACCTTGTATCTTGTATCGCTGGTTACACCACTAACACGCCTTGTATCGCTGGTTACATCATTAACACGCCTTGTATCTTGTATCGCTGGTTACATCATTAACACGCCTTGTATCTTGTATCGCTGGTTACATCATTAACACGCCTTGTATCTTGTATCGCTGGTTACATCATTAACACGCCTTGTATCTTGTATCGCCGGTTACATCATTAACACGCCTTGTATCTCATACTATATTGCTGGTTACATGGACGTTGCATCTTTACTCTAGCTTGTTCTTTGATGTACAAATTGCAGTTTATAATGTCCATGTTCCTGCTTATGCTTTCTCCCCCATACTATGCAGTAAATTAAGGAGAAGAGGATATAATTTGGAGCGCTTTTAATTTGGGAAGGTTGGGAGACATGTTTTTACAAAACATATTTTTATTACTTAACAGTGTGAGAGGGATAACACTTGAAATTTTCTTAAATCTGAGATTTATCAGAAAATCTGAGTTATTCACACCGAAGTGTGTCACCAAAATAAGATTTTCTGAAACTCAGTTCGTCTGTGCGGTTTTGTTTGTTTGTTTGTCAAATCTTGAGATTTGCCTCAATGTCCGTGCCACCAACGGTTTTACGACCTCACCTTAGTCCAAAAGCTTGCGTTTTCACAGGAATCTAGAGACTGTTGGCTATAGCGACTCAGTTGATCACGGTGGTACACAGGGCCTCTCAGTGATCAGGACCACAGGAGTACCCTCTTCAATTTCGATCATTAGATATAGAAGTCCAGTATTCAACTGTATAACTAGTTCTCGGGGGGGGGGGGGACAAACTTTATCTCCCATTTTTCTCCCAGAGAACTACAGTTTCTGCAGCTAAGTTGGACTTTTATCTGCGTGTGTAGGAGTCTAGGTACATATAACAAGTACATTTGCCATACTCGTCAGATTTCGTAGTTTGACTCAACCAGTGCAAATTTCCGATAGTAATGCACTGGGAATGGGATTGTTTGGTTGTTTATTTGTTAACTTTCCGTCGAGAATTGTTCACCCATATTTAGAAGTCAGCTGTTGTTGGTTGCTTGTTTGTTTTATGTCCCGCCGAGAATTTTTCACTTGTATTAAGACCTCGCAAGTTGTAGCTGAAGTACCACAAATTTAGACCTATGCTTAGCGCTCAGCGCCGCAGCGGTGAGTGTTCTTTATCGTACTAAGGCCTGTCGCGAAACGGGACCAATGTTTTTAAGGTCGTATCCGAAAGACCCGTGATCCTTTCTTTTAAATGTCGGGCGTTTGGCGAAAAAGAAATCACTACCTATTTCTTAGGTTTGACATGAACTAGACTCTGACCTGGACTTCCGGTTACGAGCCGAACGCTCTTTGGGAAAGATATGGAATGATGTTGTGAACTTGTAATACATATAAATGGATTTTGTGGCTAATAAACTCCAAAGCACCTGCTTCATCTTTAGTATTGTTTCATATATGAAGTCCATATAATATTATTGAATTTTACTTGTTCAGTTATTATCGTGAAATTAAAATCTATATTAGTTTTCGATATACTACCCTGAAATAGCAAGAGAAAGTCAAGTGGTGGACAAGCTTTGGTGGCTCTAAGCCAGTGTGATGGATTATTATTTACTAGTATATTGTGATTTACAGCGTCAGTTTGTTTTTTCTCCGCATTGGATTAAGACATTCAGCTGATATTTTATGCATGGCTTTGCCTTGGATAGCTACAGATCAAGTCTGAGTTTCGTTACGTTACGCTTGACCTATTTTTGACTGAATTATGCCCCTTGATGAATTGCAAGAATCAGCTGGATGAAGATATCCTATTGACATTTGATATGTGGCTTAGTCGTGGATAGTTTCAGATCAAGTTTGAGTTTCATTACGCTTTAATTTTGGCTGAATTATCATTGATGGGGGACCTTGTATTTCCTGCAATAGACTTCGAATACTTCTTTTTATTTCATAAGAATTGGCACACACGCCACAAAAACGCATGGAACAGGAGTAACATTTTTCTCGAGGACTCTGCAACTGTCAGAAAATCTTATTCTGTTTATTTACGAATTTCAAAATATACTAGAGAATTAATCGGGTTACATGTACAATAAGCGTGTATGGGTAGAATATGACTGAATATAGAAAAAAAAGATTGCGAACTTCCGTTTAGTTTCTTACAGTTTGAAATTTTAAGATTTCATACGTCGAGGTGAGCACTTGTTGCCTAACTCTCTTGCAAACGCAATTCGTTTTATTTTTATTTATTTATTTTATTTATTTTGCATTTCTTATTTACATTTGAAAGTCAAGAATGGATCGTGCTTGTGGCCTGGAATTAAAAGAAGCTGTGAGTGAAACACGCGAATGGATCCAATGGACGATCGGCATATCTATAGCGAGAGTGGAAAAAGAGAGACAACTCTTACTAATGAACAAAGATTAATCATAGAGAGGATAGTGGTGGATCTAGAGGTGGCATGGGGGTTGCAGAACTCCCATTAGTTGAAAAGTCTTAAAGCAATATAAGCTGCCAAAATTGCAATTTTTTATAGTGGCATTAAAAGAGGTTAAATGAACGTTGATATGATTGAAAAAAAGAACTGCATCGAATTTTCTCTCTTATGCATCGTTTACACACCTTTACGTGATGAAAAATATATTCCTCGACATTCCGTTTGACCCTAACAACGGCAGCTGATTAATCGTCGGCGACAATCCCGAAGATAACCGATGTTGACACGAATGATTCTGATGCTGATCGGAGTGGATCGGGTTGTGTCCGGGTCATTAAAGTATGGACGGCTAGGTGAGATAAAATTCTAGTTACCATCATTATTTTGGCATTGTTAACGATGTTATATGTTTTTTGTGATGTTTGTGGTGCGAATGGGTTGTGGGTCGAATTGACAAGCATGTAAAAAAAAGTTTGTTTAGTACTTCCGCCTGAACGGTACAATTTATGCAAACACTCTCACGTCGAGTTTGGCCTACTACAGTGTGAGTTTTTACTGTTTGTATATTTTTGCATTAAATTTATACTCTTATGAATGTTTATAAGCATCAGGTGAATGCGTATATGTTTAGTTGTAAACTGAGATTGTCGGAATATTATGCAATTTAGTTCGCTTGCTAATATTTCATGTCCGTTGTTTGTACATATTTTGCTAACGTGGTAACTTTGATAAAAGTGATTCTCTTATGAATATTGGACCATGTTTTTGTATTTTTAGTGTTTTATGGGTGTTTTATACATATACAGTATTTGTATCGGTATTGCATATGCAAGTGAACTGTGTATTCAGATTCTTGGTCAAAATCCTTATGATTGTTTTCCTTAATTTTCAGCCTTTTACCACACAACATTGTCATACGATTCAATGTGCATAATTCTACTTGGACATTAAATACAACCGTACAGTGGGTTATCATATTTTCATGACTTTATTTCTTGGTTAACTGGCTGTGACGTCCACGACTATACCAGCACAGTAAAAGGACTTATAATGAGCCAATCAGACAAAATGGATCCAACCTCGGATAACATACAACCTCTTACGGCGGATGCCTTACGTCAGTTGGAAGCTTCAGAAGATGCACACAGTAAACGCGTCAGAGTACTAACATCAAAGAAGTATGAGGAATTCCAGTCGCGTGTGAGTCAAATTGATCAGCAGATCAAGGATCAGTGGACAATTGTGACTTCATTCATGAACTACAGTGAAAGTGATGATCCGTACATCACAGAGCTTGGACTGAATGCGGAGTCGCGAAAGTGTTTTGACCTCATAGATCATTATCTTGACTATTTACATAAGTGCTACACGAAGGAGAGTTTGGAGCTACACAAGAGGGTTCAGGATGATCGAACACTTAAAAGTATTAAAGTGGAGAGAACTATGATTCGACTGGAGTATGCTAAAGCTAGACTAGAAGTCGGTTCGCTACATACTCGCAGTAGTGTTAATTTAAGACCATCGAATCGCTCATCTCGTTCGAATCATTCGTCAGTAAGTGCAGAGGATAAACGAGCTAAAGCAGAGGCTGCGAGGGTTGCCATTGGTTTTCTGGATGAAGAAGCTTCGCTTAAAAAGAAAGCTTTAGATATCGAGACTGAGCTTCGTCGTGTTTCTCTTCAAAAGGAGGCTGCCATGGCTGACGCTGCCGCAGATGCTTTAGATGGCAATATTCATGTGAAATCCGAGCTTGCCCAAAGTCACTTGGATGAACAGAGGCGTATCAATGGAATCAGAAGCACCATAGACAACTTTGGCTCGACACTTAGACCGGAAGCCCCAACATTTCACCCTTGCCCGCAACAAAATACAACGCATTTCGAACCTCCTCATCATCAACCGGACTCTACGAATTTGAATAATTCACAGCACAATGCTTCGACTAATCACTCCAATGATTTTGTCACTTTCATGTTAAAGAAAGAGTTGCTTTCAAAACGTAAATGGGAATTCGATGATACTGCTGAATCTTACCAAGTCTGGAAATCTAACTTTTTGAGATCTATGAGAGATATGGATGTTGATGAAACTGATCAAGTTGACCTCATGATTCGGTATCTTGGAAGCAAGTCCAAAGTTTCTGCTATTCGTATACGGAATGCAAATCCTCACAATCCAAGCCGAGCGCTTAGACTGATTTGGGAGAGACTTGATGAGTGTTATGGAACACCAGAAATGGTAGAATCAGCCTTAAAATTGCGTATCAGTGATTTTCCAAAGATAACTGTCAAGGATCCCAAGAGACTTTATGAGTTGGCAGATCTACTGTCGGAAGTAGCATCTTTAAAAGATGACCCAATTAATGCCAATCAGTTTGCATATTATGACTCTTCGTCAGGGATCAAACCCATTGTTTGTAAACTGCCACCATCACTACAAGAGAAATGGACGAGCAGGGCTGCAAAATACCAGATGACTCACCATGCTGTATTTCCTCCATTTAGGGAATTCTTGCAGTTTGTGAGGGAGATGGCAAGGATTAAGAACAATCCATCATTCGTGTACGAATCACAACAATCTAGTAGTCAGCAGTCGAAGCCCAAGACACAAACTATTCAGCAAATAACCACTAAAAAGACTTCACTTAATAAGGATGCTAAAGAGATTGAATCGCATACTAAGCTTGTGTCTTGTCCATATCATGAGAGTTCGAACCACACTCTCAATCAGTGCCGTGCTTTTCGCTCTATGACTATTGAAAAACGCCGACAATTCTTACGATCAAAGACAGTATGCTTGAAGTGCTGTGAAATTCAAAAGCATGACTTTCGAAAGTGTTCAAAGAAGGTTACCTGTAGTGTTTGTCAGCGTGAACATCCTACAGCTCTTCATGAGGACAGAGAGGATGATAAAAGATCTACTTACAGTCGTAACTTGCCAATTTCGCATGGCGGGGAGATTCAACCTAAAGCATTGGCTGATGAAGTGACAACGGCGTGCACCACAATCTGTGGCGAAGGATTCTCGGGCAAATCATGTGCCAAGATACAATTAGTGTGGATCTACCTTAAAGATCACGTAGAATGTGCATTTAGGACTTACGTTGTTATTGACGACCAAAGTACAAGCACTTTAGGTACCCCATATCTCTTTGATAAGCTTGATGTTGGCAGTACTCAGTCTCCATACATTTTGTCTACATGCACAGGCAAGGTTAATGCATGGGGAAGACGTGCCTCTGGACTAGTCGTTGAATCATTGGATAGATCAGTCAGCCTTGATCTACCAATGGTAACCGAGTGTGAATTCATACCTGAGAACAGAAGTGAGATCCCAACGCCAGATATCGCACGAGCATACTCGCATCTTTCTGACATTGAACTGTTCATACCACCATTAGATTCTAAGGCCAGCATCTCTTTATTAATTGGAAGAGACCTTTTGAAGGCACACCACGTGCTTGAACAACGTAATGGTTCTGATGTTGAACCATTTGCTCAAAGGTTACCTCTAGGCTGGACCATAGTGGGAGAGACCTGCCTTGGAAGTTATCATGTCCCACCTTGCATCAATGTATTGAAGACACAAATATTGCCAAACGGACGTCCTACTTGTATGGAACCTTGTCAGAGCGTTCTCCGGTTGAATGATGATCCTATTTTCACGAAAACGCCTCATGATGAGAAGATAGGCATGTCCGTGGAGGATCGACAATTTCTAGACATAGTTGGAGCAGGATTCCATAGGGATGAAGAGGGATTCTAGACATCACCTCTACCGTTTCGACCTGATCGACCTAGGCTTGACAACAACTATTCAATGGCATTCAAGCGAGCCAGAAATTTGCAAAGGAGTCTGCTGAATGATTCTGTTAAGGCCTCGCACTTCATTGAGTTCATACAAAAGATACTCAAGAATGGTCATGCAGAGAGGGCTCCTCCGTTACAACCAGGGGAAGAATGTTGCTTTCTGCCGATCTTTGCAGTTTACCATCCCCAGAAGCCAGGTCAGGCACGGGTGGTATTTGACTCCTCAGCTAAGTTTAATGGCCTTTCGTTAAATGATGTTCTGTTGACTGGACCAGATCTGGTTAACAGTCTACTTGGGGTCTTGATGCGATTCAGAAGAGAACCCGTAGCCATACTCGCAGATATCCAGCAAATGTTCTTTTGTTTCCGCGTTGAGCCGAAACATCGAAATTTCCTTCGTTTTTTGTGGCACGAGGACTGTGATTTGAACAAGCCACTGGTACAATTTCGAATGTGTGTACATGTGTTCGGGAACCGGCCTTCGCCTGCCGTCGCTACTTATGGCTTACGACTTTGTGTTCAAGGCGCGGATCCTAAAGTAGTTGAGTACATCGACAAGGATTTTTACGTGGATGACGGACTTGCATCGCTTCCCACACCCAGTAGTGCTATTACTCTTGTCAAGGATGCACAGACAGCTCTGATGCAAGGAGGTAATATTCGCTTGCACAAAATTGCGTCCAACAACCATGAGGTCATGGCTGCGTTTCCCAATGATGACCTCGCTAAAGACATTAAAGACCTTGACTTGCGAAAGGATTCTCTTCCAGTGCAGGCAAGTTTGGGTGTCAAATGGGATCTAGGTACAGATTCATTCCTGTTTCGTTCTTCCCATGACAAACAGCCGTTTACAAGAAGGGGTGTTTTGTCTACAATAAATAGTATTTATGATCCGTTAGGCTTCATGGCTCCCGTTGTGATCAAAGGGAAATGCCTCCTCAGAGACTTGATTCATGGAACTGTTGACTGGGATGAACCACTTCCGGAAGAGTTATTTTTAGAGTGGGATCGTTGGAGAAGTTCATTGCTTGATCTTTATGACGTGCGAATTCATCGACCATACTTACCTGTGTCATATTGTGGTTGCAGTCAGAAGGAAGTTCATATTTACTGCGATGCCTCCGAGAAGGCAATAGCTGCCGTTGCCTATCTTAGTGATCTTACAGACCCAACACATATGGGGTTCATTCTTGGAAAGGCAAAGGTTGCGCCTCTAAAAGGACATACTGTTCCACGGCTTGAACTTTGTTCCTCAGTTCTTGCAGTTGAAATTGCTGAAACAATCTCTCAACACTTAAATATATCTCTGCAAGACTTCCGTTTTCATACAGACAGCAAAATTGTACTTGGGTACATATTTAATACATCACGCCGTTTTCACACCTACGTTGCAAATCGTGTTGCTAGAATTCACTCAACTACGTCTCCGCATCAATGGAGGTACATACCCACAGACAAGAATCCTGCGGACGATGGTACACGTTCAATCGATGCTCATGCGATGCAGGATAGTGCATGGTTAAGAGGACCAGCACCATCTGTTGAAACTGACAAGGAACCAGTTTCCTTTGATCTGCTAGATCCAGATTCCGACAAGGAAATTCGAACTAGTTGTCTGATGACAAGTGTTGCACCAATTCATGGACTCGGTACATCCCGATTCAAACGTTTTTCACGTTGGAAGTCTGTCGTAAATGCGATAGCTCGATTGAAGCTTTTTGTGCGTCTGTGGAGAAACCGTCGAAGTCATAGAAAACTACATCCATGCGAGACTTTGTGTATCGTAGATATCCGCCGTGAAGCACATGATCATCTGCTTAAAGAATTTCAACGGGAAGTATTCCCAGAAGAAATCAGTTGTCTCCACACTGGCAAGGCTGTTGCAAAAACAAGTCAGATATCATCTTTAGATCCATATTTGGACAACGATGGATTCGTCAGGGTTGGTGGACGTCTGGCGAAATCACTCCTGTCGTTTGAGTCTAAACATCCGATACTTCTCCCTGGTCGGAATCACATATCTGAGCTGTTGGTTAGACACTACCATAGTGAGGTCTTACATCAAGGCAGACTCTTTACTGAAGGTGTCATTCGTTCCGCTGGTCTATGGATAACTCGATGTAAGCGATTAGTATCATCCGTGATATCAGCTTGTGTACCTTGTCGCAAAATGAGGGGTCGCCTTGCATCTCAAAAGATGGCTGACTTGCCAGCAGACCGCTTAGAACCAGGACCACCATTTTCAAACGTTGGGGTGGACGTATTCGGGCCTTTCCATGTAGTGACACGAAAGACTCGCGGGGGCAGTGCCAATTCTAAGCGTTGGGGAGTTTTGTTCACATGTTTGGTGACCAGAGCTATACATATTGAACTAGTTGACTCAATGAGTTCTGCTGCCTTTATAAACGCGCTACGACGTTTTATTGCTGTGCGTGGTGCAGTAAAGATTTTTCGGTCTGACAGAGGCACACATTTCGTTGGGGCCTTAGATGATCTAGCAATTGACCGTGTAAATGTTGAGGATGACTCTGTGCAGAGATTCCTACTATCATCTGATGCCAAGTGGATATTCAACCCACCACATTCTGCACATTATGGTGGAGCATGGGAACGCTTGATTGGGGTGGTGAAGAGGATTCTTAACTCAATGCTATTTAACCAGCATAATTTGACTCATGATATACTGAACACTCTTATGGCTGAAGTATCAGCCATTGTTAATGCCCGACCTCTCACTTGAGTATCTTCTGATCCCGACAACCCCACCATACTATCACCATCATTATTACTCACGCAGAAATCTCAGAAGTATGATATTGGAGATACTATTGGGTCATTCAGTTCAAAAGACACTCTGAAGAGTGAGTGGAAGCGTGTACAGGGTTTAGCCAATATTTTCTGGTCTTGCTGGAAATGCGAATATTTGCACAATCTTCAACCACGTCGAAAGTGGAAATCTGATGAACCCTCCATCAGTGAAGGTGACATAGTTCTTTTAAATGATTCAAACTGTACGAGGAACCAATGGCCTATGTCAATCGTGGTGAAAACATTTCCAAGTGAGGACAATCGCGTTCGTAAGGTTCAAGTCAAGACTGTGAAAGATGGAAAGACATTTGTGTACATTAGACCAGTAACACAGATTGTACCTCTTGTTTCTATGTATTGACAATTCCTTTAATCATTTGCTACACAGATTGTATCTGTTGTTACTTTACACTTTGTTCGATCATTTTTGCATTTTGATTTTATTTACTTGTGAATTGTACTTGTTTACAATTCAGGCGGGGAGTGTGATGTTTGTGGTGCGAATGGGTTGTGGGTCGAATTGACAAGCATGTAAAAAAAAGTTTGTTTAGTACTTCCGCCTGAACGGTACAATTTATGCAAACACTCTCACGTCGAGTTTGGCCTACTACAGTGTGAGTTTTTACTGTTTGTATATTTTTGCATTAAATTTATACTCTTATGAATGTTTATAAGCATCAGGTGAATGCGTATATGTTTAGTTGTAAACTGAGATTGTCGGAATATTATGCAATTTAGTTCGCTTGCTAATATTTCATGTCCGTTGTTTGTACATATTTTGCTAACGTGGTAACTTTGATAAAAGTGATTCTCTTATGAATATTGGACCATGTTTTTGTATTTTTAGTGTTTTATGGGTGTTTTATACATATACAGTATTTGTATCGGTATTGCATATGTAAGTGAACTGTGTATTCAGATTCTTGGTCAAAATTCTTATGATTGTTTTCCTTAATTTTCAGCCTTTTACCACACAACATTGTCATACGATTCAATGTGCATAATTCTACTTGGACATTAAATACAACCGTACAGTGGGTTATCATATTTTCATGACTTTATTTCTTGGTTAACTGGCTGTGACGTCCACGACTATACCAGCACATTTTTATATCTTTTTCGTCCCGAATCAGTCAAAGTCGGCTTTCTCACTCGCTTCGAACCTTTCGTGTCAGACATCTTTCGTGCTTACCGGAAATATTGCGCTTGCGCATTTGATTTTGCCGAATGAGTTCAACTTTAGGTCATTGCATACGGAAATAATGTCGGAAAAATTAAGGTACGGGAAGACTTAATTTCAACTGTCGAACAATTTTTACATTTAATGCAAAAAATACAACATGTCAAAAGTTTAATCGATAAAATCAGGTATTAGAAGGTAGATGTTACAAAATTTCGATTAAATTTTAGGGACCCCAAAATAACAATTTTGACAGCTTATATTGCTTTAACAAAAAGGTTCAGTTTTTATCAATTTAGTGTCTTCCCTTTATTGGGTATTCACACTGGAGTAACCCTGTCTCTTTGATTTTCTGCCGGATCCACTGTTGGAGTGTGCCAGTCTGGGATAAGTTACCAGTAGAATCACGAAGAATCTGAGATAAATGTTATCAGCAAAATCACGGAGATGCGACATTCGGTAGCCTACAGTCTGGGATTTACGCCCCAAGGATGAGGATTCATGTTGCACAATCTGCAAAACACATTGTATAAGAAAATTCGAAAATTCTTCTTTACTCTTTCACACGTAGAAAATTCATTGACCAACACATATGTTTATGTCATAGCTAAAGTTTGTCAAAATATAAAAGGAACCCCAGAGCAAATACTGATCACGTGTTCATGCTTTAAAACAGTAAAGAACTCGGTTTCAGAACCCTGTGGTCTTTATGAGATCGTGATTATCTTTAAGACACGGTGTTAATGTAGCTGTGATTTCATTCAGTGCTTGTGGGTTCTAGTTTAATAAGGATAGGAGGGCCTTCTCATATCCACATTGAGGCAAAATGCCGGAAATAGGAAGTTTGCTTGGTTCCCCATTGAGACAGAATGCCGGAAGAATTTTGCTTGGTTCCTCATGTAGATATAATGCCGGAAGTAAGAATCTTGCTTGTTACCGATTGAGATATGATACCGAAAATATGAATCTTTGTTGGTTCCTGATTCAGACATAATACATGGAATAAGAAGGGACAATATATCCATGGGATGAATAGAACCACTGGTGCCCTCTGTGAGGTGTGTGAAACCAAGTCCGAAGGGACCGCGGTCTATTTCGCAGAAATCGTTCTCCCCCCCCCCCCCCCCCCCCCCCCCGAGGAGGAAAATTCCAGAGACACATGCATATTATTCCAGAGACACACATTAAGGCGGAATAATGTATATTAAGGAGATATGACACACCAAAGAAATCGGATATGACTGGAAAGTGGAAGATAGATATCTGCAGTAATGTTTTGAAATTGGAAAGTTTCAAATTTACCTTATGTAGTTTTTTGTTTTTTTGTTTGTTTTTTTTTAAAAAAAAGAGAAAGAAAAAAAAACCCGCAGGTGTAGTAGGAAGTAATTTGAAATAAAGAAAAAAGAAAGAAAGATCCTTTAGACTCCAATACACAATCTACAGTCAGCAATTGAGACGTACACTGACTGAGCTATAAGGCGATTAGACTTAAAAGGAAGAGACGCATATTGCTGATATTTCTATTTGCACTCAAATTTCATGAAAGGAAGTCAGCCATTATTATCACGCTGTATCATTCATCCTTAAAGCATTAATATTGACTCCGGGGGCCTCCGTGGCCGAGTGGTTAGAGCATCGGGCTCAAAATCCCAAAGCCTCTCACCTCTGTCGGCGCGGGTTCAAATCTCGGCCGCGGCGTTATGTGAGGAAGTTTGCCAGTTTACTTGCGGAAGGTCGGTGGTCTCTTCCCAGGTACATTGTATCTGGGTTCTCTCCTCCACCAACAAAAACTGGACGCCACCAGATAACTGAAAAATTGTTGAGTGTGGCGGAAAGCAATAAATAATAATAATAATAATATTGACTCCAGATATTTTTTACTTATATATTTTTTTTATCCCTACGTGTCCATTTCTTCTGTCATAAAACTTATTCAAAAAAGTTGTATCCAAAAAAATTATTCAAGGGTCCACAACAATGCTTTAACAAAGAGATTGTTTAAAGGTAATTTGTTCATCAACAATTCATTAACTAAGAGCAGAGTACTTTTAGTGTGAAAAGTAATATAGTTGTAAATAGAGGTTTAAGAGTTATCTTGAATTTCCCGACAGAGGGCGTCCTCTCGTTTCGTGAAAGATTGTTAAGAGAGCAATATATTCTGAAAATTTCATTCCCGTGATATTCATGTGACCTTTCATATTAAAACTTGATAACGAGTAAAAACCACGTGATTGATAGGAGAACCTGCCGAAAACGACAGAAACGTAAATTCTAATAAAGTTTGCTTAATGTTATTAATGATTTTACTTCTATTAACATTCGAACTATCATGATAACACATTTTTCAATAAAATAAAATGCATTTTCAGATTTACAGTACTATTACTTTAAACCACCTTAAAAACTTAATTCCATCTTCCATATAGTGAGTGACAATATACTACTAATTTAGAGGGAGGGGGGGGGGGGGGGGGTGTGATAAAAATTTGAAAGGTCTCAGCGTATTTCGAATTCTAATTAATCATGAAAAATGCTTGATATGGTTGAAAAAACCTGGGCGTGATTTAAAATTTAAATATACAGGGAAGTATTAAATTTTTCGGATTACCCTCTTGTGTCATTATATCAAGCAGAATATAGAGATGTGAGGAATTTTTACGGTGGTAAAACGGTTGGTTGTATTTTGTTTAAACGTCCCTCTCAAGAAATTTTCACTCATATGGAGACGTGATCAATGGCGATGAAGTGTTGCAAAATTCAGGCCTATGCTCGGCGCTTACGGCCTTTAAGCAGGGAGTGATCTTTAACGTGTCGCACCTGCTGCTTTTGGACCAAACTGTCATTAAATGTCCGCCTACTTTTTTAACGAACTGTCATACCATATCCGCCCACATTTTTCTTTATTATTTCATGATCTGTTTGGTGATATCTGTATTTCTTTATACAATAATCATCAAAACGTGAGCATGGCATAAGCCCGCTTTCAAAAATA
Organism: Ostrea denselamellosa; assembly: GCA_024699665.1. Classification (NCBI taxonomy): domain Eukaryota; kingdom Metazoa; phylum Mollusca; class Bivalvia; order Ostreida; family Ostreidae; genus Ostrea; species Ostrea denselamellosa. The sequence goes on from JAMZEH010000075.1 coordinate 6,597,706, forward strand.
TTCTCGATGTGTCAATTTTCGTAAACTCTTTATCAATATGTATTTTCAGCAGTTTTTGTGATCTCATTCGAACAGTCACCTCTTATGACAAGCACAAAAGGCACAGCTAGTCAAAAAGATATACAGTAAAACACAGTTATAGCGAACACTTTTATAATGAAATCAACTTACAGCGAAGGGAGGTTTGAAATACACGGAGAAAAGGACACGTTACCTGGCAATTTTATGTACAAATGTCTATTTTCTACTTGTATATATCAGTGTGTGTGTGTGTGTGTGTGTGTGTGTGTGTGTGTGTGTGTGTGTTAATGAATTTAACATGACGAATAGAATGAATGAACTAAAAATAATGAATTGAAATTTTGTATTCATTTTTTTTTTTTGAAAACAATAATGTATCTATTTAATTCGTGAAGTTGTTTTTGAATAATGATTTATTTTAACAGAGGACAATTATATATATTTGTCTAATTCACGAAGTTCTTTTACATTTTGTGTTCTTAAAAGTTGTAACAATTAGAAACGCTAAACCTCTACACCCCCACCCCACCCTCAACCCCCACCCCCTAAAAATTTTTTTTAGCTACTAGATTCTTATATTTTTTGTTACCTTTCTGCACTTAATATCATACACAATTTTACACACAGTTTTGATTTACAGTAAATAAAATATCTAAACTTGTTTTCCGTTTAAAATCACGTCTCGCTATATTGTACATGCGAATGTAAGTGTCTATTTTGAACATTTCGAAATTTAAGGAGCTGCAAGTGAACTTTTTCTTTTTTTGGGGGGGGGGGTTATGTGAAGATCACTGCTTCACCAAAGCACAAATAATTTTTACTGTGTTAAGGTAATCGCAGATTGTACCGATTCACATTTGTTTACCCTCCACCGCAAAACATAGTCCCTTCTGAAGGTCCTTAGTATTGCAATATGCGTAATCTTTTTGTATCATTATTTCAAATCACACATTTTTATGGCATCTCATTATGAAAAGCATCTGATTTAATTAAACACGATCAATTAAGTTACTAGAGAACACTCTAGACGAAATATCGACAAGATATAGAAATTGATATATAAATTCACGTTTAAACACTAAACCTTATGGAGATTTGCCAATCCTAAATGCAAACGACAATTCCTTGAAATAAACGTATATACTTTGATTTAATAGAAACTAGGAACACAAATGGAACATCTATTAATCAAATACATGAACACTGAAAAAAAAATGTTTAGAATCCTAGTATCGCTCCTAGACGTCATAACAGTCCGTTCAGTATAAAGACACAGGTATGTACCCATTGTGAGTTTGGTGACCCGTATTTACGAGATTTGTGTCTATATATCTATCTTCTACTTGTTTTCTCCTCGATTGTAGGTTACCTGAGTGACTCAGGTAAATGTGGTCATTTGTCTTCGTCCTTCGTCTTGCATCGTCCGTCAACAATTTTACATTTTTAACTTCTTGAAAACTACGAGACCATTTGTTATCATTTTTGGTGTGAAGGTTCTTAAGGATAAAGAGGATTTTAAATTGCATAATTGCGGATCTAATCTTCCCCAGGGCCTTTGGATTGGGCCAAATTGCAAAATTGCCAAGTTTTCAAAAATCGTCTCTACTTCCACTCATGAGGGGAAAAAAGCAAATGCATGATTATGATGTCCACGAAGCCTTTTACCAAAATTGTTAAATTCATTGCCTCTTGGTCAGGGGTTCAGTCTCTAGAGTGGGGCTAATATGACCATAAAGATATTTTAAATCTTTGAAAATTTCATTCCCTACTATCGGACGTGTCTGGGAAAAACTAAATGCATGGTTAAAATGTCCATGGAGATTTCTACTAAATTGTGAAAATCATGGCTCCTGGGGGTAGGGTTTGGGCCCAAGGATGGTGAAACAGGGCTCTCGTATATTGTGCTGGTATAGCCGTGGACGTCACAGCCAGTTAACCAAGAAATAAAGTCATGAAAATATGATAACCCACTGTACGGTTGTATTTAATGTCCAAGTAGAATTATGCACATTGAATCGTATGACAATGTTGTGTGGTAAAAGGCTGAAAATTAAGGAAAACAATCATAAGGATTTTGACCAAGAATCTGAATACACAGTTCACTTACATATGCAATACCGATACAAATACTGTATATGTATAAAACAGCCATAAAACACTAAAAATACAAAAACATGGTCCAATATTCATAAGAGAATCACTTTTATCAAAGTTACCACGTTAGCAAAATATGTGCAAACAACGGACATGAAATATTAGCAAGCGAACTAAATTGCATAATATTCCGACAATCTCAGTTTACAACTAAACATATACGCATTCACCTGATGCTTATAAACATTCATAAGAGTATAAATTTAATGCAAAAATATACAAACAGTAAAAACTCACACTGTAGTAGGCCAAACTCGACGTGAGAGTGTTTGCATAAATTGTACCGTTCAGGCGGAAGTACTAAACAAACTTTTTTTTTACATGCTTGTCAATTCGACCCACAACCCATTCGCACCACAAACATCACGTATATCTTAGAAAATCTTTACATTCAGACATGTATGAGAAAAAGCTAAATTCATGGTCTATGCATGGTCTATAATACTCAGGTGACCTTCAAGGCCCCAGGGCCTCTTTATCCTTCTGTTATTTATTTTCTCGTGTTATATTTCAATGTACGAGTTTATTTCTTCCACGTGACATGACAGTCGATGTAATTTTACATTCAATCAATTGGACAATACGATGACAGCCCGATATCATTTCTCCAGAACAGATATCGTTGTCGGTAAAGACTTCCGGTAGACAGATGTTTATTACAAAAGCGATAAGAATGAATTAAGTGTATTAAATGCCCGCATTAACGAGCCGCTTATTTTTATAATCTCAAGTACGGGAGAAAAGGCAGGTTACTTGGAGACAACTAAACTGCATGGTATCGACACTGAGATTGCTAGTTCGTCAGCTGCCTCCAATTTTTGTTGTCCTTAGATTTCTGTGAATTAGCAATATTGTGCGAGTTTTGGTTCTATGGCTTAATCGTCGAAAAAGTACGACAGAACCAAATGTAACGTACACGATATATGATAAAACTAGTTACTATAATACTCTTGCATAAACGAAAATGAACGATTTTAAAACTCTGTAGTGTGGATTTAGGATTTCGTGGGTTCTGAAATTTCATGGATTTTTATTTATTTATTTATTCATTATTTATTTATTTATGTATTTATTTATTTATATATTTATTTGTATATTTATATATATCTTTTTTGTACGGTACATTTTTGACCTTTAAAACATGAGTCCGATTACAACCTAACATTCACAAGCAATAATTCGTAATTCATTTGAATAGGAAAAAAACAACCTCGCATTAATTGCGGAACGCCAGAATAACATTTGCGTGAAACTCCTAAACGTTTTCCACTGACACGAGAAAAAAGAACTGACAGAAATCTATTTAACGTATACGAGGTTCTCGAGTTTAATTTTCTCAATGTATGATATTAGCAAAAGATACAGTTCACCTTCATTAGGGCTGTGATATGGAATTTACCTTGATTTAACTTTCACCGAGGGGGGGGGGTACCTTCATCAGGGAGAACAGGGTTTTACCTTCATAAGGGGCACACAATTTTCACCTTTATTAGAGCTGAGAAGAGGATTTTACTGGGAACGGGGTTTTACCTTCATTATCTTCATTTTAGGGCCGAGAAGAGGGTTTTACCTTCATTGGGGTCGCGGAAAGGGTTGTATCTTCATTTGGGCCTGAGAACAGGGTTTAACCTTCATCTGGGCCTGAGAACAGGGTTTAACCATCATCTGGGCCTGAGAACAGAGTTTTATCTTCATATGGGCCTGAGAACAGGGTTTAACTTTCATTTGGGCCTGAGAACAGAGTTTTATCTTCATATGGGCCTGAGAACAGGGTTTAACTTTCATTTGGGCCTGAGAACAGGGTTTAACTTTCATTTGGGCCTGAGAACAGGGTTTAACCTTCATTTGGGCCTGAGAACAGGGTTTAACTTTCATTTGGGCCTGAGAACAGGGTTTAACTTTCATTTGGGCCTGAGAACAGGGTTTAACCTTCATTTGGGCCTGAGAACAGGGTTTAACTTTCATTTGGGCCTGAGAACAGGGTTTAACTTTCATTTGGGCCTGAGAACAGGGTGTTACCTTCATCTGGGCCTGAGAACAGGGTGTTACCTTCACTGGGGCTGGGGACAGGGTTTTCAGTTCTCTTTGTATTGCAATGAACTGTTAGCCTGAGTAAGGACCTTTGTATAATCTGGATGGTGATGAAGATGGCCGAGTTGTGCGATAAGACGATGACGCAACTAAGTATCGTGCTATCGGGTTATCGCATTTCATCATGCCATAGCTTCATCGCACTAGATCGCGTTATAGTCGTTACATCAAGTCGATAGTAGGAACAACATGTTCGTGTGTGGATTCCATAGATTCTCGCTTCACCAGTCTGTTTACCTCCAGAAGAAAGAAAATGATTAGTGGGGGAGGACGAGACAGAGTTCCGTGTGACCTTGATTCTCCTAGTTCAGAATTTGTTCCATGAATTTGATATCAAGATGTCACCCGAAAACCTGGAGTGAACCGTAGTCAATATAAAAGATAACGACCGGCAATCAATGAAATATGAATTCGCCATCCACTTAACATTAAAGGATCATCACATCAGACTAAAGTGGCTATAAAATTAAAAAGGCTCAGCAATAGAAAATGGGAACGTCAGAGGTTCTCTTGTTTTTAGATCTCGGTGATTTCTCGTAGATAGTACGCACGTTTGGATGTCGTAGAGATGGGTTAACAGTTCGTGTTGTCTGTATATTATAAGATAAATATCTCCTATTTAAGATCCAGTAATGTGATCATTCAACGTCGTCCCATGTCTTCCAATTTATCTAATTTCGTTTTTCCTTTGTATATTAATCTATTGATATATTATGTGCCTTCTTTTTTTTCTTATAGTAAGAGCAATGTTTTTCTTCTGTATAGATATATTTTGTAAAAACCATACCTGAACAAGATACGTTTGATACAATGCATCACATTGGCCGCTAAGATATTAATCAATCTAAAGTATTTTTGAGGAAACGCACGAACATCATAATATGAAATATTCTATTTAAAAGTGGGGGGTGGGGGTGGTGGGGAGGACTTAATTTTATTACTCGCAATAATAAAGGCTTTAATAATACTATCATTAAATAAGAGCTATTGAACATTTTCAAAACAATTACAAATGTATGAAATATTATTTTTTAGGTATTAATATTGGATGTGTCTGGTTTAAGTTGCAGCATATATTAAAATAATTTCTTTTAAAATCAGCTGGTGCGTCTCAGAAGATCTTAAACACACAAGTACTACCACATGTATATTGAGAAAGTTGAGAGAAAACACAAAAATAGGGATGTCACCCAACTCTGTCAATCAAAAAGAAGCCAATAGTGTTATTAATCGTGATTGGCTGAAATTTAACAACTGAAACATTATTTATTCCCAAATCAGAATTCTGTTAGTTTTATACCAGAGTTTTTGTTAAACTACAGTTCAGAGAGCTTTGTCCCTTGGGCCCGCACCAGGGCGAACTGGGGACCTAAAAGCGACCAACCGACCCCATGTCTCTCTGATCCCCCCCTTCTAAAATGAAAACATAAATTCACCCATACTTACAAGGCAATTTGAATTGAAGAAGCTAAATTGATTTGTAAAATGTCGTAGTATCATATTCAAAGGTGAGGATAACTTACAGTATTCAACCCCGCAACCCCCACAACAAATACAAATCAGAGAGATGGGCAAACACGGATCCCTAGACATACCAGAGGTGGGATCAGGTGCCTAGGAGGAGTAAGCATCCCCTGTCGACTGGTCACACCCGCGTGAGCCCTACATCCCGATCAAGTAAACGGAGTAATCCGTAGTCAGAATCAATGTGCCAAGAACAGTCGAACAATTAGTATGAAACATGTCTGCCAGCATTTTGAACCTAATGGAAAGTTGTATTGGCAAACGAGATCGTTATAACGACCACGACGGTTACGAAATGCTTTAGACGAGATTGTACAAACCCCTGTAACATCAACATCTTTGTTAGTAGACTGCCTCGATTTAAAAAATGATCATAGGACTATAGGCAAATGATGCAAACATGAGTATTATTAAATTCAGTAGATTGCATTCTAAACAAAACATGCTTCATTAATGTGTTTAAAGACCATTGCCTGTGTTTGTGACTGTGATATGTTGGTGACTGGGATGTGTCGGTGACTGTGATGTGTTGGTGACTGGGATGTGTCGGTGACTGTGATATGTTGGTGACTGTGATGTGTTGGTAACTGTGGTGTATTGGTGACAGTGATGTTTGTGTTTAAAGACCATTGCCTGTGTTGGTGACTGTGATGTTTGTGTTTAAAGACCATTGCCTGTGTTGGTGACTGTGATGTTTGTGTTTAAAGACCATTGCCTGTGTTGCTGACTGTGATGTTAGTGTTTAAAGACCATTGCCTGTGTTGGTGACTGTGATGTGTTGGTGACTGTGATGTGTTGGTAACTGTGACGTGTTGGTGACTGTGATGTGTTGGTGACTGTGATGTGTTGTTGACTGTGACGTGTTGGTGACTGTGATGTGTTGGTGACTGTGATGTGTTGGTGACTGTGATGTGTTGTTGAGTGTGACGTGTTGGTGACTGTGATGTGTTGGTGACTGTGATGTGTTGGTGACTGTGACGTGTTGGTAACTGTGATGTGTTGGTGACTGTGATGTGTCGGTGACTGTGATATGTAGGTGACTCTGATGTGTTGTGTCGGTGACCGTGATGTGTCGGTGACTGTGATGTGTTGGTGACTGTGATGTGTCGGTGACTGTGATATGTTGTTGACTGTGATGTGTCGGTGACCGTGTTGTGTTGGTGACTGTGATGTGTCGGTGACTGTGATATGTTGGTGACTGTGATATGTTGGTGACTGTGATGTGTCGGTGACTGTGATATGTTGGTGACTGTGATGTGTTGGTGACTGTGATATGTTGGTGACTGTGATGTGTCGGTGACTGTGATGTGTTGGTGACTGTGATATATCGTTGACTGTGATGTGTCGGTGACTGTGACGTGTTGGTGACTGTGATATATCGTTGACTGTGATGTGTCGGTGACTGTGATATGTTGGTGACTGTGATGTGTTGGTGACTGTGATATGTTGGTGACTGTGATGTGTCGGTGACTGTGACGTGTTGGTGACTGTGATATATCGTTGACTGTGATGTGTTGGTGACTGTGACGTGTTGGTGACTGTGATATATCGTTGACTGTGATGTGTTGGTGATTTTGTTGTGTTGGTAACTGTAAAGTTTGTGTTTTTTATTATACGAAATATACATGCGTGATCTTCGGTGTGATAAATGATAGATGAGAATTAAATCTACATGTATATGATATTCAACAATATAAGAAGTAGATCTACATGATATTCTGTGTGATAAGAAATACATCTACATGTACATGATATTCTACAATATAAGAAGTAGATCTACAAGATATTTTGTGTGATAAGAAATAGATCTACATGATGTTATGTGTGATAAGGAATATATCTACTGTTATAAGAAAGAAATCTACAGATACATGATATTCTGTGTTATGGGGAATTCTTTGTACAGACCCTGAAGCGTACTACTAAATCACTTGCACGGAACGAAACGAAACGATTCTTGCACGGAACGTTGAACGGTTTGCACGAAACGGTAGGCGGAGCTTGCACTCTTCGATATTCTGGTCTAATCCATGAAAAAATATATACTAATAAACTTTGGGAAAATGGTAAAGATAAAAAATGTCCCTTTTAAAATGAATATCATACCTGCTCAACGTGGTATTGTTTTTGTTTTGACAATTTTTTCTCCACGTGAGAGTCGGCGTTATAATGTTTCATTCAAAAAATCTATCTCAAGAAATTTACTATAGAAGCGGAAAATTGTAGAAAATTTGACACTTAAAATATGTTATTATTTTGATAAGTCCCGCTCGAGAATTTTTCACTAATATGGATACGTCACCATTGCCGGTGAAGGGCTGCAAAATTTAGGCCTATGCTCGGCACTTCCTCAAGTTAAAGAAATACCGTGAAGTATTTTTTGTCTCGCACAATTTATTATGTGAAAAAAAAAATCGTGCAGAATGTCGCAGACATAAATTGACTTGGTGCCCGTTGTCACGGGCCGGTACTTATATTTTTTTGTCGTAACTGGTATCAGGGTATACGTTACCCACCCTCATGCAATTTCTGATTTCCCTAAGCTTTGTTTTTACAGCAGACATATTACTCAAAATTTATAGCACCAATTACAGTAATGCATGTCTTTGATCACAATCATTTTTACATTTAATGTCGGGGGTGGGGGGTGGTCGATAAATCGCATCTTTGTACATTACATGCACAATGTATTGAGTTGATTACAATAAATTAAACACTTGTTTAATATTTTGATTTTATTTTTTATGTTGACTATTTATTGATTTTAATCAAGTTTTAAGTGAGGAAATATTGAGTCTGTTAAAGCTTTAACTCTACAAATTACCGTATTGTGCTGAAATTTATACGATGATTACCTATGTATTTTCCCCCGGAGGCATGCAGTGATGATTACCGCAAATGTCTGTTATCTCAAAAACTATAGTTGTAGAAATTGCAAATTCTTATTCTTTGTGTAGAATTTAACATTTCCGCAAAAAATATTCAGTGAAAATTACAGCACATTATCGCTTGGTCAAACATTTTGCTGCGTATCCCAAAAATTTCAGGCCAAACAACAGGTGGCGGTGGTGGTTGGGGGGGGGGGGTGTATTATACACAATTGCGTATTATATTCGACAAAATACGGTATTATATTTTTGATCATTTTTTTTTCTTTTTTTGGTGGGGGGGGGGGGATAAAGTAAATATAGATTTTAAAAATAATTCTTATAAAATATTTCAAGAAAGAATATTTGATAAAGAAAACTGAAATATGTTAGCATTTATCGGACTTGCACGCTCTGTAAGTTTGTAGGGGCGTGGCATGAACGGCTCTACTGCACGGAACGTTTCTTGCATGGACAAATTCTTGCACGAAACGCTTTGCACGGTTTGCACGGAACGAAACGATTTCTCGGAACGGTGAACGGTTTGCACGGTACGCTGAACGATTTGCACGGAAAGAAACGAAACGTTTTGGAGGTGTAGTAGCACGCTTCAGGGTCTGTACATGATATTCTGTGTTACAAGGAATAAATCTAATGATATTCTGTGTTATAAGGAATAAATCGTCATGATACACCATATGTCATAAAATATTGATTCTCCAACAAAATCTGATAACTGTACAATGTGCAAATGACCGTTTGCAAACTCCATGAAAATAAAAAATACTTCCTATTTAATGAGAAGGTAGCATGTACTATAATGATACTTACAAGACGACGAGGAAGAAGAAAAGATACATAACTTTATTGTCACAGACCTTTGTCAGAAACACTGATGTAGAGATATGATGAATAGAAGGATATAAATACGAATGTTAGTGACGTGATGACGATACTGGCTGCAGACAGTAATGACATTGCAGAATACAAGATCAATAGTTACCATGGTCACACACATGTACGGCATATATACCTTAAGAAGACAGGCATGGGGACGTAACGTTTTATGCGAATAAAAGCACAAAATTTCTTGAAAGGCAGACTTTGTTTTGTTACACGTAAGGATTTCAAATGTTCCGGTCTTGAGGTTAGTAGCGGGAGTGACTGTTGACCATTATTTCTCTGTTTAAAGATTTACATCACCAATATCTCCCCAGACATTTTCGTGCAAATCTGTCAATATTTTATTATTTTGTCCTTTCGATTTCATACAACATTGACCTAAAAGTAGTTACTCCTATCCTTGACCACTGTTTGCGCATGCCCACTAGTTTACTAGAACCACTTCTGCACAATTACAACATATTGATTAAGGAATTATAATGATAAAAAACGAGCCATGATCACTAGTCAGGTTTCTTTCACAGATTTTTTCAGCCTACAATGAATCTCTATACGAGGTTATGATTAATGAGATCATAAGTAAGGGATTTTTGTATGAGATCATGAGTAAGGGATTTTTGTATGAGATCTTGAGTAAGGGATTTTTGTATGAGATCATGAGTAAGGGAGCTCTGTATGAGATCATGAGTAAGGGATTTTTGTATGAGATCATGAGTAAGGGGCTCTATGAGGTCATGGGTAAGAAGCTCGGCAATGAATTACACCCATCATTTCACACACATTCCTACCATGGTAATTTCCTCAGTCAGTTTTCGATTTCGTGCAATAATTTTTATCCCGACAATTAGTTTAAATTACTAAAATATTTCTTTCAATTCCAAGTAATTTCAATCTTGATTTTAACCAATCACGCAACAACTGGACAGTTATACCTCTGCTCAATCTTAGGTAAACGGCTTTCGGATTACTCATCTGGGGGTTTGGTACTCTCATTCCTCAGACAATTATGCAGGTTACCTAACCTCATAACGAAGTTTAAAACCGGAGAGGTGGGAACGCTCACCTTCCCACACGATATGTTTCTTTGATATCTTTATGAAAAGTATAAAATTTTGTCGTTTGTTTATCTTTTGAGTGGTATACAAATTGATTGATTGATTATATGTTGTTTAACGTCCCGCTTGAGAATCTTTCACTCATATGGAGACATCACCATTGCCGGTGAAAGGCTGCAAAATTTAGGCCTATGCTCGGCGTTCAGGGCCCTTGAGCAGGGAGGAATCTCTATCGTGCCATATCTGCTGTGACACGGGACCTCAGCTTTTGCGGTCTCATCCGAAGAACCGCCCCACTTAGTCGCCTTTTACGACAAGCGAGGGGTACCGAGGATCTATTCTAACAACCCGGATCCCTACGGGGCTATACAAATTGAAAGGTATACAAATGACCCACTTTTGGACATATTTCACTTACAAAACTAGCTGCAATAATGTAGCCATATCCCAATTTTTTAGGGGTGGGGTACAACTCTATAGGATCTCCGTAATGGTGCAGATGCGGGAGTGATTCATTCAATATTTTCGATCATTCTAAACATTTGCTGCTTTTCTTTATTTAAACAAAGTTGATATTAAATGTTTCTTTAGTCAGTCAATATACAAATTTACAACCTGCTACTTACGATTTATGAGACTCTTCAACCGTATTTATCTATTTCGATGTATTCCAGTTTTTTCGATATTGTGTGCCATGTTTGATGTACTGAAGCTGAACTTCCGGTTGTCAACTTATTTGCATATGCCCATATAAGGTAATGTTTACATCACCGTACCAGTACGTAGGACAAAGCGATTTCGAGGTATTGAATTTGATTATCAAGTTGAAAAAAACGTCTATTTTTTTCTACCGCCATATAATTTTTCGTCCTGTCTCGGAATGGCTTGAGTCCGTGTGGAACATTTTTGCACTGATTGTCAACGTTTTGAGTTTTCATTAGATCCATCTGCAGATCTCGCGTTAACAAGCATGGTGGAGCAGTTGAAGAATCTTACGTTGTACGTGATATTAAGGAAAAACATCTTTATTAGACATGCCCAAATGCAAAGTTGGTACTCTTTTTAGTGTAATCATCATCAGAGGCATATGCACGGAGATTATTTCAGGTTATTTACTAAAATATTTTGTACCATTACAAGGATCCTATAGAACTGTAGCCTTCTCCCGAAAACGCCAAAATAAAATAAAAAATTCGGAAAGGGCCACATTATCACAACTGTTACAAAACACAAGCAAAATGCCATCCTTCCATAGTAAATAAATACCAACTCTACGAGTAACAACTTATCAATAGAATCGCTATGACCTAGTCTACTTCATGTCTTTTTAATAGTTCTACCTTTTCGTTGGTAATTTGAATTCAGATAATAAACGTTTCTAAGGTGACAAAATCTTAACAAGACCGACATAAAATGATTATTGGAAAGATATATAGTTGATTCCTGAATAACTATCGAGTATACGATTTGCTGTGGATAATTGAGCATTGTATAATTGATATCGGGCTCACGGCGGGTGGTATGACCGGTCGACATGGGATGCTTACTCCTCCTAGGCACCTGATCCCACCTCTGGTATAGCGGTTCGTTGTTTGCGCTACTCTTAATTTTTGCATTCAATGTTCATTATTTTCACATTTATGTCGCATAGATTAAAATAAAGGTCTAAATATCTTTTTATTTGGAAATTACTTTCAATATGATAATTTATTTGTGTAATAGCGTCTGCGGATATACAAGAGCGTAGACAGAAAAAAAGTGTCTTAAGTGTTTTAGCATAATCTGTTCGATTAAACATATTTCGAACACTGATTCATGTAAATAGTAAATTATAGCTATATAACAACGAACAGTGTGATCAATCTCGTATATCTTTAAAGAATTGCGTTCTTTCAATTTTTTGTAGGATTTTTTTTTCAAATTTCGAAACTAAAGTATTTTCGACGTTCTGATCTTTCTTTGTTTTATTATTACTTGTTTTGTGGATATTTACTTATATTTTGGATATTTGTTATATATATATATATATAATTTCTGGTGCATTGCGTAATCAACAAATTAGTTTAACCACTAATGCGTTGTGCCATTAACAATTTTTACTATTGTGGGTGAAATTTTCATAGATTGAAGATGTATGTGTATACAAAGACAGATTTTAAACTCTACTGTTATCAAATAAAGCAACGTTACGATTGATAATTATCCAGATTCATCTCTATCGTAATTCGTTATCCTAGTAATTTCCGGAGTTTTGTTATTATTTATCTATTTATTTATTTATTTTCATTTTTCCCCCCAGCTACCTCCTGTAGCTGGTAAATCCAGCTTTGGAAATAATAAACATGGTTTAAATTATCCACTATGCACGCGCCCTAAGTAAACGTGCAACTTCACAATGTAATGATAGATCGCTATTTTCCCCTGTCCGTCCCCTGATGCACACAGTCTATGATAGATCGCTATTTTTTTCCTGCCCGTCCCCTGATGCACACAGTCTCTGATAGATCGCTATTTTTTTCCTGCCCGTCCCCTGATGCACACAGTCTCTGATAGATCGCTATTATTTCCTGTCCGCCCCTTGATGCTCGCAATCTCTGATAGATCGCTATTTGTTCCCTGTCCGTCCCCTGATGCACGCAGTCCCTGATAGATCGCTATTTTTTTCCTGCCCGCCCCCTGATGCACACAGTCTCTGATAGATCGCTATTTTTTTCCTGTCCGTCCCCTGATGCACACAGTCTCTGATAGATCGCTATTTTTTTCCTGCCCGTCCCCTGATGCACACAGTCTCTGATAGATCGCTATTATTTCCTGTCCGCCCCTTGATGCTCGCAATCTCTGATAGATCGCTATTTTTTCCCTGTCCGTCCCCTGATGCACGCAGTCCCTGATAGATCGCTATTTTTTTCCTGCCCGCCCCCTGATGCACACAGTCTCTGATCGATTGCTATTTTTTCCTGCCCGTCCCCTGATGCACGCGGTCTCTGATAGATCGCTATTTTTTCCCTGTCCTGATGCACGCAGTCTCTGATAGATCGGTATTTTTTTCCTGCCCGCCCCCTGATGCACGCAGTCTCTGATAGATCGCTATTTTTTCCCCTGTCCGTCCCCTGATGCTGACAGTCTCTGATAGATCGCTATTTTTTTCCTGTCCGTCCCCTGATGCACGCAGTCTTTGATAGATCGCTATTTTTTCCCCGTCCGTCTCCTGATGCACGCAGTCTCTGATAGATCGCTATTTTTTTCCTACGTGTCCCCTGATGCACACAGTCTCTGATAGATCGCTATTATTTCCTGTCCGCCCCTTGATGCTCGCAATCTCTGATAGATCGCTATTTTTTTCCTGCTCGTCCACTGATGCACGCGGTCTCTGATAGATCGCTATTTTTTTCGTACGTGTCCCCTGATGCACACAGTCTCTGATCGATTGCTATTTTTTCCTGCTCGTCCCCTGATGCATGCGGTCTCTGATAGATCGCTATTTTTTCCCTGTCCGTCCCCTGATGCACACAGTCTCTGATAGATCGCTATTTTTTTCCTGTCCGTCCCCTGATGCACGCAGTGTCTGATAGATCGCTATTTTTTCCCTGTCCGTCTCCTGATGCACGCAGTCTCTGATAGATCGCTATTTTTTCCCTGCCCGTCCCCTGATGCACACAGTCTCTGATAGATTGTTATTTTTTTCCTGCTGGCCCCTTGATGCTCGCAGTCTTTGATAGCTCCCTATTTTTTCCTGTCCGCCCTTTGATGCTCGCAATCTCTGATAGATCGCTATTTTTTTCCCTGCCCGTTCCCTGATGCACACAGTCTCTGATAGATTATTATTTTTTCCCTGTCCGTCCCCTGATGCACGCAGTCTCTGATAGATCGCTATTTTTTCCTGCCCGTCCCCTGATGCACACAGTCTATGATAGATTGCTATTTTTTCCTGCCTGTCCCCTGATGCACGCAGTCTCTGATAGATTGCTATTTTTTCCTGCCCGCCCCCTGATGCTGACAGTCTTTGATAGAACGCTATTTTTTTCCCTGCCCGTTCCCTGATGCACACAGTCTCTGATAGATTATTATTTTTTCCCTGTCCGTCCCCTGATGCACGCAGTCTCTGATAGATCGCTATTTTTTCCTGCCTGTCCCCTGATGCACGCAGTCTCTGATAGATTGCTATTTTTTCCTGCCCGCCCCCTGATGCACGCAGTGTCTGATAGATCGCTATTTTTTCCCTGTCCGTCTCCTGATGCACGCAGTCTCTGATAGATCGCTATTTTTTCCTACGTGTCCCCTGATGCACGCAGTCTCTGATAGATCGCTATTTTTTTCCCTGTCCGCCCCTTGATGCTCGCAATCTCTGATAGATCGCTATTTTTTTCCTGCTCGTCCACTGATGCACGCAGTCTCTGATAGATCGCTATTTTTTTCCTGCTCGTCCCCTGATGCACGCCGTCTCTGATAGATCGCTATTTTTTCCTGCCCGTCCCCTGATGCACGCAGTCTCTGATAGATCGCTATTTTTTTCCTGCCCGTCCCCTGATGCACACAGTCTCTGATAGATAGCTATTTTTTTTCCTGTCCGCCCCTTGATGCTCGCAATCTCTGATAGATCGCTATTTTTTTCCTGCTCGTCCCCTGATGCACGCAGTCTCTGATAGATCGCTATTTTTTCCTGTCAGTCCCCTGATGCACGCAGTCTCTGATAGATCGCTATTTTTTCCTGCTCGTCTCCTGATGCACGCAGTCTCTGATAGATCGCTATTTTTTCCTGCCCGTCCCCTGATGCACGCAGTCTCTGATAGATCGCTATTTTTTCCCTGTCCGTCTCCTGATGCACGCAGTCTCTGATAGATCGCTATTTTTTCCCTGCCCGTCCCCTGATGCACACAGTCTCTGATAGATTGTTATTTTTTTCCTGCCGGCCCCTTGATGCTCGCAGTCTTTGATAGCTCCCTATTTTTTCCTGTCCGCCCTTTGATGCTCGCAATCTCTGATAGATCGCTATTTTTTCCCTGCCCGTACCCTGATGCACGCAGTCTCTGATAGATTATTATTTTTCCCCTGTCCATCCCCTGATGCACGCAGTCTCTGATAGATCGCTATTTTTTCCTGCCCGTCCCCTGATGCACACAGTCTCTGATAGATTGCTATTTTTTCCTGCCCGTCCCCTGATGCACGCAGTCTCTGATAGATTGCTATTTTTTCCTGCCCGTCCCCTGATGCACGCAGTCTCTGATAGATCGCTATTTTTTCCCCTACCCGTCCCCTGATGCACACGGTCTCTGATAGATCGCTACTTTTTCCCTCTCCGTCTCCTGATGCACGCAGTCTCTGATAGATCGCTATTTTTTCCAACGTGTCCCCTGATGCACGCAGTCTCTGATAGATCGCTATTTTTTCCAACGTGTACCCTGATGCTCGCAATCTCTGATAGATCGCTATTTTTTTCCTGCTCGTCCCCTGATGCAGGCAGTCTCTGATAGATCGCTATTTTTTCCTGTCAGTCCCCTGATGCACGCAGTCTCTGATAGATCGCTATTTTTTCCTGCTCGTCTCCTGATGCACGCAGTCTCTGATAGATCGCTATTTTTTTCATGCTCGTCTCCTGATGCACGCAGTCTCTGATAGATCGCTATTTTTTCCCTGTCCGTCTCCTGATGCACGCAGTCTCCGATAGATCGCTATTTTTTCCCTACGTGTCCCCTGATGCACACAGTCTCTGATAGATCGCTATTTTTTTTCCTGTCCGCCCCTTGATTCTCGCAATCTCTGATAGATCGCTATTTTTTTCCTGCTCGTCCCCTGATGCACGCAGTCTCTGATAGATCGCTTTTTTCCCCTGCCCGCCCCTTGATGCTCGCAGTCTCTGATAGATCGCTATTTTTTTCCTGCCCGTCCCCTGATGCACTCAGTCTCTGATAGATCGCTATTTTTTTCCTGCCCGCCCCCTGATGCTGACAGTCTCTGATAGATCGCTATTTTTTTCCTGTCCGTCCCCTGATGCACGCAGTCTCTGATAGATCGCTATTTATTCCCTGCCCGTCCCCTGATGCTCGCAGTCTCTGATAGATCGCTATTTTTTCCCTGCCCGTCCCCTGATGCAGGCAGTCTCTGATAGATTATTATTTTTTCCCTGTCCGTCCCCTGATGCACGCAGTCTCTGATAGATCGGTATTTTTTTCCTGCCCGCCCCTTGATGCTGGCAGTCTCTTATAGATCGCTTTTTCCCCCCCTGCCCGTCCCTTGATGCTCGCAGTCTCTGTATCTGATGTCTGATGAATCCAATACATTGGAAAAAATAAAAAAATTTTCTCACCTCAATTCGTCTGATTATTTAAAAAAAAAAAAAAAAAAAAAAAAGAAAAAAAAAAGAGAAAGATATATATCAAAGTTGAGATAATTGCACGGACGTCGATAGTTAAACTAGGAGGAAGCTTATATAGCAGATTGAATTTTTACCCCTTAAACCATAAATTCAGGGAACGTAATTATAATCGTTTTAATCTTAGAAATAAATGCAGATAAGTGCATGAAATTGTTATCAATTAAAGGATATGACTTGTACGAATCATTTGGACTCATTATGATTCTTTAAAGAAATTTAACAAACTGACTTTTGCTACCGTTATGCATAGACATAAAATCGCGACTCATTGTAATATCATATCGATAAATTATAAAAGGCATGGATTTATGAACTGCGTCTACTAGGCAAGCATAGTCCATAAGGAGCGCGAGATTTAGATGAATGTTTTTAGATGTATTAACGAAAACACTGATTAGAAATTAGAAATTAGCATTAAAGCTGAGGGACCCGTCTTTAGATATTGTATGAGTACTATTAAGTATCCCATTTTTTTTTTTACGAATACGCGACTAAACAAATTAGTCGATGATCGGTATGACCGAGGGATAGTCGATAATCGGTATGACTGAGGGATAGTCGAGTACTCGTCGAGATCATTTTCTACTCTTATATTTAAACAAAATGGGAAGATAAAGTGATTTTACATTCATTTTCTACTTTCCCCTCCTTTTATAATAAACCCTCCACATCACAGAATTCTTATACCCAAACTTGATGAAGAATACACAACTGAGGGGAAGTAGGTTGATAAATTCGTGTGATAAGGGGATAAAAACTCGTGAAATAAACCTGAAATTCATTGACAGGAGAACATGAACAGATCTTCAATGATCTGATTTCTCCAAGGTCTAAGATTCAGGTCAATAGTGTATTCCATCTGCAGTCTGAATGGCTGGCTAATTGGATAACGAGTGGCTTCATTAACATTATGTGTAAATCAGACACTGCATTACGATAATATCGCACTTTATCGTGAGATCTCACGCCTTCCGTTATTCAAAGTGACGTAAAAAACAAGATCTCGTATTACTTCACTGACAGTACGAGACTTTTAACACCAATATATATCTGATTTTTGCTGCATTTGTTTTGTTTGTTTTCTTGCGATTTCATATGGAAGAATCGTGCATTTCTTCAGACTTGTCTTGGAATGCCAGGGGTTTACTATGTGACTGTGTCTCCTCTATAGCAATCACGGAAACCTTACAGAAACAAACTGTGACTCCGCGTGGAGAAGTTCCTACATCGGATGGTCATATTTCACGATATTTCCCGTGAGATGACGAGATCTTCTTTCTGTTTCACCGTGGGGTGCCTCACTACATTTTGACACGCTTTACAAAAAGAAAATTGTAATGAAATTGATTTCTGCGGCTAGTTGGTTCGGTGATTGTTCTTAGATTACAGAAGGCCATTGACAAGGCAACAGAGTACTTATACAGCTGAAGATGTATGGAGTAAATGGGGGAAAATGCCCAGTTTAAGTCAACGTTGGGTAAATTTACTCTGTTAATATGTTGATTTATAATAAAACGTTTTATCACGAGTGATATTTAAGGGAAGAAATAATAATCTTTGATTTATTTTACGAAATGCAAAGCAACTTTGGAATTTGATTTTTAAAAAGAAGTCCCCGTTACCATGGATAAAAAAGAAAACGGTGTTTCAAGCCTCACCAAAGAATTGAACGGAAAGGTGAGTGGTGGAACGGAGAAAAGGGATTTATTTGTGGAATACAATACAGACAGACGAACCGGGTGTTATCTCAGCCGCTTCCAAGTCACGTGTCTGATTCTCGGGAACCTGTTTATATTGTGTACGGCAGTGGCATTGGTCGCGTTTGTGAAGAAGGAACGAATAATATACGGGTCTGTTTCAGACGCTGTCTGCAGTTGTCAAACTCCCAGGTCATATACAAACGTTACGTTAGACTACATATATGTTAAAAACCAAACTTCTCTAACTGTTTTGACAGAAAATCTCGCAGAAACAGAAAATTCTACGCTAGGGGAAAATAATAATGTTGAGGAGACTGAAGAGACCACAGAACTTCCGGAACGGGAACCGGAACCAGAAAACGCGCCATGGCGGAACATTCGTCTTTCACGAGATCTCATGCCTCTGCTTTACGAGATTAACTTAAAAGTGGATTTAGAAAACCTAACATACCGAGGTCATGTGAATATGACTCTGGACTGCACCAATAACACCAAATTTGTTATATTTCATATTTCTCATATATTTTTGGACAAGCGATCAGTGAAGGTTAGCGAAAATGGCACTAAAAATGTTTTTAAAATTTTAAAACAGTTTCGTTATATAAGAAACCAGTTTTGGGTTATGGAGCTCGACTCGGAACTGTCGGCAGGTACCGTATACGTAGTAAGTGTGAGATACCGCGGCTTTCTGCACGAAGATTTGAGAGGAATTTACCTCAGTAAATACGTCACACCGGAAGGAGAAATCAGGTAAGAAAATCGTCTATGTATTTTTTTTTCATTGGATGCGTGTAATTTTGTGTTCTGTCAGTGTTAAACCGTTGTTAAACCGTTGTTGTTTCAATGTATAATATTTCTCGATATAGTCACTATGAAGTGAACGTGACCTTTCAACCTGGCACAAAAGCTTTTTTTTCACGCACGCACGCACGCAGTCACCTACCCACCCACCCCCCTACCCACACACACAAAGAAATAATCTCCCCAAGATTGATTATATACTGTTTAACGTCCCCGCTCGAGAATTTTTCACTCATATGGAGACGTCACCATTGCCGGTGAAGGACTGCAAAATTTAGGCCTATGCTCCGCACTCAGGGCCTTTGAATAGGGAGGGGTCTTTATCGTGCCACACCGGCTGTGACACTGAGCCTCGGTTATTGCGGTCTCATCAGAAGGACCGCCCCATTTAGTCGCCTCTTAAGACAAGCAAGGAGGTACTGAGAATCTATTCTAACCCGGACCCACACGGACTAATCTCTCCAAGAATAAAACAAACATACAAAACTAGGTCATGTAGGACATAAAAAACATAGTTGGTTTGTATCATGGGGATATACAAAGATTTATAGTAAGGTGTAATTTTTGCGGAAGTCAGACCTGTTGACATAAATTAATTACCCTTACATTCTATGTGGGCAAATTTCGAATCTAATGAAAGAACTGAGAATCTGTACAGCAGGGTAGGAGCACTTCTATAGATTTAGTACAAAGTAATTCTACACGTCGCTATAGTTTTAATACAAGACCATTCTGCAGGCCGCTGCAGATTTAGTGTAAGGTAATTCCTAACACTCCGATGTAGATTTAGTGTAAGGAAATTCTGAACACGCCGATGTAGATTTAGTGTAGGCTAATTCTGAACAAGCCGTTGTAGATTTAGTGTAGGGTAATTGTGAACACTGCGCTATATTTTTAGTGTAGGGTAATTCTGAACACGCCGCTATATTTTTAGGGTAAGGTAATTCTGAACACGCCGCTGTAGATTTAGTGTAGGGTAATTCTGAACATGCCGCTATATTTTTAGTGTAGGGTAGTTCTGAACATGCCGCTATGTTTTAGTACGATGTAATTCTACACGCCGCTAAAGATTTAGTACAAGTAATTCTACAAGTCTCTATAGATTTTCTACAAGACAATCCTAAACTCTGCTATAAATTAAGTACAGTGCAAGTCTACACCCCGCTATAGATTAGTACATAGACAATCCTACACCCCGCTATAGATCCTGTACATAGACAATCCTACACCCCGCTATAGATTAGTACATAGACAATCCTACACCCCGCTATAGATTAGTACATAGACAATACTACACCCCGCTATAGATCCTGTACATAGACAATCCTACACCCCGCTATAGATTAGTACATAGACAATCCTACACCCCGCTATAGATCCTGTACATAGACAATCGTACACCCCGCTATAGATTAGTACATAGACAATCCTACATCCCGCTATAGATTTTGTACATAGACAATCCTACATCCCGCTATAGATTAGTACATAGACAATCCTACACCCGCTATAGATTAGTACATAGACAATCGTACACCCCGCTATAGATTAGTACATAGACAATACTACACCCCGCTATAGATTAGTACATAGACAACCCTACACCCCGCTATAGATTAGTACATAGACAATACTACACCCCGCTATAGATTTTGTACATAGACGATCCTACACCCCGCTATAGATCCTGTACATAGACAACCCTACACCCCGCTATAGATTAGTACATAGACAATCCTACACCCCGCTATAGATCCTGTACATAGACAATCGTACACCCCGCTATAGATTAGTACATAGACAATCCTACACCCCGCTATAGATCCTGTACATAGACAATCCTACACCCCGCTATAGATTAGTACATAGACAATCCTACACCCCGCTATAGATTAGTACATAGACAATCCTACACCCCGCTATAGATTAGTACATAGACAATCCTACACCCCGCTATAGATTAGTACATAGACAACCCTACACCCCGCTATAGATTAGTACATAGACAATCCTACACCCCGCTATAGATTAGTACATAGACAATCCTACACCCCGCTATAGATTAGTACATAGACAATCCTACACCCCGCTATAGATTAGTACATAGACAATCCTACACCCCGCTATAGATTAGTACATAGACAATCCTACACCCCGCTATAGATTAGTACATAGACAATCCTACACCCCGCTATAGATTAGTACATAGACAATCCTACACCCCGCTATAGATCCTGTACATAGACAATACTACACCCCGCTATAGATTAGTACATAGACAACCCTACACCCCGCTATAGATTAGTACATAGACAATCCTACACCCCGCTATAGATCCTGTACATAGACAATCCTACACCCCGCTATAGATTAGTACATAGACAATCCTACACCCCGCTATAGATCCTGTACATAGACAATCCTACACCCCGCTATAGATTAGTACATAGACAATCCTACACCCCGCTATAGATTAGTACATAGACAATCCTACACCCCGCTATAGATTAGTACATAGACAATACTACACCCCGCTATAGATTTTGTACATAGACGATCCTACACCCCGCTATAGATCCTGTACATAGACAATCCTACACCCCGCTATAGATCCTGTACATAGACAATCCTACACCCCGCTATAGATCCTGTACATAGACAACCCTACACCCCGCTATAGATTAGTACGTAGACAATACTACATCCCGCTATAGATTAGTACATAGACAATCCTACATCCCGCTATAGATTAGTACGTAGACAATACTACACCCCGCTATAGATTAGTACATAGACAATACTACACCCCGCTATAGATTAGTACATAGACGATCCTACACCCCGCTATAGATTAGTACATAGACAATACTACACCCCGCTATAGATCCTGTACATAGACAATACTACACCCCGCTATAGATTAGTACATAGACAATACTACACCCCGCTATAGATTTTGTACATAGACGATCCTACACCCCGCTATGAATAAGTACATAAACATACAAAATAGAACCACATACAAAGACTATATAGAATTGAATATGATAGAATCACACATCTCACACTAATCCGTATTAATTATTAATTAAACTGGATTTGTTGACAAATCACTGTAGCAAAATTAACATATATAAAAAAAATTATTTAATGAATTTTGCTTTCAAAAAAATAGTTTGGACTTGTCAATCGATGTGGAGACAGGGCTGAGGACGCCGCCGATGTTTTAAGTCGGACGAGAATCCTCCTTATTTTCGTCCGATGCATTAAAACTCAAAAGCACTAAAACAGAATTACAGGTTTATAATTTCACCAAAGGGCCATTATCTCATTTATCCCCTTTTCTTCCCTGGTTAGAATGTCGTTCTCTTGAACATTCAAAAAGAGATAACGCATGTATCCTGGTGCCGAGCTCTTAGAGATAATTTCTAATAGTATGACGCAGGGTTTAAACTTTCGTCTTGACCTGTACGTTTCCGTACTTGCTATTTGTTAAAAGTACACCATTTGTGAAAATGTCTTAGATAATGGTTTGAGTGTCGGTGACCGATTACACAATGATATCGCTGGTATTCTATTTTTTTCTTCTATTTTCAATCTGCCTATAGTGGGGATCTGAGTTAGAATAGGTTGCTGGTACACCCCTTGCTTGTCATATGAATCGACTAAATGGACAGTCTTTCCGATGAAACCGCAAAAACCGAGGTCCATCATCAGGTGTGACATGATAAACATCCTTCTCTGGCCGTAAACGCCGAGCATAGTCCTAAATTTTGCAGCCCTCCACCGGCAATCGTGACGTCTCCATATGAGTGAAACATTCTACAGCGGGACGTTAAACAATGTACAACCAACCTATTCAGTGTTTTGAAGCCTCTCTCTACCCCCCCCCCCCCCCCTCCCCCTCCCACCTCTCTTCTTGTAAGAGCTGATGTTGGTATCATTTCAAAACGCGTTGTACTAATTGTTTAATTGTATATTTTTTTTTCTATAAAGTACATTAGATAATTATAGTGCATTCCTAAGTAACATTCAGACATGAGAGTTTTGATGTACATGTATTATATTAATTACAGGGGGTTTGTTTTGATTGCATTTTTTATTTTATTTTTTGTTTGTTCTTTATTATCATTATTATTTTTTTTTTATTAATTTTTATTTGGTTTTTATTTTAAAAAAATGGAAGTTGCATTGTTTAAAAAGTATGAATCGAGACAGGGACTCCCAACTCGCAGTAACAGTGTTACAAAGGAGGGGTAAAAACCGACATGTTTTATATTCATAATTCATTGTATATTATGCACCAGTGTACCTATTAGGCGCGCATCCAGGACGGCATTGAAGGGTACGAAAAGTACAAGGGTCTGTGGGTCCAGAGAAAGCCTTGGCAGGGTCCTAGGGGGCGAAGCTCCCGGGAGCTCCTGGGTTTTAAATTTTAAATTACCTGTAGAAACAGGACGATGGCTGAATATACCGAGAAATGATAGAAAGTGCACATTGTGCAACAAAAATGAATTGGCTGATGAGTTTCATTATTTATTTAATTGCACTGATGACATTATTAAAAAATCAAGATTGGAAAATTTAAAAAAAATTTATACGGATAGACCAGATAGTTATAAATTTAAACAGCTCTTTAATAGTAAAAATTTAATTGTACTTAAAAGATTATGCAAATTTTCAATGACCATAAAAGAGAGGGCATGTCCTCCGTGTTAATTGCATGCTATGTATACTCAATATTGCTTTCTGTATCATTATTTCTCTACAATACACATGTTGTATTTATTTGAGAATAAAATGTTGTTGTTGTTAAAAAAAAAAACCCCGATGAAATCACCTAATTTCGTGCACAGAAACAGGGTTTACTTACAATGTCCAAAGGAGTAAGAATTCAGAAGTGCTTAAAATGCCAGCTGATCGTACGTAATCGTACTGACCTTACATACCTTACAAACTTGCTCACATAACGCCACGGCCGAGATTTGAACATGCGCCGACAGAGGTGAGAGGCTTTGTGATTTTGAGCCCGATGCTCTAACCACTCGGCCACGGAGGACCCCAGAGATCATTTTAAAATATCATCAGATAGCACACAACTTATTTAACAAGTCATCAACATCACTGACAAGGTATACCTCAATAAACGCTTCAGAGGAATGTGACGGCTTTTCTTTACTTTTTTTATTGAAAGTAAAAGGTGTATTGTTTAAAAAGTAAGTAAGTCGATCAGAAAACCTCTCCCTCCCCCTCTCTATCTCTCTCCGTTTCTCTCTCTCCGTCTCTCGCTCTCTCTCTTTCTCTCTTTCTCTCTCTCTCTCTCTGGGGTGAAGGGTGGGGCAAAAAATACATTTAGTTATTTCTGTTTATAGATGGTCCTAACAATGCGAAACAGGAACTCCCCACTGGCAGTGACAGTGTTATAAAGAAGGGGAAAAACCCACATGTTTTGTATTCAGAATTCATTGTATATTATGCATCAGTGTGCACATTAGGCGCAGGAAGAAACTGAAGAGTACGAAAAGTACGACCAGGGTCTGTGGGTCCAGACAAAGCCCTGGCAGGGTCCGAGGGGGATTTCCCGCGTTTTGTCAATAGAAGTGAATATTTGATGTCACTATAGTTATGTGAAATTTCTCCGCCTCTGATAGTCACGTCTGATGTCAAGATAGTTGTATGAGATTTTCCCGTCTGTGATAGACATGTCTGATGTCACGATAGTTATGTGGGATTCCCCGTCTTTGATATAAATGTCTGATGTCACGATAGTTATTGGGATTGCCCGTCTCTGATAGACATGTCTGATGTCACGATAGTTATGTGGGATTCCCCGTCTCTGATAGATATGTCTGATGTCACGATAGTTATATGGGATTTCCCGTCTCTGATAGACATGTCTGATGTCACGATAGTTATGTGGGATTCCCCGTCTCTGATAGACATGTCTGATGTCACGATAGTTATGTGGGATTCCCCGTCTCTGATAGACATGTCTGATGTCACGATAGTTATGTGGGATTCCCCGTCTCTGATAGACATGTCTGATGTCACGATAGTTATGTGGGATTCCCCGTCTCTGATAGACATGTCTGATGTCACGATAGTTATGTGGGATTCCCCGTCTCTGATATAAATGTCTGATGTCACGATAGTTATTGGGATTGCCCATCTCTGATAGACATGTCTGATGTCACGATAGTTATGTGGGATTCCCCGTCTCTGATAGACATGTCTGGTGTCACGATAGTTATATGGGGTTCCCCGTCTCTGATAGACATGTCTGATGTCACGATAGTTATGTGGGATTCCCCGTCTCTGATAGACATGTCTGATGTCACGATATTTATTGGGATTGCCCGTCTCTGATAGACATGTCTGGTGTCACGATAGTTATATGGGGTTCCCCGTCTCTGATATAAATGTCTGAAGTCACGATAGTTATATGGGGTTCCCCGTCTCTGATAGACATGTCTGATGTCACGATAGTTATATGGGATTTCCCGTCTCTGATAGACATGTCTGATGTCAGGATAGTTATGTGGGATTCCCCGTCTCTAATATATATGTCTGATGTCACGATAGTTATATGGGATTTCCCGTCTCTGATAGACATGTCTGATGTCAGGATAGTTATATGGGGTTCCCCGTCTCTGATAGACATGTCTGATGTCACGATAGTTATATGGGATTTCCCGTCTCTGATATAAATGTCTGATGTCACGATAGTTATATGGGATTTCCCGTCTCTGATATAAATGTCTGATGTCACGATAGTTATATGGGGTTCCCCGTCTCTGATAGACATGTCTGATGTCACGATAGTTATATGGGATTTCCCGTCTCTGATATAAATGTCTGATGTCACGATAGTTATGTGGGATTCCCCGTCTCTAATAGACATGTCACTAGTGTGTGAAATTGTCCTGTCTCTGATAACTATGACTGGTGTCTCTATAATGACAAATGGTGTGAAATTCCTTGGTAACCATGTTTGATGTAATTGATATACACATATTAATCTGGAATTTCGTCACTGCAAAATGATCATAATATTAAGAGTGATTTGAATGTGGTATGATTTAACTGTAGTGTCATTTATGATGGAATTATGTTTAAATTAATTTACAACTCTGTAAAGTAGGAATCACACCAGTTTCAAAAAGCTTATTACATAAAAAGAGTATTCAAAATCGCCCTGGTGACATAGCTAGGTGTTACAGAGAAATACTGACCAAAATCTCCCTGGAAACAAGGACTCATACCTGGGGGTTACAGAAAAATACTGAACAAAAGCTCCCTGGTGACGAGGATTCAGAGGTGTTACAGAGAAGTACTGAAGCTAGTGACACAATCTTCATGTCACTAATCAATGTCCACGAACAAAGTTGTCATAAGATCGACAATGTACCTTGATGTGCTCATTTGGTTGCTATATGTGACAGACGATGGTCTCTAATACGTTCATTATAAAGAAAATTCTTTAAAAGGCGAAATGCTGGAACTTCTCCTGGTAGTTTACGATCAATAGGTAGAACACTCTTGTCATAATCACAAACCCCCAGGGGCCAGACCAAAGGGTAGCGATGGTTCCTTTGACAGGCAACGATAAGGATCAGTGATTGATCTTATCACTTCTCTAAGGAATACAAAATTAAGAGAAGGGCATGCACGGACCTCTGGACATACTAGAGGTGGGATAAAGTGTCTTGAAGGAGTAAGTATTCCCATTTGACCGGTCACACTCGCCTTGAGCCCTCCGTTATGATCAGGTAAACGGAGTAGTCAGTATGTAAAGAACGACGTAACAATTTGGTTTGGAACACGTTAGACGTAGCCTAAAATGGTATCAAACACGTCAGAGAGCATTCATCCCCGTGATAGCTTGTATTTGCCAATAAGATCATTATAACGACCATAGAATTTGTGAAATGTTAACTTTGAACGAGACGGTTGAAAACCCCGTAACATCAACTAATTTGTCAGTAGTCTGCCTTGCTATAGAAATTGATCATACGTAGAACATGTTCTCGTGTATCGAATCAGTTGAAAGACATAAACACCATATACAGGTGATAATGGATACACGTTTGACAGTCATGGGTGTCTCTGACCAGACCTGCTGTATGCACGGTATTCGTTGTATCAGTAAAGAACTATTGCTGCTAAATGACTGTACAATGCTAAGTAAATGCACAATACTACTGAAGACTCTACATTAGTGAAAGATTCTCGAAGGCACGTAAAACAAGAAATGGTCACGAAGGTTGGTATTGTTATAAAGGGCGTCAACAATTTCTTTTCTGCTGTTCTACATGATAAAACTGGCTTAAGAAATTCCCTTTAAGACACCCTCATCTTGATTTTATATAACATCAGTCTAGACTTAAATAAGGTCACCTTAGCTTTTTTTATATGTAAATATTTTTTTTTTTATTTTTTTTTGTTAGAATAAATTAAGTTTACGGTGTATACAACATCAATATACTTATATTAATTTATCAATATAAAGAGCAATTTATTCGTGAATCGGGGGTCTCCTTGGCCGAGTGGTTGGAGCATTGCGCTCAAAATCACAAGGATTCTCACCTCTAGTCGGCGCGGGTTCGATTCTCGCTCACACCGATATATGTGAGAAAGTTTGTCAGTTTACTTTCGGAAGGTCGGTGATCTCTTCCTGGGTAAATTGTATCTGGGTTGTCTCTTCCACCAATAAAAACTGGACGCCACCAGATAACTGAAAAAATTGTTGAATGTGGCGGAAAACAACAAACAATCAATCAATCCACCATTTCACAGCTTTGTGGTTTTTCAATCGTGATGTCATTATTCGCAAAAAGATAGAAATCTTGCACAATTTTACACAAGGCTATTTGAACATTTTTAGATCAACGACACATATTAATATATTAACGGATATGAGGGAGAAACTTCTTGTGCCACAACATATAAGTGGTGTAAATCAAATGTGATTCTAAAGAACTCTTAGTAAATTTGAAATCACAAAACCTTTTCTAAAATCAACAAAATCAAAATGTATGACTTTTCAAAGCTCTACAAGATCATTTCTCACAATAAATGAAAGACTAGACGTTTTGAAATTATAGGCAGTTGCTTTGATAACAAAAATAGAGACCGGAAATAGTCATATCTTGTGCTTTGTTATCTAAACAGTTATTTGGTTAAACACCACTCTGACACCAAGCACAAGTTGAAATTAAAAAGATGCTGTAGTTCCTCATTATCAATATCTTTGCAATCTTGATCATTTCTATGTTAGAAAAACCATGGGCACGAGTTGTGGTTCTTAGCTGACCTATTTTTATATTCTTATGAGGAAGAATTTATACAAAAGCTTCTATATGAGAAGAAAAACTCTCTTTTGATCTTTAACTCGACAATCGGATATTTCGGTGACGATTTATCTATTAGAATAATCATTTTCATTCATGTTTCAATTCGTACAAAAAGCATAAATCAAATACGTTTATCTAAACTCAGCTTTACAACAAACCAGGTGATTTCAGTTGCTCTATCCCATATTTATGTAGCAATATTAAATTATCACCTACATATAGTGTTTATGTCTCTCAACTGATTCGATCCGCAAGAGCGTGTTCTTCCTATGATCAGTTTTATAAATCGAGGCAGGCTACTGACAAAGACGTTGATGTTACAGGGGTTTCTACAGTCTCATCTAAAGTAAGCATTTCGCAAATCCTATATTTGATATAACTATCTGGTTTGCCAATGGAAACTGTCATTGGGTCAAATGCTATACCAACTGTTAGGCGTTCTTTACATACAGATTTTGATTACGGATTATTACGTTTTCCTGAACAAAATAAAGGGCTGTTTATTATCTTCACCTAAACAATTATATCGACGCGTAGCGTGGGAGGGCCTCGAAGGAACATTTACCGGTACTAGATCTAGCAATCTATCTCTCGTTCTAGGAAATACTGTAAAGTTCTGGAAACCACAATAGATACGGCAACTCAAATTCATTCCTCCCTTGATTGTTATACTATTTTTTAAAAAAAAAAACACCCCTGAAACTTGATTTTGCAGTATGACGTCTTTTGAAAGGGAGCTTTGAGCGTAAGTTGCATTCCCATATATGTGGACTTGAAGCCAAGTTGATTGATTGTATGTAGTTTAACGTCCCAATTGAATATTTTTCACTCATACGGAGACGTCACCAATGCTGGTGAAGGGCTGCAAAATTTTGACCTAATACTCGGTGCCCATGGCCCGTATCTAGGGAATGTAAAGTTTGTAATGAAAGTTCCGATGCGATGGGAAAATTATATCTGTACGACATACAGGGCGTCGACTTGAAATGCGATAGAAAACAATCCTGAACTTTTTTATGACAAACAAAGCTTATAGTGACTGTAGGTATTATTTAGCTTGTGGACCACACGATATGATTTGAGAGAATTATCAAATGATCCAGTTTTATGCGAATCTGATGCAGACCTCAATGTTTGTTGACATAAGGTGAAAGTGAATCAAATGCGAAACGTGTATGTTTTTCGTATGAATAATGTGTATAACTACGCTTACGTCTTTGTGTATCAGGAGATGCTACAGGGGCTGCTTACTCCTCCTCGGCACCTGATTCCACTTCTGGTATATCCAGGGGCCTAGCTCTCTAATTTGTACTCCATATAGGATTTATGAGACTGGTCTCTGTTCGTTATCTCTCATTACACTTTCACCATTTTTTTTTTATGTATTTCTATCATTCAGCTATTTCTAAACATTACCATCTAGATACATATTTACTGCAATGTCAAAATGTAATCGAGATTATTTGATTATTTGTACAATCCTGCTCAATAAAGGATTTTATTATCAACGAAATGGTGATGATAACGAACATTGAACAATCTCGTAACTCCTATAAAGAATATAAATTTAAGGATAAGGCAAACACGGACCTTTGGATATACCAGAGGTGGTATCAGGTGCCTAGGAGGAGTAAGCATCCCCTGTCGAAGGGTTACACCCTTGTGGACCCTATATTTTGATCAGGTAAACGGATAATGCGTGTACTTAAGGATGTAATATACAGCGTGATAATGACTGACTTCGTTTTCAACCATCAATGAAAATATGAATATCAGCAACATTTGTCTATTCATTTCAAATTTCATTGCCTAGCTGAGGAGTTTAGTTGGCTAGCATGTCAACAGCTAAAATTTAGATAGCGGGTTCGAGTTCAGCAGCGATTTATTTCTTCTTTTTCAAATTGCTTTGTATTAAAACTGCATTTTTTAACTTAATAAAGTAACTTTGAAATAATTTTCATTTCAAAATATTGTTGTTCATATCTTCCACTTTTTATTCACATTAAATTTCTCTGGTGCAGCATTAATCCCTAAGAATGTTCTAACAATTGGTATAAACACGGCAGAAGCAATGCCAAGTTGTACTGGTAAATGAGATCGTTATTACGACCATAGAATTGCAAATTGCTGTCCAATATCATTTATCATCATCGCTGTATGTTACATTTCGATAACATCAAAACATACATTGTAACTTTTTTGTGGGTGCATTCAAAGTACATGAAATCCGATAGTCATGTTTTCCTTAAATGAAAGTTAATTATCAAGCTGTTTGATTTACAGCTTGACAGCCCCGTATTGTTCCCCTCAGTGGTTTAGTAGACAATAGGAAATGAATTTGCAGTTTTATGTCAACTGATACAGATACAAAGACACATAAAAAAGAAAGGGATATAAACACACAGACACATAAACAGACACATAAATAGAAGACACTTAAATACAAACACACAAATTTAGACACATGGATACAAAATAAAACACACAAAAACACAGACACATAGACAGACATATCATCATGGCATAGCACATAAACATATAAACACACATAAATACATCCATACCAATATACATAAACTATCAATCTAAGCACAGGGTCCTTTTTCAAGATAACATTAAGTTGTGTTTATTCTAATATTTTGGGGGTGTGGTATAGTTACTATTTACATATTTTACCCCCTGATATTAGATTTATTGAAACCAGGTAATCTTACGTTCTAACTGTACACGACATTTCAGCTCTCGCGAACTGTAAACGTAATCATCGAGACACATCAGCTCTCGCGAACTGTAAACGTAATCATCGAGACACATCAGCTCTCGCGAACTGTAAACGTAATCATCGAGACACATCAGCTCTCGCGAACTGTAAACGTAATCATCGAGACACATCAGCTCTCGCGAACTGTAAACGTAATCATCGAGACACATCAGCTCTCGCGAACTGTAAACGTAATCATCGAGACACATCAGCTCTCGCGAACTGTAAACGTAATCATCGAGACACATCAGCTCTCGCGAACTGTAAACGTAATCATCGAGACACATCAGCTCTCGCTAACTGTAAACATAACCATCGAGACACATCAGCTCTCGCTATCTGTAAACGTAATCATCGAGACATTTCAGCTCTCTCCAACATTTTCTTCATGACACAGTAGTTTTCTCTAACTGAAAATGAAATATATTAAATAGTAGGTATGTAGATTTCCTTTTCGAGCAAATTCTGGTAGCACCTTGATTTTCAAGGTTTTTTTAAGACGGAATACCCCGTTTCTTTAAAAAGGAATGTCCAGTCTCCTTCAGCGTGCACACGTGCATAATATTTGTGAATCATACGATTGAACGAAATCCCTAAAAGTGCACGCATTCAGCATTTATACTGTCACATTTACACGTCACATTTTCTGTTATTCAATTCAACTAAATCACTAAGAATTATTATATTTTCTTTGTCTTACAGGCGACTAGCGGCCACACAGCTTCAGTCTACAGACGCACGAAAGACGTTCCCCTGCATGGACGAACCGGATATGAAGGCGGCCTTCCGGTTGACACTGACCCATCAGGAAGGTGAGTTAGCGGAGTGTTGATTTCTGAACTTATTTCTATACACTGTACATCAATCTGAATCCCTGACAGATGCACATGTATGAGAATGTGCACATACATCGCGCCGTTACACTGTTTACTTGTAATATCACGTCAAGTGATGTAACTTGGCGATGTAACGCTATACATTCTTCTACTTTGCATACGTATATTTTAGTGTTGCGGCTTTGTTTTAAAAAAATAATCTGTTTTGTTGCACAGAATCTGGTTCTTGTGATCATGGGAACCAGACAATACCCCGTATACTCTTAAACTTGACCCATTTTACCTCTTATTATTGTAAAATTGAAGATATAGAATTAGCCTTACTCCATGGACCTTAAAGACCCACGCAGGAAATATATAAGCCAGGTTAAACCGAATGTTTTGGAGAAAAGTGAATTTGCGCATGCACAACATTTTATTTCCTTTGTTGAACATATGCCAGTAGGGATCCGGGTAGAATAGATCCCCAATATTCATTGCTTGTCGTAAGAGGCGACTAAATGGGGCAGTTCTTCTGATGAGACCGTAAAAATCGAAGCTCCGTATCACAGCAGGTGTGGCACGAAAAGATCCCTCCCTGCTCAGAGGCCGGATGCGCCAAAAAAATAGCCCTATAATTTGCAGTCCTTTTGAGTGAAAACTTCTCGAGAGGGACGTTAAACAACTAACCTGTAAATATTCATTCAATATCAATCATTACCATGAAAAAGAGAAGGCAACGAGCAGTGATCAATGTTATAAATCCTATATATAATGCAAATTAGAATAACAACTGGGCAAACACGAATCCCTGGACATACCAGAGGTGGTTTAGGTACCTAAGACGAGTAAGCACCCCTGTCAAATTTTCGTAACCATAGTACACAAATTATACCCCCCCCCAAAAAAAAATCACTTCTCTCTTTCTCAGCAGAAACTGAAGTAGGACGTTATGAAGCATGGTGTGTGCGTTTGATAGCGTGTTAGTATATTAAATTTTGTCAAATGTTTGTGTATTCTTTTAAGGACGTTAAATTGTTCAAAAATTTAAATAAAATGTAACTATTATTAATTGAGACATAAGAAATTAATTGTTACACCAAATACTTTAAACTTCCTTTTTCTGAATAAATCAATTTTCTTAATTCGTTTTCCCCTGGCAAATTATATGACATTTATTAAAACCGACTTGCATTTGATTGCCTTTAAACACATTATATACGAATTGAAAAATCTGGTGTGTAGACACTCCGTGATCAGGCGAGCTGGCTGTTTTGTTACAGTAAAGAATAATTAGGTCAATTAAACAAGAATTACCCTACGATTAATAGGTCACACACTTTGGTTCCGAACTCGTCACAATGAAAAGTCAATAAGCCCCTGTCATGCCTGGTAACGCTTTATTGGTCGGTAATTGTTGGGGACCAGTCGGTCGGGTAAGACTGCCATCAAGCCCGCCAGTAAACACAGTGTGTTCATGTCGTAAAAAGAACTGATTGATCCAAGAAACCTGCAAATGATTTCAATGAGAATGGTCAATAAATTTGATTGACAGCTCGTTTATATCCATTTATTGTGATACATTATTCAATCTATCTTTATTTCATTGTAAGTCCTTAATATCAATTTGATTTTATTTTGATGTCTTAACGTAAATGACGCTCTGGAGGGAAGAAATAGATCTACGTACTCGATGTGCTTTGAATTGAAGTTTTTCCATTGCGTTAATGTTTTACGCTGTGGCTGTTGTGCCGAGCGAAGACCCAAAACAACTTGCATCAAACTAAATCGTTAGCATGTATTCGGTTTCGCTCCCATGACGTCAGGAATTTACTTAATTCGTAGTTCTGTATAGATAAACGATCAGCTGTATATTTGTGAGAATAGAACAGAGATAAAGCTCTTGTTTCTACGAACGCTCATACACGATAACGTCCATAGTGTCGAAATGTGTGATATATAAAAACCTCGGCATTTATATTTTAAAAAAACCCAATAAATAAATAATGAAAAAACAAATAAAAAAATCAATCTTGACCTCGGAGGTTAATCCACAGGGAATTGTCACGATATACATATAAGACCCTTCTCTCTATATATAATAAGAATGGGGTGATCTCGAAACGCGAAATTCACCTCAATTTTTAAAGAACTGGTTTTCTATGTTAGGATTGATTGATTGATTATTTATTGCTTTCCGCCACACTCAACAATTTTTCAGTTATCTGGTGGCGTCCAGTTTTTGTTAGTGGAGGAGAGAACCCAGATACAATGTACCTGCGAAGAGACCACCGACCTTCCGCAAGTAAACTGGCAAACTTGCTCACATAACACCGCGGCCGAGATTCGAACACGCGCCGACAAAGGTGAGAGGCTTTGTGATTTTGAACCCGATGCTCTAACCACTCGGCCACGGAGACCCCTTTCTATTTTAGGATTACTCTTGTCACCGGCCGAGTAGCAATAGATAGAAAATATATTCAATTTCAATGCCCCGTAGTCAAATTTTAATCAATGAGTATATCTTAAAAACATACCTTTTACCTCAATATTTTCGTGATATATGTGAGAAAGTTTGCCAGTTTACTTTCGGAAGGTCGGTGGTCTCTTCCCGGGTATATTGTATCTGGGTTCTCTCCTCCACCTATAAAAACTGGACACCACCAAATAACTGAAAAATTGTTGAGTGTGGCGGAAAGCAACAAACAATAAACAATCAATCAATCAATCAATATTTTGTCTGACGACAGGTATTTCCATATGCATCATCGCAGTGAATTTAATCCTGCGCTCTGATTGGTCGATTTCTAACAAATCTGCTTTTTAAAATTCTAGAGCTACTTTGCGTTCAAGTTACCTAAAGAGATGGACCAACCAGAGCGCATGGGTCATTTATATTTCTTGACAAGTCCCTGTGGTTAAATCTGCAACATCCTCGAAAACGCGCACTTTATTTCTTACATAGAAGTGTCGCCTCGGAGTGGTTATTGATTGATGGTATATTGTTCAGCGTTCCTCTCGAGAAAACTAATAGCTAGTGAAGGGTTGCAGAATTTAGGCCTATGATCGGCACTTACAGCCATTGTACAGGGAGGGATCTTTATCGTTCCACACCTGATGTGACATGGGACCTCGGTTTTCACGGTTTCATCCGAAAGACTGACCCATTTAGGCGCCACTTACGACAGGCAAGGGTTAATGAGGACCTGTTCTAACTCGGATCCCATCCGGATTCGGGTTTATATTAACGTCACATTGCAAACTTTGAAAAACGTTACACTTATCACGTTACAGTCAAACACGAGGCAACATAAAAATAAATGTCTTTTAGTTTTTGAAACTATACTTGAGAGGATGATATACTTTTGATGCTTTTCACACTTGTGTATTGAATGGCGCACTTCAAAACAACCTTTTTTATTCGAGGCTTATTATATGCAGTTTTGACAGGAATTTTTCGGACATATAAGGATCTCTTTGTGTTTACATATTCATTTTATCATACTTGGCGAAAGATTCATAACAAAAAAAATTTCAATTTGAGAGTATGGCAACATAAAATTTTGCATTTCAATAAAGACGCATAATAATACATGTAGGATTTAAATGTCGTGAATCTATTCAATTTTTACAGAATACGAAGCCATCAGCAACACCCCCCGTAAGTCAGAGGTACTGGCGAACGGCTGGAAGACCGTGGAGTTCCACCCCACTCCCGTTATGTCCACGTATCTGTTAGCCATCGTCATCTCAGACTTCGTTCACAGAGAAATGATCCTCGACACCGGATATAGCGTAAGCTTCCCTGCAAAAGTTAACGGTACTATGTGAGAGCATGTCATGAGTAATTACCCCCCCCCCCCCCCCTTTTTTCCCCCATCCACTTCCTCCTCTGCTGTCACGCATTATGACTCATAGACCATACACCCTGCTCTATATTACATTAAGCACGTGCTGTCTGCATGCTGTTACCGTGCACATAGAGAGACAGAGTCTTTTTCATTTAGCAATGAAACTGTCGTTTCATTTAATGATTAGATATACACAGAATCAAAAGAAACTCCGCCTCCAATTTTCGGTAATATCAAGTATGTCGTAAAATTTTTACAATCCATTCTGTTGTATAACACAGTGGATTTACAGTTAGTTACGATCATTTTAGCGCCACTAAGTCTTTCGTTACACGTTTATTCGCGCCAGAAGGATGTTCTGCGAGTGTTTCAGAAGTGTCTCTGGAGGACTTAAAATTCATAATACGTCAGTCTAACATATCACACCCAGGCTCTGTTGTGAAAGTACCGGGACAGTAAGGACGTCAGGGTAACGCCCCACATATCATCGACTAATGTCTTATTGAAAATTAAGTTGGCTGGCGAACAAATGGTACTAAGACAGCTTGCAAGTGTATCACTGAGTTTTCCAATGCAATTACTACAGATCCCGCCATAGACTGCAACCACCATTAACCTGTCTCGGCTCACCATACAGTCACCGACCGGTATAACGTTTATCGTGATGTCGAAAACACGCTTACGCTCATCTGAGCGGTTAAGTGTGAATCTTGACTCGTCAGAGAAAAGTACTCAGCGCCATATTGGCAAAAGAAAACTTTTGGAAGACGTCTTCCCAACCATTGGAGTGTGACGTCACAATGATGAAGCGTAGGGTCATTTCCGTTCCAACGTCACGCGGCCTGACGTCTTTGGAGCGAAGACGTCTAAGCACAGTATATCGGCTTTTCTTTATGAGTCTATGGTGCCTCACATGCTAGGTTTGTGTGTTTGTGGAGTTCTGTGCAAGTGCTGCAACCTCATAAAACGACTCCGATAAGCGCCGTAACCGCCATAACCGTCACCTCAGTGATTGTACTAATCAGCTTCAGGCATTTGTAAAGATAAAATATTATGTTTATGTAGACATTCAGAGCTTTGGAGATTTCTAACCAACAACATCTCCATTGCCATGTTAGGTAGCCAGAATTATTTACGCAGTATGAGGAGCGAATTTTAATAGCGGGCTATTCTTACCAGATACCTGAAGGACAAGAAACAGAAGCAGAGGCGCATGAAATGCTGTATTTCAAAATTACAAGAAATTATTATCAATACATAAAATCAATATCAAAATTTGTTATTGTTGACGTTTGCTTAATATTCTTGCGTGTCCTTTGCAGTATATATGTATATTTGTCGCTCTTATTGACCATTGTAATTTTCTAAAACACAATCTGTACATTCATCGATGATTTGTGTGAAATAATCTTTTTGCTGTTTCACTGTTTTCGTTCCTCACCTCGACATAAAATCCTGTACTGAAAATGAAAACTAATACAAAAAAGTTTTATTCAAAAATATAAAGGTGAATTCGTAGCTTTTTTTCATTGTGGAGGATGTAGAACAGGGGATGTGAACCGCTAATTTCTTAGATTCGCGGATAGAAATAAACTAGTGTAGCTTAAAGGAATTATCGTCAACAAAGAATAGAAAACCAACTATACCTGTTACCGGTGTGTTACAGACAAATTAATTTAATATAAGCGTTCGACCTTAGTTTAAAAGAAAAATTTAATAAGATAGTCATTTTTTGGTTAAAATTTGTCGAAACCGAATAAACCAGGAAAGTAACATTCTGATTACTGGACCGGATATGCTTGATACGTAACGATCTGATTGATTGATTGTATATTGTTTAACGTTCCTGTCGAGAATCTTTCACTTATATGGAGACGTCACCATTGTCGGTGAAGAGCTGCAAAATGTAGACCTCTGCTAGGCGTTGATTGATTGATTGTTTGCTTGTTTTACGTCCCATCGAGAATTTTTCACTCATAATGAAACGTCATTTAGTCGCCTCTTATGACAAGCAAGGGATACTGAGGACCTATCCTAACCCGAATCCCCTGAATACAGGACCGAATGTCCGAGGTACGTCACATGTTATGTACAGGCCCGGATGTTCTGTGTACGTAACATCTTTAATACAGGACCGGATATGCTGTTAACTAAGCCCTGGAACATAGAGGTACTGGTGGATACTGTGCAGTGTGGGTTGCCTGTCATTTTGATACATTTTTTATTACGTACCTATTCCCAAATACCCACTATCTATGTTTTGTTACTTATCTATTCCAACATTTCCAGTCACTACATTTTATTACTTACCTATTCCAACATTTCCAGTCTCTATGTTTTGTTACTTACCTATTCCTACATTTCCAGTCTCTATGTTTTATTACTTACCTATTCCAACATTTCCAGTCTCTATGTTTTGTTACTTACCTATTCCTACATTTCCAGTCTCTATGTTTTGTTACTTACCTATTCCAACATTTCCAGTCTCTATGTTTTATTACTTACCTATTCCAACATTTCCAGTCTCTATGTTTTGTTAATTACCTATTCCTACATTTCCAGTCTCTATATTTTATTACTTATCTATTCCAACATTTCCAGTCTCTATGTTTTGTTACTTACCTATTCCAACATTTCCAGTCTCTATGTTTTATTACTTACCTATTCCTACATTTCCAGTCTCTATGTTTTATTACTTACCTATTCCTACATTTCCAGTCTCTATGTTTTATTACTTACCTATTCCTACATTTCCAGTCTCTATGTTTTATTACTTACCTATTCCTACATTTCCAGTCTCTATGTTTTATTACTTACCTATTCCTGCATGCTCTGTCTGTATGTTATATTACGTACCGATTCCTATATGTTCTGTATTTATGTTTTATTATTAGATCCGAGTTTGGTCACAACCTGACAAGATCAAGCAAACAGAGTATGCGATCGACATGGTCATGAAGTGTTACAATTTCTTCACTGAGTACTTCAACATCACGGACGTGTTGAACAAGTCAGGTAAGTAGACTCTATATTGACCAAACCAGGTAAAGTAGACACTATTCAACATCACAGACGTATTGACCAAACCAGGTAAAGTAAACATACTAGACATAAATTTATTCGAATATGCACAGTAAAGGTAGTTTTTTTCGAACCTTGTCTAATCTCAAGGTTAGTATGTAGCTAAAACTTCGAAATCTTCATTTAAACTACATATTGTATATAATTAATGTACTGTGCTCGTGGTTAGCAGTACTGGATATTTGATTTATGAACTTATCAGAAAGCTTTATTTAGCATTTTTGCAGTGGTTGAAGCACAACATTTAGCCCTAACAATCCTTGGGGTTTGTAAAGTTATTATTTAAAATAGTCCTCCATATAGCAATATTTGAATTTTTCATAACAGATCATGTGGCTGTTCCGGATTTCAGTGGAGGAGCAATGGAGAATTGGGGTCTCGTGCTTTATCGCGAGACAGCGTTGCTATATGAACACGGCGTATCCTCCAGTGAAAACAAGTTAATGGTCACTCTGATTGTGGCGCATGAAGTTGCACATACAGTAAGTCAATGGCAGTGCGGGACGAATCATTACTATTTGTATCATGGTCTTACTATAAGCAGCATCACTTCTATTGTGATAGTACTACTATAAGTGAACACTAATTCTCTTGTGAAGTACTATTCGTTATGACTATTGTCATCTGTGTGGTGGCATTACAATGGGTTTTTTTATCAACCAATACTGTATCGGGTTCGTATAGTCATACATATACCTCATCAAAAGTCAATCATTGCTCTTTTAAATGATCAGGAATTTTGCACCAAATTTCAGAATATATTTATTTTGTCATTGTTTCAGGAAAGATATCACATATTTATAACACTATTTCAGCAGTCAAAATTTAGGCAGTATAGCAGTAATAAAATGTATTTTCAATATTTTAACACTTACTTGAACATGATATCTGCCATTTTACTTGTTTACAAACGACACGGAGTTAACGAAACGTGCATTGATACACGCAATTTGATTATTGGCTTACAACGTTAGTAAATTGATGGTTGGCCAAAAGGAAAGTCCCTAATAAATTTTCCAAATTTAATTGTGATGTCACACTTCGTCACCAGAAAAAATCGTCCAATCAGAGATCATGGCAATTCCTGATAGTTAATGCAATGAATTTTACTTTCATATT
Organism: Ostrea denselamellosa; assembly: GCA_024699665.1. Lineage (NCBI taxonomy): Eukaryota > Metazoa > Mollusca > Bivalvia > Ostreida > Ostreidae > Ostrea > Ostrea denselamellosa. The sequence goes on from JAMZEH010000075.1 coordinate 6,638,175, forward strand.
TCAAATATTCGAAGACAGTTTGATAAGATAAATTATTTCTTTTATATTTTAACTATTCGATGATAATTTAGTGAAGTGAATTTTACTTTTATATTTCAACTATTCGATAATAATTTAATGAGATGAATTTTTCTTTTATATTTCAACTATTCGATAATATTTTAATGTGATGAATTTTACATTTATTTTCCAACTATTTGATGATAATTTAATGAAATAAATTTTACTTTTATATTTCAACTATTCGATAATATTTTAATGAGATGAATTTTACATTTATTTTCCAACTATTTGATGATAATTTAATGAAATGAATTTTACTTTTATATTTCAACTATTTAATGATAGTTTCATAATATAAGTTATCACTTTTAAATTTCAACTATTCGATGATAATTCATTGAAATGAATTTTACTTTTATACAATTCGATGATATTTTATTGTGATGAATAATTACTTTTGTGCTTGAACAATTCGATGATATTTTAGTGTGATGAATAATTACGTTTATGCTTCAACAATTCGATCATTTAGAGTGTGATTACTACTAGTCTATCCGTGATTCATTGATTTACTGTATCATGTAACCACTATTAAATCATTATTCAGCGCTTGGAAAATATGCAGTGTTTTTACTGTTTTGATAATATTGTAATTTGCATTATTTAATAATATAGAGTATTGTCTCTGTCATGTTGCAGTGGTTTTATAATATAGAATATTGTCTCTGTCATGTTGCAGTGGTTTTATAATGCCGAGTATTGTCTCTGTCATGTTACAGTGGTTTTATAATATCGGAGTAATATACTACTCAAAGTTTGATAAGGATCATATAGTTCTTACATTATAAAATCAATATATGAATTGATAAGACACGCAAAGTTCATCATAGTGTTGGACTGACCCCTCTTGAGCCTCAAAACACAGGTTAGGTAGGGAAATGCATGCTGCAGTGATCATGAGTAGCACGTGAAGCATGGTACCCACATTATTCACATTTCTGAGTGCTTGTCGTTGATTTGAATTTGGCCATTGTCTTTACATCTGACCTCGTTTAAGTCACTTTTACTCTATGAAAATGCCTCCACAACGTCAAAGACGTCGTTTGACTATTGAAGAATTGGCCAGATGCATAGGAATGCTCGAAAATGGTGCAAGACAACGTCACGTTGAAGAGCTATTGGGTGTCAGTCAGAGCGTTGTTTGCAGAGCTTGGAACCGGTATCAAGCTCATGGTTCAGCTTCTCATCGACATGGAGGCGGCAGAGAAAGGTCCACCACGCAGCAAGATGACCGTTTTCTCTTGATTTCAGCACGACGTCATCGGTTTGCAACGGCGACTGCGCTTAGAAATGATCTTCTGAATGCAACTGGAGTTAACATTTCCACGCAAACTGTGCGTAATCGTCTTCATGAAGGTGGTCTTCGTTCCCGGAGAGCCTGTATTCGCATCCCTCTTACTCAGCGACACAGACAAGATCGTTTGAATTGGACCAGGGCTCATGTGAATTGGAGGGTTGCTGATTGGGCCCCTGTACTTTTCACAGACGAGTCGAGGTTTTGTGTTGACTTCACAGATCGTCGTGCACGAGTGTGGAGAAGGGCAGGAGAACGATATCAGGACGCTAATGTTGCTGAACATGACAGATATGGTGGTGGGTCGTTGATGATTTGGGGAGGAATCAGTCGAGCTGGACAAACTGATCTCCATGTCCTAAGGCGAGACACGATGACCGGAGTGCGCTACAGGGATGAAGTCCTGGATGTGTAGGTGAGACCATATGCTGGTGCTGTTGGTCCTGACTTCATCCTCATGGACGATAATGCACGTCCACATCGTGCTAGGGTGGTGGACGAGTACCTGGAACGTGAGACAATTGTTCGTATGGACTGGCCAGCTCGTTCTCCAGACCTCAACTTTATCGAGCATGTCTGGAATATGCTTCAGGTAGCGATTTCACGTCGTCCTGTACAACCAGCCACCCTCCAGGAACTTGAAAATGTTCTGATCCAAGAATGGAACAATATCTCTCTTGCGTCCATTCAAAACCTCGTTGGAAGCATGAGACGACGTTGCCAAGCTGTCATTGGAGCTAACGGAGGCCATACCCGCTATTGACACTTGTTTGTGCAGTGTGAAATGGAATGTGCAGAGTTTAAACAATTTCGTGATCATGAAATTACCATGCTTTTCAGGGTACTCTCCCTTTACCTTAGGAGTATGCGATGAAATGTCATGTTTGCCAAATTTTTCTGTCACAATTTCTTGAAGTAAACATTTCTGAACATAAATCACTCTGTGTTGGTTGTCATTCACCTTTGTTGAAAGTTTTACAAGTGCTGAAAAATATGATCCTTATCAAACTTTGAGTAGTATAATATTTCGTTGATTATTTAGTGGTTTGTTAACATGGAGTGTTATTTTTGTGTTTATCCATTGACTGTTTGACGATATTTAGTATTTCAACTTTTATTTTTCAATGGTTTGCTACGTAGTGTTTTAACTGTTATTTTTTTTTGCGGTTTGGAAATATGGAGTGCTGGACTGTTATGATTAAGTGGTTCGGTTCGGTTGGTAAAACGTAGTGTTGTAACTTTATGTTTCAGTGGTTCAGTAATATGAAATGCCGCAACTGTTATTTTATTTAGTGGAATGCAGTATTGAGCTGTTATTTTTCAGTGGTTTGATAACATAGAGTGTTATAACTGTTATTTTTCAGTGGTTTGATAATATGGAGTGTTGTAAATATTTTTGATTCAGGGATATGGAGTGCTATAAATGTTATTTTTGAAGTGGAATAATGATATGTATTGTCGAGCTGTTATTTTTCAGTGATATGGAGTGTTAAAATTTATTTTTCAGTGGTTTGGTAATATGGTAACCATGCGGTGGTGGGACGATTTGTGGTTGAACGAGGGTTTCGCGAGTCTTCTGATGTACTTCGCAATGGACGCCATATACCCAGATTGGAACGTCGTAAGTATACGATCTTGTTTAATTACTACAATTCCTTCTGCGACACAAGATAAGTTCCTAACAATAGATTTCTTTATAATGAAGTTGTCAGAATTTACAGTTCAGCTATTTTCTCTTACCCGCGGAACGGTATCGTGAAACTTTAGCTCTTCTTCAAATTGCAGTCATATACTTCCTCTAGAGACAGCGAAGGAGAGGGAGGATGTCTATTGATTTCTGACTTTCAACGTTTAGGGTCAAGGTCTAGTCTTAAATGATGCTTTTATCTATTGCGATGCTATATATGTCGTCTGCTAATCAGTCAATTACGACACTGGAAGTTGGCCAGTGAGGATCAGTGTTAGCATAGATCTTCAATACCCCTTGCTTGTCGTAAGAGGCGACTGAATAGGGAGGTCCTTCGGATGAGACCGCAAAAGCGAAGGTGTCATGTCACAGCAGGTGTGGCACGATAATTGATTGATTGAATATATATTGTTTAACATCCCGTTAGAGAATTTTTCACTCATATGGAGACGATACTATTGCCGGTGAAGGGCTGCAAAATTTAGGCCTATGCTCGCCGCTTATCGCCTTTAAGTAGGGAGAAATCTTTAACGTGCCACATCTGATATGACACGGCACCTCGGTTTTTGATAGTCTGATCCGACGGACTGGCCCATTACCACAAGCAAAGGGTACTGAGAATCTGTTCTAACAACCCGGATCCCCATGGAGATAGGTACGATAAAGATCCTCCCTACTCAAAGGCCGTAAGCGCCGATCATAGGCCTAAATTATACAACATACAACCAATTAACCAACAATACATTGTAAGACCTGTTGTTTTCTTGCTTTCATTGGTAGATTAATATTTTTTCGCTTGATTGATTGATTGTATGTTGTTTAACGTCCCCCTCTAGAATCTTTCACTCGTATGAAGACTTCACCTTTGCCGTTGAAGGGCTGTAAAATTTAGGCCTATGCAAGGAGCATACCTATTCTTTCTCAAATCAGCATGGGGTTCTTTTGTTGAATTAAACACGATAGAAGATAATACGGTGGAAATAATGTTGGTAAAAAGACGATTGGTAGTAAAAGTAAAGTGGGAATTTACAGTGAACCGGATAACAAAGGTGTCGAATTATACAGGTTTATTTTACTGCAATAATGTCTTATTCTTTCAGTTTACTTTATCTGTTGTTGCAAAAGAAGTATTTCCAGTCATGGTCAAAGATGCGTTGACGACGTCACATCCTGTTTCCACTCCTATCGCTACACCAGACGACATTGCAGAATCGTTTGATTCCATTTCATATAGCAAGGTAAGAGGGAATCTCGAATCAAACGTACAGAGAGGTAAAGAGACAATTTCATAGCAAACCATCAGTTACACATAGCCAGATTAATAGAAAATCTCATAGCAAATCCTCAGTTACAAACCGCGAAGTTAAGAGAAAATCTCACAGCAACTCTCAGTTACAAACAGCAAGGTTAAGAGAAAATCTCATAATAAACTCTCATTTACACATAGACAGGTTAAGAGAAAATCTCATAGCAAACCCTGAGTTATACACAGAGAGGGTAGAGAAATTCTCATAGCAAACCCTCAGTTGCAAACAACGAGGTTAAGAAGAAATCTCATAGAAAACCCCCAGTTGCAAACAACGAGGTTAAGAGGAAATCTCACAGCAAACCCTCACTTACACACAGCGAGGTTAAGAGAAAATCTTATAGGAAACCCTCAGCTTAAGAGACAATCCCATAGCAAACGCTCAGTTATAAACAGCGAGAAAATCTCATAGCACACCCTCAGTTATACACAGCGAGGTTAGAGAAAATGTCATAGCAGACCTGCAGTTACACTTAGCCAGTCTAAGAGAAAATCTCATAGGAAACCTTCCGATACATACAGCGATATTTAGAGAAAATCTCATAGCAAATCGCCAGTTATAACCAGCGTGGTTAAAAGAAAATTTCAAAACGAACTTTCAGTTACGCACGGCGAAATTAAGAGAAAATCTCGTAACAAACCGTCCGTTATACACAGCGAGGTTATGAAAGAGTCTTACAGCAAACGCCCAATTACATACAGAATGGTAAAGAAAAAAATCGCAAAGGAAACCCTCCGTCACACACAGCGAGGTTAAAAGATTTCATAGCAAAACCTCACTTGTATACATCGAGGTTAAAAGACAATTTCAAAGCAAACGCTCAGTTATACACAGGGAGGTTAAGGGATAATCTCATAGAAAACCCTCAGTTATACACAGCGAGGTTAAAAGAAAACCTCATAGCAAAATCTCACTTACATGCATCAAGGTTAAAAGACAATTTCAAAGCAAACTCCCAGTTACGCACAGCGAGGTTAGAGAAAATCTTATAGCAAACCTTCACTTACATATAGCGAGGTTAACAAAAAATTTCAAAGAAAACCTTCAGTTACAATGAAAATATCATAGCAAACCCTCAGTTAAAATTACGTGGTTTAGAGAAAATCTCATAAAAAATCTTATAGTAAACACACGGTTATAAATAGCGAGGTTAAGAAAAAACACCATAGCAAACACAGAGTTATACAGAGGAAGGTTAATGGAAAATCTCACAGACAACCCTCAGTTACAAACACGAGGTTAGAGAACATTTCATAGCAAACCCTGTTACACACAGAGAGGCAAGTAAAAATCTCATACTAAACCCCCAGTTACACAGCGCCAGGTTAAGAGAAAATATCATAGCAAACCACCAGTTACAAACAACGAGGTTACGATTGATTGTTTGTTTGTTTGTTGCTTTCCGCCACACTCAACAATTTTTCAGTTATCTGGTGGCGTCCAGTTTTCATAGGTGGGGTAGAGTAAACTGGCAAACTTTCTCACATATATCGGCGCAAGCGAGACGAGGTTAGGAGAAAATCTTAAAGCAAACCTTCCGTGACACACAGCGAGGTTATCAAAGAGTCTTATAGGAAGCGCTCAAATACATACAGAAAGGTAAAGAAAAAAATTCATAGCAAACTCTCCGTTACACACAGCGAGGTTAAACGAAAATCTCATAGCAAACCCTCACTTATATAAATTGAGGTTAAAAGATAATTTTAAACCAAACTCTCAGTTACACACAGCATGGTTAAGAGAATCTCATAGCGCACCCTCCATTACACACAGAGAGGTTAGCGAAAACATCATAGCAAGGCCTCCGTTACATACATCGAGGTTAAGAGAAAATCTCAACGCAAAGCCCCACTTATATACAGCGAGGTTAAAAGAAAATTTCAAAGCAAAGTTTCAGTTAAAAACAGCGAGTTGAAGAGAAAATCTCATAGCAAACCCTCAGTTACAAACTGCGAGGTTAGCGAAAATCTTATAGTAAATACTCAGTTATATACAGAAAGATAACGAGAAATTCTCGTAGCAAAACCTCCGTTACACAGAACGACATTAAGAGAAAATCTTATAGCGAACTCTTAGTTACAAACAGCGAAGTTTAGTGGAAATCTCATAGGAAACCCTCAGTTATACACAGCGAGGTGATGATCATGATTGATTATACACTGTTTAACCTCCCGCTCGAGACTCGTTCACTCATATTGAGACATCACCATTGCCGGGGAATTGCTGCAAAATTTAGAACTATGCTCGGAACTTATGGCCTTTGAGCAGGGAGGGTTCACACCTGTTGTGACACGGGGTCTCGGTTTTGCGGTCACATCCGAAGGCCCGTCCCATTTACTCGCCTCTTACGACAAGCAAGGGGTACTGAGGATCTATTCTAACAACCCGGATCCACACGGGGCGTGAGGTTATGTTAAAATCACATAGCAAACCCACAGTTACATACAGCTAGGAGAAGAGAAAATCCCCAATTACAAACAGCGAAGTTAAGTGAAAATCTCAAAGAAAACTCTGAGTTACAAACAGCCAGGTTACGAGAAAATCCCATAACGCAGTTATACACAGCGAGGTTAAGAGAAAATCTCATAGGAAACTTTCAGTATCATACAGCGAAGTTAAGATTGATTGATTGGTTGATTAGATATTGTTTACGTCCCGCTTGAGAATTTTTCACTCATATGGAAACGTCACCATTGCCAGTGAAGGACTGCAAATTTAGGTCTATGCTCGGCTCTTATAGCCTTTGAGCAGTGAGGGATCTTTTACGTGCCACACCTGTTGTGACACGGGACCTCAGTTTTTGCGGTCTCATCCGAAGGACCGCCCCATTTAGTCGCCTATTACTACAAGCAAGTGGTGCGAGGTTAGAGAAAATCTTCAGTTACACACAGAGAGGTTAAGAGAAAATGCCAATGCAAAATTTAACGCTACATATAGTAAGGTAAAACAAACTCTTAGATCAAAGTCTTATGTTACATACAACGAGGCAAGAGAACAACCTAATCCAAAACGTCACGTTACATACAGCGAGGTAGTAATGAAGTCTGTAGATATTTGAAGAGATTAAAATGTTTGCAGTGGTAAAAAGCAAGGAGTGTAAAGCCGTTGATATTCCACATATACACTTCATGTCTATATGTACAGTTTACTTTAATTTACACTATATTTGTTCAGGGCATGGCGATTCTAAGGATGTTAATGGGCTTTGTGGGATGGGAAGACTTTCAGGAAGGATTAAGAGTAAGTACTTAGTAGTCAGTATAACATTTTATAACAAAGAAGTTGATGCTACAGGGGTTTGTACAGTCTCGTCTAAAGTCAGCATTTCGCAAATTTTATGGTTGTTATAACGATCTAGTTTGCCAGTACAACTTACCATTAAGTCAAATGCTGTCTGATGTGTTTCATTCCAACTGTTAGGCCGTTCTTGGCACACTGATTGTGTCTACGGATTGCTCCGTTTACCTGATCGGAAAATATGGCTCACGGCGGGTGTGACCAGTCGACTGGGGATGCTTACTCCTACTAGGCATCTGATCCCACCTCTGATATGACCAGGGATCCATGTTTGCCCATCTCTCTGATTTGTATTTTCTATAGGAATTAAAAAGATTGAATACTGTTAGTGATCTTGGCCTTTTCATTGTGTAGTGATTTCTCTATTGTAACACTGTATAATGAATTCTCTAATGTAACATTGTTTATTGATTTCTGTTTTGTAACATTGTGCACTGATTTTTCTGTTGTAATATTGTGGAATGATTTTTTTTTTGTTTTTTTTTTTTGGTTTATAGCCGCCTGAGCAATTTTTCAGCTATCCGGCGGCTGTCACCATTACCGGTGACAGGGCTGCAAATTTAGGCCTATGCTCGGCACTCAGGGCCTTTGAGCAAGGAGGGATCTTTATCGTGCCACACCTACTGCGACACGGGACCTCGGTTTATACGGTCTCATCCGAAAGACCGGCACCCTCGTCCCACAGTGGGATTCGAACCCCCGACTCAAGGATCATCAGATCTTTGAGCCCGACGCTCTAACCACTGCACCACGCGGGCGGCTATTGTGGAATGAGTTGATGATTATAAATTTTGTAGTGATTTCTCTGTTATAATGTTATTTCTCCATTGTGACACTGTGTATTGATATCTTCATTTTGAAAATAAATATACAAAATTCATGTTCTGTCTTTTACAGACTTACGTTAGTAAATTTAAACATCAAAATGCAGCAATGGACCAACTTTGGGACACATTTTCTGAGGTATGAAAACAAAGATAGCAAGAAAAAAAAACAACAAAGAAATGGGTCACTTTAACCGAGGAGCGAAAACCAAGACAACAAAGAATTAGATAAGACAAGAGTACATTTTTACAGGGCCAGAGGAATGGTGAAAAATGTACATATGAATCTTATTATATGTTCATGTAGTCCGACGTTTCTAATGGTTGTGAATTCCGACAAAAATGAAAGTAGAATGTAAATCTGAAACAAAATAATTATCATGTTTTTGAAATACATGACCGTATTAACTGCTTGACGAGACATAATTTTAATTAATCACGATGTATGCTTGCGAAAAGCGTTCCTGTTCCTGCACTCGATGAATATATTTCTTAAATAATAAAAACACATAGTTTTTACATTATTGAATTCTCTAGATGGATACAGAAACTCAGATTGACTGATTATATATTGTTTAACGTTCCGCTCGAGAATTATTTTACTCATATAGAGACGTCACCATTGCCGGTGAAGGACTACAAAATTTATGCCTATACTCGGCGCTCAGGGCCTTTGAGCAGGGAGGGACCTTGGTTTTTGCCGTCTCATCTGAAGGACCGCCCCATTTAGTCGCCTCTTACGACAAGCAAAGGGTACTGAGGATCTGTTCTAATCCTGATCCCCACGGGACAGAAACTGAGAATTCAAACTCAGAATTCAAACTCAGAATTCAAAATCTAAATCAGTACATCAAAATTTCTCTTGACAAATAACTACAGATTGGGCTTTATTGGTGTACATGTATATAAGTTCTGGTTAAGAGACAAATCATTTGGTACTATAAACAAAGAGCTCCGCAATAAAAGCAATCAGTAAACATAATATAAAACATAAACGGTACCAATTTTGATGCATCAGATGAGCATGTCGACAATAGTGCTTTTTCAGTGATACTCAAGTCAAACATATTGGAAATCCGAAATAAGAACAAATTTCAAATTGGGAAATCCGAAATAAGAGCAAACTTGGAAGAGCTGAAAGAACCAAACAATACCAAATACTGGTGCCAAATCCAGCTAAGGATCAGAGTTATGCATGAGGGAAATAATCGTTAATTCTCTCTGATTTGTATTTTCTATAGGAATTACGAGACTGAATAAGTTATCTTCGCCTTTTCTTTTATCACAGTCAATTTGTATCCGTATTTTCATGCTAGTACCGAAGTACTTAGCAACTGGGCTGATGAAACCCTCGGGGACTAACAGTCCACCAGCAGAGACATCGACCAAGTGGTTATGATATAAAACAAAAACGGTACCAATGAGTATCTAACTGAATAAAAGTCCTCCAGAGTCCTTTCTAGTGATTCCTCTAGTATCCTAGTAACAATCGAGACAGGATACTGACAAAAACGTTGATATTACAGGGATTACAACAGTCTCATTTAAAGTCAGCATTTCGCAAATTCTATGGTCGTTATAATGATCTAGTTTACCATGACAACCAGTCAATTAGTTAATTAGTTTAATGCTGTCTGACATCTTTCATACCAATTGTTAGGTCGTTCATTACACACTGATTTTGACTGAAGATTACCCCGTTTGCCTGATCAAGAAATAGGACTTACAATGGATATGACCAATCGACACTCCTAGATATTTGATCATCAAACGCTCGGCATTTAGAAGTGAGAGTCGCGGATCTTTGGGATGTCGCGATAGGAGTTGCCACGTTAATGAACCCTTACTTCTCGAAGGGACGTAAAACAAACAAACATTCTTAAAATCCATTTGAAAGCGGTATTAGTGGCTCAATTTTTGACTGCATGAGACTGAGAGACGCACATTGGTGAACTGAATGACACAATCTGACGTCAGTCGTTAACTGTTATACATAACCTAACAATACCATCGCAATGTCAATATGACTGAATATGTTGTCATAATCTTCACCTTTTCACTTATAACAGTACACTAACACTTTTGTGATGATATGACAACCTGCTAATAAATTGATTTTGAAAATACCATATTCGTACTTGTTAAGAAATAATAGAAAGCAACTAATTTAAGCTCATTACTTCAGGATGTAATGAAGGACTGACGTAAAATGTGGGATTTACATAGACTGATTCTTAATTATATATTAAAATGAAGAGGAAGTGATATGTGAACAACGTATACATAAATGGACGGCTCTCTGACGAAACAAAGGTTACCGACCATCAATATCGAAGACAAAGTCAGTCATTGAGGCCCATTTTAGTTTCTATAGATTTCACAAATAAGAAAATGTGTAGCTTTATTCAGGAACAAGAAAGGATATGTTCATCTTAAGGACAATTGATAAAAAGTAACACATGAATACACGAGTTGATTTATTAGTACTCTACCCCGTTTACCGTCGGTGTCTCTGTCCGTCTGTCCGGCCGTTCGTCATTCCGTTTGAAGTTTTCTGGACTTTTTTTCCGTATTGAAAGAAGATAGCCAACTCACATTTCACACATGGCTTGGTCTTGGATATTTACAGATCAATGCAGATTTTTGTTACGCTTGACCTACTTTCGACTGAATTATCTTACCGGTAGGAGATTTGTATTGCCTGCAATACATTCAGAATGCTTGTTTACTTTGGCTTCGTTTAGTTGTATGTAAGTACAAATATAAAATCCCTAAAACAATAATAAATAAGGGACTTATAAATTTTCTAATCTACATTTTGATACATGCAATTTATTACCCATTCTATATAACATTGTTTTGGACTTATCTGAGAAATCATGGAAATAAATTACATCTCAAATGGTAATTTATATTCATTTCGCTGATAAAAGCATATGTTTTCATTGTCATAATTTTTAACGAAATGTCAGTTCTGTTTGTAGCAAGTGCCGTTATGTGTATTTTGAACGTTGAATATGATACCCATGCTTAATTACGTGTACGAAAATTTAATAAAAAATCATTTTGAAACATATCCTAGAGTTCTGTACAAGCAAGACACATTGATACAGCTGTACAAAACACCGGAGGATATGTAAGCCGAGCAACGACTGACGCAGTCATGATTGAAATAATGATAATAGTAAAAACTTAATGTCAATATCCATACTTGAAAAAGTGGCTATATAAATACATAGGGGGATATATAATAAATTTATCATTGTAACAATAACCTGGTTCGAAGAGTCCAATTGATCTGATTGATTTATTGTTGTTTTCCACCACACTCAAAATTTTTTCAGTTATCTGGTGGCGTCCAGTTTTTGTAGGTGGAGGAGAGAACCCAGATACAATGTACCCGGAAAGAGACCATCGACCTTCCGAAAGTAAACTGGCAAACTTTCTCACATATATCGGCGCGGGCGAGAAATCGAACCCGCGCCGACTAGAGGTGAGAGGCCTTGTGATTCTAAGCGCAATGTTCTAACCACTCGGCCACGAAGATGATCCACGCCTGTCAGTTTGACGTGATCCGCGCCTCTCAGCTCTACGTGATCGGACTCTTCGGGTCAAGTTACTGTAGTAATAATATGCATATATTTTCAGAAATGAAATTTATCCTTAGATATAACGTTGCCACACCTTCTGTACTTTTCCATGACGTCATAAAGGTTAATGATTTCTTGTTTCTTTGTTAAGGCAGTGAATTATAAGTACGACATCAAGTCTACTATGAACACTTGGACCCGCCAGATGGGCTACCCTGTCATCACAATGCACGCCCAGGGAGACAATTATTATCTAACCCAGAGTAGATTTCTGTTAGATGACAGTAAAAGCACGACCTCTAACGGAGAAATGTATGAGTAAGTAGTGGCACGCTGTACGGAGAATTCTCGTTAAACAAATTAGCGTCTAAGAACATACAGATAGGAAGACTTTGTAGCATCTTTAGCAACATATTAATGTGACGCATTTAATAATTCAGCTACAAATGGGTGGTGCCTTTTACTTACATCACTGAAGGCGATCAGGAGGTGCAACTGGTATGGATGAATAAATCTTCAGGTAAGATCAATAAATCTTCAGGTAAAATTAACAAATCTTCAGGTAAAATCAACAAATCTCCAGGTAAGATCAACAAATCTCTAGGTAAGATCAATAAATCTTCAGGTAAGATCAATAAATCTTCAGGTAAAATTAACAAATCTTCAGGTAAAATCAACAAATATTCAGGTAAGATCAATAAATCATGTACGGATTCCCCTTAGCTCCTAAATATGCGAACTCTGTATTTGTAGTATATATTATTTTGTGTAGATACACTATGTTTCAGAGATTCCCTTAAATTTCTTTCTGACATAACTTCATTTTTAACTCTACATTTCATTTTGTATTTGTAAATGCTATAACAAACGAAAGCTATTAAATTATTAAGTTCTATAGTTTTGTTATTAATTTCTTTATCAAAACCGATAACTAATGTTTTCCAGCGTATTTCAACCTTAAAAAAATTTGCAATACTTTTCCAAATATTTTCCACGATTGTGCATTCAAACAAGAGATGCTTGATAGCGTCATCCCTATTGCATACTTCACATTTGGGAGATATATTTCTATTCCATTTGCTAACGCTAAGGTTTGTATTTAATATACCATTTAATAACTTGTAATTAAATTCTGCAACAGCTTTTTTATACACATATGAAATTTTACATTTGTATATGATCTTCCATTGGCATTTTTCGATATTGAAAATATTTTTCCATTTATTTTCATGTATAGGCCTGTGTAGTTTTAATTTAGTATATATCGAATAATAGAGCTTGCTTTCTGTGCTAATCACATTTCTGGTTTGATTGTTTCTAAAAGAAAATGTACTGGTATTGTGAATGTTTGTAAATTTAGCGAACAACCAATCAAACTTTTTCTGATACTTATCTGTAGCTTTTGTAAGCGTAATATATTCACACAAGACATTGCTATTTTTCTTTAGAATATTTGTAAAGTAGGATATATTCTGAATTTCTCCATTTTCGTTAAATATATCTTTTGCATATAGAATTCCTCCTTTGATCCAGTTTGTAAAGCAGAGTGACTTTGACTTGTAGAGAAAAAGATTATTATTCCAGAGGAATTCTGACAGAAATTCATTTCTATTTATTTTGCTGTTGTTGTTTTTTTTTATATTCGTACATAATATGTAAGATACATATTATGTTAAATGCTTCGAGAATTTCTCCAAAGAAGTCAGGTATATTGAGAAATCGGAAAAAAGAGTGATTGCATAACATCACTTTCATTTGCTTTTACAATATCAAAAATTGATACATTTTTGTTTTTTAGCATACAGGTTAGCGCCTCGTGAATGATATTATTGGTGTTAAATATTCTTTTGACCCATTCCGCTTTTGTAGCTAATAATCTGCTTTCTATGTCTACTAGACCGATCACGGTGGCTCAGTGGTAGAGCTCTCGCCTCGTGAACGGAAGGTCGTGAGTTCGAGCCCCGCTCGGGCCGGCCGCGTCAAACCTAAGACGTTAAAATAGGTAGTGATTGCTCCTTCGCCAAGAGCTCGGCATTACGAAGTGAGAGTCACGGGTCTTTCGGATGGGACCTTATAAACGGAGGTCCCGTGTCGCAGCAGGTGTGGCACGTAAAAGAACCCTCATTGCTAAAAGCCATTAGTGCTAAGCATAGGTCTAAATTTGCAGCCCCGTCACCGGTAATAGTGACAGTCGCCGGATAGCTGAAAAATTGCTCAGGCGACTATAAATAAAAAAAAAAAAAAAAAAATAAAAAAATCTATGTCTACTATTCCTATACCCCTTTGTCCAATTGCTTTCATAGCATATATTTTTATCGTGTCCGATGTATATTTCTAGTGATTTAACGTTATCTTTAGCTATTTTTATGCCATTTATTGTATTTGTGTTCGCATATCTCGAAATAAAAGATCCAGTAAGAAGGCATTCAGTCTTATCAGGATTTAATTTTGTACCAGCAGCTTTGCTGAAATTTGCTAAAATCTTTGATGACATCTAATGTTTTTTCCAAAGAGTACACGTCTTGTACCATATTAGTACAATCATCTGCATGTCGTACAGTTTTAAACATTCTATCGGTATGTTCACATAGTTTGAGACCTTTAATTTCAGTTTGATTTTGAATTTTTATCGCTAACATTTCGATTACGAAGACAAACAGAAGAGATGAGACCGGGCAGCCCTGTCTAATACCTCTTTGCACTTTACATGATTTTGAAAGCCATCCATTGTTTTTTATTTTGAATATTGGTTCATTATAGAGAGTTTTTATCATTTGTATGAAATTCTGGCCAAAATTAAACTTTTCTAAAGCTTTATACAAAGCAAGACATGTTGTTATAACAACAAATATTAGGAGGATGTGAGGATATGACATCAAACCTTCAAATAAGATGTGTGGACAGTTCAGTCAAATTTTCTTATTTTGTTTTTTTTTTTTATTTTACAATTTGAAGAAGACATTTAAGAAATAAATTTCAGTTTTGAAAATACAGAGGGCACTGCAAAACGTCACAAAAGCATACCTTTCAGGAAGCGATAAAAGGTTTAATGAAGTATGCTGGCTTAAAGAGTCGCAATTCACACTTTCATCTATTTTCAAAAATGAAATTCATTTTTATCATTGCATTTCTTTTTCTATCGGAATCCCAAGTCGTTAAAATACCTATATTTACCAAGATTCATTAGTACACCATTCGCATTCATAAAGAATTATCTATAATTACAAGTGGTAAAGATATCGAAGACCAACATCCCCACCCCCATCCCCACCCCCATCCCCACCCCCACTGAAAATATAAATACCTAGTAAACAATAATGAAAGGCTTTGTTGGCGCCTTATGCATATTTAAATTTTCAAGTATTTTTTTTAAATTATGTAATAGATTTAAATACTGAAATATCATAACATTGGCCCATTCATTATTTTAAACGGAACAACCAATGCACCCTTTGACCTTGATGATGCTCCATATTTTGTAATGTTTACGCGAGCAGGTGGCAGAAAAAAACCGGACCGAACTAATTTGCAACAAACATGCAGGTATTCATTGTCGAGGGAGAAAACAATGAAATATAAGAGAAAAGATACGTGAATTTCAATATTTTGTCCTACATTCCTGTATTTTCGCCGTTTTTTACAGCCACAATACCAAGAGCCACAGACTCGTGGATTCTGGCCAATTACGAGTACGTGGGATATTATCGCGTGAATTATGAGGTCGACATGTGGGCCCAGCTGGCCGGCATTCTCAATCGTAACCACACCGTAAGTAACACCACACCGTAAGTAACACCACACCGTAAGTAACACCACACCGTAAGTAACACCACACCTACACTGCCATTTAAATAGACACCGCAAAACAAAGAAATATCGATAATTACGTTAACAATAAACCATGACTATGTATTTCTGCGGATTCATGGTGTATACAGTGGAATCAATATTGTTTGCGGGGGCTTAATGTTCGTGGATTTCGTGGATGCCTTTTACCAACGAATTTACGTCCCCATGAACCAGTTATTCTTTGCAATAACTTCTACAGTATAATGTTGTATATTTTCAAAATAACGTTAATCCTCGAAATTCCATCCCCACGAACTAGTAAATATTTGCCTACCCACAAACATTGCGTCCACGAATATTAATTACTCTACAGTGATATTTCATTTCAACTATAATCATTCCATGAAACAGGTATTCTCTGAAATGTAAATTATTCATTAAAAAATGGAGGAATGTTGTTTACACTTTTTTTCAGGAGTTTCCGGAAGCAAACCGAGCGGGGTTGATAGGAGATTCCTTTAACTTGGCCAGGTGTGTTCTCTAGAGAACGAGAAGTTATCCGAATTAATTATCAAAATCACGATCAATTCTGAATAACAAATTATAATTAAGAAAATAATGTCATGGTTTGAAAATACAGTAGGGCATAACTGTGAGGCTTTATGCCAGCGCTTCATGAAAAGTACGCTAGAATGAAGCGTTGCTGTTCATCCCCTCGTGTATTTTCACAAATGAAATTTTATTTTTCATAATAACATGTTACTTTCATTTCTATCTGAATTTTCAGCAGTTAAAACAGTTGTACTGAATTTATCAGAATTCATACGTGCATTGTTTACATTCATGAGGAAATGGCTGTCATTTCAACTAATAAAGATATCAAAAGTAAAACTATAAATATTGGAAATGTAAATATTATGTTATACATACCGAAAAGGTCCTATAAATTAATTTTATACACACTGAAACTTTTAATATGATAATGCTATTATTACATGATTGCATACACATGAAAACTTTGCAATCTGTGATTTTAGAGCGAAAATCCTGGATTATGACGTAGCATTAAATATGACGACGTATCTGAAATACGAGAGAGGTTACGCCCCCTGGGTGGCGTTTTTAGACTCTGTCGAATATATCAGGAGCTCCATCTCCAAGTCGGGGGCATATGCTCTCATGCAGGTATGTTTAGTACAAATATGAGCAAATCTAGAAAATTTTTGTCATTTTTTAAATTATAAATTAGAATGGTTGAGATAAAGAACAATCAGATAAATTTGTGATGGCAATAGGTCCAGCTCTATAACATTAAATCTCTATAACTGACCAACATTATGTCATCTGTATATATGTTTCTTTAATGTGAATCTCTATAACTGACCAACATTACGTCTTCTGTAGATATCTTTCTATAATGTTAAATCTCTATAACTTACCAACATTAAGTCATTTGTAGATTTGAAAGATGTAGTCTCATAACTGAGTGAACATATTTTGAATAACGCGCGTTATGAAAATTTCTTTGCACACACCGTTGCAGTAAAAAAAAAATTATAATCCGTTACTTATATGAACATTTTAAAAATCTCTTTTAATGTGAGCAGTTTTCATCTATGTTTTAAATTTTCCGTGTACGTACCGATTAACGGAAGAGCCTTGGACAGCATATATAATGTCATATCGTAAAAGAAAAGAGCGAGTAATGCTAAATTATACAATCAGAACTTTACAGAAATCATATCGTTTCATCTAATATTGTAAACAGCGTGGTTATAATCGCAAAAGGTACAGGTCGGCCATGACGTCACTTCGAGAAATTGAAAGTACAATTGCTGAGAAATTATTGACAATTTTATCATTTGGATTAATGTCTTGTATTAACCACATCAGAAGTAAAGAGTCGACAGAGATATATTTATGTTGCCTGTTAATGGGAAACAAAACTCTGCTCCCATGCCTCTGAGCTGTAGACGCTATGTTTGGCAGTTTCAAATTAGTAAAAAAAATTGTACGATCTGAACTTTAAACACTCATATTTTTTCAAATGCATCAAATTGTAATTAACGTAGGTTTAATCGCTATATAGGGGCCTCCGTTACGGAGTGGTTAGTGCATCATAAGGCCTCTCACCTCTAGTCGGCGCGGGTTCGATTCTTGCTCGTGCCAATATATGTGAGATATTTTCCCAGTTTATTTTCAGGTCGGTGGTCTCTTCCCGGGTACATTGTATCTGGGTTCTCTCCTCCAGCAACAAAAAAATATAAAAAAAAAAAAATAATAAAAATCAACAATCAATCAATCATAATCGTTATAGGTGACAGTCAGCTATGTTAAACTGAAGGTACAATTGCGGTATGACGAATTGTTGAAACATTTCGCATTTGGATTAATTTCGTGAGTTTGTTTGGTAGTATTAACTACATTAGAGGCAAGATCAAACTTCTCTAGGCATCGAATAAGGTGCATTTACGTTGTCTGAGACGGGAATGGACAACAAAGCTTTGTTTTCATTCTGCATACGTGCGGTCGAGCAACAGACGCTATCACTCGATAGTGTTCATACACCTAGCATAATTTGTGAAGTTGTAAGCAAGTAAAAAAAAAAATCTAATGCTCTTTATTAAAAGATTAAACAGTAAATGTAAATGTTTTTATAACTTTAAATCGTATAACAACATTGCATCATCAGTAGATGTGTTTCCATAATGTTTAATATATGCAAATGAACTACGTCAAGGCTGTTCTTGTTAATGCCGTAACTACCATTACGCACCATAAAACCATCGGGCCCGTCTTTAATTTCGGTGTCCCAGCCATAGAGAGAGGAAATACCACCAGGCCACGTTATGATCACGCTGGTCATTAAACATATGGTACTCCAATATAATGATGTCTACTGTCTGAATACAATACATTATTCCTAAATCAAACACGCACCACGAATCCTACCAGCTACAAATTGTCGAATATATCATTAGGTACTTTGTATTCCAAAAGCATTAGTCAGCTGAATACTTCTAAACAAAGGTCTGTCCCATGTTACTGTCAAAGAAAATGAAAGTTGACAATCGTCTTCTATTCCTTGTCAAAACTGATGAAAATCTGACGGAACAGCGGCCTTGTCTTATCGTGTCTCTGTAAATATACCACGACAGGGACGATTGGACTTGAATTATTTGTGTATCGTTTTATTTTCGCAAATGATCGTAAATTTTCCCGGAAATTGATTTTCTGTCCATCATTTTTGAATTTAGAAGTATCTACGTGATCTGGTGGCGCCAGTGTTTGACTCTATAGAGATGACCATGGAAGGAAATCTCCCAGAAAGGTATTTATTCCACGGGAACTTCGTTAGCTTCCATTTCCGATACTAACGAAAACTGGCTTATGCACATTTTTAAGAGCAAGAGTCCAGTTACAGAATCGAAAATTTGGAAAATAATTTTACAAAGTTTTAATAAACAAATCCAAAGTTTCTTCTCTGTGCCTGTCGCAATGCATGATGGTAGTACCTATATCATTTAATATGTTGGGGGGGGGGGATAATGTTATAAAATGAATTACAAAAATCAGGCGTATCTGTGATCATTAGAATATCTTGGTTTGAAGAGCATGTCGGGATACCTATAAATCAATACATGTAGCAGTTGTCTGTGTCTCCATTTCCCATTGCATGTCTGTCAATATTTAGTCTGGCAGTTTCTGCAATTGTTTGGGGGATATTCGCCCCGTCTCTTGTTACCACTTCTAAAGTGCTTTTCGCCGGTTCTCCGCCCCGGAAAACGTGGCACGAAATGTCACGGAGTACACAAAAGTAGTACATTAATTCTCCGTAGAAATATGTCAATAAATCTTGATGTGTCCCGAAGAATATTCTGCAGAAGGAATTCGTTGGTGACTGAATGCCCTCATGAATTTCTCCGATCTTCAGCAAGTGCTTATATCTAGTAGTTTGGTTATTTGTCATACAATTCGACATGTATCTTCATAAATAAGGAATATTTTGAAAGGTGATGGTGCTCCTACATATATCAGTGAGATAGGAACCCATGAAGAAATGTTGGAAGTACACAATTCTTAACTGTATTACGAGTCGGATTTAAGCTAACAATGAACATATCTCTTAATTATTTATATCTATAGTTTCGTTCCTATATTTTCTATGGAGTGTTGTATAATCGAGCTTCTCTCTTTGTTATATGATATACCATGTTGAAAGTCTACCGTGAAACCAGTTTATTCGGAATTCCAGAAAACAGCTACACTAAATCCCTTGCACACGAGATTCATCATATCGAAATAACGACATTTTGTTGTTTTACAAAGAAGTATTTTATATCCTAAAATGGTACTCAGCTACAATAATGTTGCTTTCCTGGTTTTATTCTGGAGGTCAAAATTACAAAAAGCCTTCTGCATGGTAAAACTGGTATATCGTTTTGCTATATCCTTACAAATATTCCATATCTTAGCATTGTATTTCTATATCAACTATACAATTAGAATATCACCGTCATATTTACAAACCAGAACAAAAATATATTGAGGAAACCTTACAGAAATTGTACAGTAACTTGTATGGCTTTTAAATGAGATCAAAAATAGATAGATAACGTCAATAACATAACGGCGGGTGTGACCGGTCGACAGGGGATGCTTGCTCCTCCTAGGCATCTGATCCTTATGGGAATTGTGAGATTGATTACTGTTCGTTATATTCTACTTTTCTTTTGAAAGTGACGAAAATACTATTCTCATAGATTCGAGATGAAATGGAACCTTGCAATTTCTTAATACCGTAAAAAATAATTCGTTAACAAAGTTCCGCGTACCTGCATACTTTATATTTCCCACTCGATTACAAAACTGGAAATTATCCGAGCTTACACTATCAAACAGTTAATCGATTAGTCCAATCAAACGATCAGGTCAATCAATAGTCAATGAATCGCTGTGACCTATCAACAGGGAATTCATACTCCTCCTAAACACCTGACCCTATCAGAATCCACGAATCCGTGAGTATCCTACTCTTAAGTTTGTATTCGTTAGAGGAATGATAACATCCTACTGCTCTCAATTCGATATTAGATATTTTGATGACGTTTTATCTACATGTATTAACAATGATCATTTTTATTCAAATGTCGATTCGGTAGAACTTGAAATAAAAGCTACCACAGAGTGTTCCACATTTGCTTCGTACTTAGTTATTTTATTGAAAACAGATGCTGACGGAAAACTGTCAACTCAACTTTATAACAAATTTCTCCATCGTTAATTTCCCTTATCTATGTAGCAAGATTTCATTACCACCTTATATGGTGATTACATCTCTCAACTGATTAGATACGCTAGAGCTTGTTCTGCGTTTGATCAATTTTTAAATTGAGGCAAGCTACTCACAAGCAAGTTGATATTACAGGGGTTCTTACAGTCTCGTTTAAAGTCCGCATTTCGCACATTAGATGTTCGTTATAACGGCATAGTTTGCCAGTACAACCTTCCATCAGGTCAAATGCTGTGTTTAATACTAATTGTTAGACCGCTCTTGGCACACTGATTCAGACTGCGGATTACTTCGTTTACCTGATATCAAGATGTAGGGCTTACGGCAGGTGTGACCGGTCGACATTGTATTCTTACTCCTCCTGGGCACTTTATCCCACCTCTGATATGTCCAAGGATACGTGTTTGCCCTTCTCTTCTGTGGATTATACGAGGCTGAATACTATTAGCTATCTTAGCCTTTTCATTGATCAATGTTCGTTATCTTAATTTTTTTTCATTGTACAGATTTTACAGATTTATCTAGCACATATTTTATATTTTATGATTTTTATAATATGAATTAATTTCTAATTTTCTATAGCTTATTTCTTTCATAGTTTCAATTGTTCATTGTGCGATATTGATATCTGGCATTATAAAGTATTTTATGTATTCTGTATATTTTTGATTTGCATTTTAGTATAGTGTAAAACACTTTAGAGTATATTTAGATAAGGCGCTATATAAGTGCATGATTATTATTGTTACAGATACTTACGACAGACCATTCTAAAACTGGCCTGTGAAGTTGGTTACAAGAAAGCAGTGGAATACGCCAAGGGGATGTTCTATCGCTGGAAGAACGACGGAATCACGTGAGAGCACTGTTCCGTTAAGCATTTTCTACACATACACATTCAAACCTTTCAAAGTACTTTCGTAAACTATAGTTCTTATAGTTAAACTGTGACTCTTTGAATGGCACCGGTAAAACCTTGATACTTTGATTCAACCTCTGATATACCCAGGGGTCCGTGTTTTCTCTACTCTAAATTTTGTATTTCTATAGAAGTTGTGAGATTAATCACTGTTCGTTTTCTTAACTTTTTCATAGTAAAAGCTTTATATCTTAATTCATATATAATAAAATCGTTGATAGAAAGGAAATGTTAAGGCAACGAGCAATACTGAATCTTGCACTTCCTATAGAAAATACAAATGAAAGAGGTGCACAAACACAGACCCCTGGGCATACCAGAGGTGGGATTAGGTGTCTATAGTCTTATATTCTGATTTACTACAGTAAACACTTTGATATTTGGAATAGCTCTGATAAAAATTTTGTATTTTTATTTACCTTAAAGTATAAATTTGATATCGGTGCTTTGATTTACTATAGTAAAGGTTTTCACTTGGAACGTTAGCAAAATGTTTACATTGTGAACAGATGTGACATTTTTAATGATCTCACTAGAGAAAATACTTTCATGTAATATAGGAAAACAATTGCATTATACTTTACTATCGTAAATAGATTTCTATTTTCCGTAATATAAATCGCTACATCTTCGCAAGCCACGGCTGAAATGTACGCTCCTCTCCTCTTCACCCATGGCTCTCTACGTAAAAATTTCTTTGTTTCTCATTAATATGCATAAAGCAATTCGGCCAATCGCTGAGCTTCCGAGCGCAGGTTAGTCGGATATTTAAACTGTTTACATATTACTCTTGACCAATTGGAACACTCGCTTTTCCTTTACATCGTTAAACTAACCAAAACAGAACCCGTATGTAAACAGAATTATGGCGTTCAACATTGAATAGATAACAAATGAACAAACAGACGTGATGTCTTAGTTTCACTAGCGATAGGCGTTGAGAAGTCTCTTTGATATCAGGAGTTTCTAATGAAATATCCAGAGACTAACGATGACAAGTGTTGTGTATTGACAACCCTCTCATTGCTGTCATCAAGTTAAATGAGAGTGCGGTAGACCAGATTTTCCATTTTAGACTAAGCGTGAATTCTGTTGATACACGAATTACGTCATTCTCGTCACGCATATCTAATAAGAAATGAATAATTTTTCACGCAGGGAACCATGGTTGAAACGAGGAGAGAAGCGGACACTTCAGTCGTGGCTCGCGACGTTGTAATCGCAGTTGTTATCTTTATTCCGTTGTGGTATTTTGAAAAGAGTACTTTTAACTTTTATTACGGCCATGGCATACTATGTTGATTTGTACAAATACCTAACACATACGCTATATTTGATTTGAGGACTATGACGCTCCCAATACTATAACCTTGTACACTACATTTGATGTTACGGCTGTGACGTTGTTCGCTATATCTAGGACTGTGACGTTGTTCGCTATATCTAGGACTGTGACGTTGTTCGCTATATCTAGGACTGTGACGTTGTTCGCTATATCTAGGACTGTGACGTTGTTCGCTATATCTAGGACTGTGACGTTGTTCACTATATTTGATTTTGAGACTGTGATGTTGCACTCTACATTTGATCTTGGAAGTCTGACGTGGTCCCTATATTTGATTTTAAGAATGGGACGTTGTCCGCTATATTGGATTTTAGGACTGTGGCGTGTTAGCTATGTTTGAATTTTAGATATCCGAATATTCGAGATATCGAGAGTAAAATCTTAAAGAATAATCGTTGGGACTTCCTAATCACTTCGAAATATCCATTGTATTCGAGATATCGAAATTGAACTGTATTTTAAAGGGCTATAACTCTGCTGTTGTTTTTCTATTGTATGTCTATTACACAATAATATAATCCAATATCCACATTTCATATTTATAGAGAAGCAGTTTTGAAATTCTTATTATGCTGTTTAATAAAAAAAAAGTGATTTCCAATGTTGACATATTCTTCTGTTAATTTATGCCTGACATCTTGAAGAAGGTGGCACCCCGTGGGGATCCGGATTAGAATAGATCATAGTACCTCTTGCTTGTCATAAATGGGGCGGTCCTTCGGATAAGAACGGATAAAACCGAGGCTCTGTATCACAGCAGGTGTGGCACGATACAGATCCCTTCCTGCTTAAAGGCCATAAGCGTCGAGCATAGGCCTAAATTCTGCAGCCCTTCACCAGCAATGGTGATGTCACCGTATGAGTGAAGACTATTCAAGTGGGAAGTTAAACAACATACAAATCAATCAATA
Organism: Ostrea denselamellosa; assembly: GCA_024699665.1. Lineage (NCBI taxonomy): Eukaryota > Metazoa > Mollusca > Bivalvia > Ostreida > Ostreidae > Ostrea > Ostrea denselamellosa. Next base: position 6,662,494 of record JAMZEH010000075.1, read on the forward strand.
AATAAACTTGGCTTTAGTTCCATATATATGAGAATCCAACTGATGCTCAAAGCTCCATTTCAAATGACAACATACTTCAAAATCACGTTTCAGTTTCAAAAACATTTTTTGGTTCTTGATTAAATCAAACTACTTCAAGTGGAAATTGGTAGAGTTTTTTTTCTACTTTGAATAATTATTATTGATAAGTCACATGGGGATGGTGCTACCTTACTCACAGTATGGATACATGTGGTGCGTCTTTCAGGCTGCCCAGTGATTACGCGTCTATGATCTACACGGTAGGAGTCAGTGAAGGAGGGATGGAGGAATGGGATTATGTATGGAACAAGTCACTGTCCACCAACGTGGCTGTGGAAAGGGAAATGCTAATGCAGGCTCTGGGGCAGTCCCAGAAACCATGGCTGCTTTGGAGGTTTGATATTCTCTCTCTCTCTCTCTCTCTCTCTCTCTCTCTCTCTCTCTGTTTCTCTTTCTCTCTCCTACTTACATTAACCCAATCAAACTTTAAGTACTTGCTAATTTTTGACCGGTACACTATGACACGATAAATAGTCCTTACTACTGGGGCACATTAAAGAACTCTCACTGCTTTGTCCCTCAGTACCATACATCAGTCATAAATTTTTGGTACTTCATATGAAGCAGGTGATCTCTTTATAGGAGATCAAAATTCTCGGTTGGTATACAAATATTCTAGTATACAATTACCTCATATCTAAATATATAAAAAATTAACATTATCTCATCATCTCTACTTTAATATGCCCTGAAACTGATGTTTTATACTTATTTAGCATATGTATTGTATCTTATGTTTATATCATTTTATTTCAGTGTTTTATTTAATTGTTTCGTGCACTGTAAAGCACCTTTGAGCGTACAAATGTATGAAAAGGGTGCTATATAAATATGGTATTATTATTTATTATTACATAATCATCAAAATATGGTTGTTCACACATGAGGGAGTTTATCTTAGAAAATGGTACTTTTATGACGTCTGGTTGTAACAAAGAATTATCACTGATATCCTGTTGTAACATTATGATAGAGAATTATACTGCAAATTCATGACAGGGAATTGCAAGTACGGATATCCTATTGCAACGTTAGCATAGAGAATTGCCAGTAGTGATATCAAAAGTATCAAAGTGAATCAAAAGTATTCGAAAATTGTTAAAATCCCGCATTCACCCTTTGATGGGGAAAATGCGCACTATTTATCCTTCTGTTTTTAAGAAGGCTGAGTTGACGAATGAGTTACGTAGACTACATGAAAACTTTGTGCTAGTCCCAGCGGATAAAGCAAGTAAAAACCTTGTCTTTGTTTGTAAAAGTTACTATTATAAATGTCTTTTAAATGAGCTGGGATTTACTTCAACATCTGGGAATCCTACTTATACTCGAAGCAATCTTACAAAGGGTGACATTCTTCATAATCATCTTTCAGTTTTAAATACTTTCGACATTCTTAAGAATCAGGATCAGTTTGAATTACAATACCTTTATTGGATTCCGAAATTACATAAAAATCCTTACAAACAAAGATACATTGCTGGTTCCAGTAAGTGCTCTACCAAGCCTTTATTGTTATTATTAACTAAACTGCTTACAGCTATTAAAGAGTCACTTCAGAGATACTGTTCCACTACATGTGGAGAATAAGTCTTCCAACAATCCATTGGCATTCCCATGGACACTAATTGTGCTCCCTTATTGGCAGACTTATTTTTATATTCTTATGAAGCGGAATTTGTTCAGAAACTGTAACAAGATAAAAACCAAAAACTTGTCTTGTCCTTCAACCATACATATAGATATATCGATGACGTCTTATCAATCATCAATCATAATTTTCATAATTAAGTCCTTTTGATGAACTTGAAATAAAGGACACAACAGAATCAGACATGTCTGCTTCATAATTGGATATTTTACTTAATATTGACTCTAATGGCAGAATAACAACTACATTATATGACAAGCGTGGTGACTTCAAGTTTGCAATCATCAACTTTTCATATCTATGTAGTAATATACCACTTTCGCCTGCATATGGTGTGTATATCTCCCAGTTGATTCGATACGCGAGAGTATGCCATGCGTATGAGAATTTTTTTAAGCGAGGTCAATTACCGACAAAAAAGTTGATGTTGCAAGGTTATAACGAATCTCGTTTGAAGTCATCATTTCGCAAATTTTATGGTCGTTATAATGACCTTGTTTGCGATTACAAAGTGTCTCTGGGACATTTGTTGAATGATTTGTTACATACCTTTTGTTAGACTGTCATTTTTCATACTAACTTTGACTACGGATAATCCCGTTTACCTAATTTCGACTAAGGGCTCACGGCGGGTGTGACCGGTCAGCACAGGATGCTTACTCCTCCATGGCACCTGATCCTACCTTCGCTTGTATATGTCTTTGGGATTTATGATTACGATTTACACATCGTTTACTTCACCATTTGATATTTTGTAACTTTACGATAGAAAATTATTGGTATCGATATCTTAATGCAACTTTATGACAGAGAATAATCAGTACCGATATCTTATTGTAACTTTATGATAGAGAATTATCAGTACGGATAGCTTATTGTAACTTTACGATATAGAAATATCAGTACTGATATCGATATCTTATTGTAACTTTACGATAGAGAATTATCAGTACTGATATCTTATTGTAACTTTATGATAGAGAATTACTGTAACTTTCTGCTACGATGTTTACTGATATCTTAAAATTCTTTGTTGTGATGTATCAACATGTTTCGTGAATTTTTCAGTTCGTCAGAGGAATAGATAACCATATTATCGCAGTATGTTGTTGTTTCTTTGAGTAAGAAAACATTAAAAATCATTTTGTGCTAGGGTTATAAAAACCGTAAATCCAAGCAAAAATGAAGGCAAATTAACTGAAAAAAGAGAGTGGATATATATATATATATATATATATAAGCAAAACTAAAACTAAATCCATGATTATGTTATCCACGAAGCTTTTTACCAGAATTGTGAAATTCGAATTCGTAGCTTCTGGGGAAACACTTGATACATATGTCAACAATTTTGTTTTTGTGTCATTTCTTTCAATATGACGTCACAAATGTTTGTTTTTGATTAGAACAGTACGGAACGTATGTGTTGCACACACCCTCTTGATTAAAATAAACTATACTTACAGAAATGAAATTGGAAAGTAAATCTATTTTTCACTATTTGACACGTCATTATCTACTAGAGAAGTAGCACGGCATTGTGCTTAGGGTCAGCGTGAGTCTGATTTCCTGACACGTGGCCTCCTTTGTAAGATGTCATCCGAAAGTCCCGCGTCTCTACTTTCTAAATGCCGTGCGTTTGGCGAAGTAGTCGACATTACGTTTTTTACGTCTTAGTTTTGACGCGGCAAAAGTACGAACAGGTCATAAAGCTAAAACCCTAAACACTGAAATGCATAACTGATTAATCTAGTTGGCCAAGTTAGGCTGAAAACACGGGAAAGATACTGCACAATTCTGTTCACGTCAAGTATATTACAAACCTTACTATCCAAAAGAATAGCCATGCAAATCATTCTGCAATGCATTTTATGATTTCTTCATAGATACGCCAATTGGATCTTTGATCCGAGCAAAATAAGGATGCAGGATGTCAGGCTGGTTATAAGCTATCTGTCAAAGCGCCCCCTGGGAAGGATGATCTCTCTACATCTCTTGATGACGAAATGGGGCAGATTAAATGAACAGTGAGTCCACACATGCCACCATGGAAACCGTCAAATATAAAGTGAACTATCGATAGATAGAGGTCGCTTTTCAGATCTGATTGCACGATTCAGCTAGATAACCTACTCAAGCTTCACTCTTCCCTCTGTTATTGTCTACTGTGAAATTAAAGAACGCATAGGAATGAAAAATGAAAAATATCTTAGTAGTTTTAGCACATACGCAATTTTGCAGGAAAATGAAAAGTTGACGTAATACTTGTAATGTCTTCGTTATATGAAAATGAATGAACAAACATTACAAGCCTGTTACGTAAGCGTTTACAAGATTCTTGTCAATCTGAGAGGGACGTGAAGTATTTGTAGCGGATTCATTGGTAAAAACCTTGATATTCAGATCAAATTAGAAAAATGAAGTTTCAGTACCGTATTCATGCCATAAGATTGTAATACATTGTATAGAAATCAAAAGTGAAGATTTCTATTAAAAGATTCAATTATTGCAGATTTGGATTTGACAATTTTCTACTGCGGGAAACAATATCGGAAGTGACGCAGTTTGTTAATTCGGAGTTTGAATATAAACAGGTATGAATCTTTGTATTCTCCTTACATTTACTCTTACTACAGGATTCCTATTTAATGTTCATACATAGATGTCTGGTTGTCTGTATTTGTACCTCTTCACTTGAAGAAATTTTAAGGCTAACATTTGCTTGAAGTCCAGGGCAAGTGATCCATGATTTGCGGTTGTATATCTTTCTGTCAATTTTTGTTGTGTAAGTTTTTAGGGGAGAGTGTTTCCTTTTCTTTGTAGGGGGGGGGGATTGTTTTGTTTTTATGAATGGATAGTGATACGGCTTATATAATCCTTCTAACAAAACCTTTCTTTTCGTAAAAAAATTGTTGAACTTGTGACCTTCACCTTGGAGTTTGACCTACTTTTGCAAAAAAACCTGTGACCCATGTCATAACTTTTGAACGATTAGTGATAGGGGTTGTATACTTTACATGCATTCTTTTACCTCCTGACCTACTTTTGAAAAACTTTTACCTTGGCCATAAATTTTGATTGGTTAGTAATAGGGCTTTCATATTTCACATATGTCTTCTTTTGGACAGGATATTTCTTTTAGTACCTAATTTGGTTTTTACCTAGTTGTCTTAAACTGGGAGCTTGACCTACTCTGACAAATATTCACTTAGGTCATAACTTTTGAGTAGTTGCTGATGTGGTTTTCATATTTTACATGTGTATTCCATGTGACTAGATCCTTCTGGTACTATAATTATTTTGCTGCCATACGAGGACATTGCAGTGTTTCACAGACACGTTTTCCTTATGATAGTGTATGGTTTGTTTTTCGTTTCTGTTCTTTTCACTCTGAAAATGTTATCATAAAATCCTTTAATCAGATATCTTATCATAAACGAAAAATCAAGAAGGAAGTTCACTCTCAATCATTAATAAATCAGTAAGTCGTACATGAAATATCTATTAGTTACTGTTACTATCATATCTCTAATTTAATTAGGTTGTACATCAAATAAATCTTGTTTCCATATGTAATTTAGTAGGTTGTACATCAACTAATCATATTCCTTAACTGCAGAGTCTTGTTCACAATAATATTTCAAGAATGTTTATGAACGTTTTGCAGTTAAAAACTCTATTTAGAGACCATCCACCAAAAGTGGCGAGAAAAGAGACACAGAATTCCCTAGCTCTCATCAGGTGATGACGCACTCTACGTTTTGAAACTATTTAATTCTCATATATTGCAGCGACACTCTAGTTCAAGGCAAATGATAGAAGTAGAGCTGTTAAAAATTCGATTTGATAAGAGATTTTCAGTGTAGTTTAGCTTAGTAATAGCGATGTACATGTACCCAAGATAATGTTTTCTGCAGTGGTATGCTTACTATATAAATTCTGCGCTTTTTTCCAGAACCAACATTAACTGGATGGATGAAAATTACGACGTCATCAGTAAATGGTTACGTAATCATGTAGTGGGTATGTTATGATAATATCTGTTTATGCTTAGGAATTGAAAAGACCAAACTTTTCCAAATGTTTACATGAATGGAGTTTATCTTATTGATGTGTTCACAAACTTCAACTTGGACACAAAATCTATTGGATTGTGCCTCATCTGAATGCCTAAGAGAGGAGAGGGTATCAGATAAAGCGGTTCACTTTCATTCGGCGAGTAAGTACCAAATTGTGCGCACTTGGAAAAAACAGGAGTGCCCACGTTGGAAAGTGTAACTATAAATTAACAGACGTTTGTGTAGTATATATAGTGGTTTCTCTAATAAACATATTTTTTGTTTTATAAATAATTAATTTGTAAATATTTTGTAAAGAATGTTTTTTTTAGTCTTTGTAATGTAATGATAATAGTATAACTTGCATTGTGAAAATTGTACATTCAAAATAAATTGACAACTATATTCAAATTTGAATGCCTACATTCTTTGTAAAAGACACGTACATTTAATGTTAATAACACGTACATTCCATGTTAAATGACGCGTACGTTTAGTGATAATAGCACATACATTCCATGTTAAATGACACGTACATTTAATGTTAACAACACGTACATTCCATGTTAAATGACGCGTATATTTAATGTTAATAACACGTACATTCCATGTTAAATGACGCGTATATATAATGTTAATAACACGTACATTCCATGTAAAATGACGCGTATATTTAATGTTAATAACACGTACATTCCATGTTAAATGACGCGTATATTTAATGTTAATAACACTTACATTCCATGTTAAATGACGCGTATATTTAATGTTAATAACACGTACATTCCATGTAAAATGACGCGTATATTTAATGTTAATAACACGTACATTCCATGTTAACTGACGCGTACGTTTAGTGACAATAGCACATACATTCCATGTTAACTGACGCGTATATTTAGTGATAATAGCACGTACATTCCATGTTAAATGACGCGTACGTTTAGTGATAATAGCACATACATTCCATGTTAAATGACGCGTACGTTTAATGTTAACAACACGTACATTCCATGTTAAATGACGCGTATATTTAGTGATAATAGCACGCACATTCCATGTTAAATGACGCGTATATTTAGTGATAATAGCACGTACATTCCATGTTAAATGACGCGTATATTTAATGATAATAACACGTACATTCCATGTTAAATGACGCGTACGTTTAGTGACAATAGCACGTACATTCCATGTTAAATGACGCGTACGTTTAGTGATAATAGCACATACATTCCATGTTAAATGACGCGTATATTTAGTGATAATAGCACGTACATTCCATGTTAACTGACGCGTATATTTAGTGATAATAGCACGTACATTCCATGTTAAATGACGCGTACGTTTAGTGATAATAGCACATACATTCCATGTTAAATGACGCGTATATTTAGTGATAATAGCACGCACATTCCATGTTAAATGACGCGTATATTTAGTGATAATAGCACGTACATTCCATGTTAAATGACGCGTATATTTAATGTTAATAACACGTACATTCCATGTTAAATGACGCGTATATTTAGTGATAATAGCACATACATTCCATGTTAAATGACGCGTATATTTAATGTTAATAACACGTACATTCCATGTTAAATGTTAATAACACATTTAATGTTAATAACACGTACATTCCATGTTAAATGACGCGTATATTTAGTGATAATAGCACGTACATTCCATGTTAAATGACGCGTATATTTAATGTTAATAACACTTACATTCCATGTTAAATGACGCGTATATTTAATGTTAATAACACGTACATTCCATGTTAAATGACGCGTATACTTAGTGATAATAGCATGTACATTCCATGTTAACTGACGCGTATATTTAATGTTAATAACACGTACATTCCATGTTAAATGACGCGTATACTTAGTGATAATAGCATGTACATTCCATGTTAACTGACGCGTATATTTAGTGATAATAGCACGTACATTCCATGTTAAATGACGCGTATATTTAATGTTAATAACACGTACATTCCATGTTAAATGACGCGTATATTTAATGTTAATAACACTTACATTCCATGTTAAATGACGCGTATATTTAGTGATAATAGCACGTACATTCCATGTTAAATGACGCGTATATTTGATATATGTCGCCTACGTTCAATGTTAAAATATTCGTCATTTGATGTTAAACGACGCGTGCATCTGATGTTAAATGACGCTTGCATTCAATGTTACAGACCCCGAAGCGTGCTACTACACTACTTGTATGAGCCGAGACGAAACGGTTCTTGCACGAAACGCTGAACGGTTTGAACGGAAGGGTTTGCATGAAATACTTCCCATTTCTTGAATGGTCTGCATGGTTCGCACGAAAGGGTCGGCGGGGCTTGCGCGCTTTTGAATGGTTGATATAATATGGTAGGCGTGGTCTGCACGCTTCGATATTCGAGTCTTTACAGTCCATTAATCTATGGAAAAAAAACTTTGGGAAAATGGTAAAGATAAAAAACTGCCTTTTTTAAAATGAATATTATACCTGCTTGACGTGGTATTGTTTTTGTTTGGACAATTTTTTTCCAGGTGAAACATGACGTTATAATGTTTCAGTCAGAGACGGCCGTCATTCACGCTGTTCACCTCTTTAAAAGCGAAAAGGTCCATCTCAAGAAAATTACTATAGAAGCGGGAAATTGTAGAAATTTTGATACTTAAAATATGTACACATTGAATTATTTTGAAACATACGATTAGAATTCGTACTGCACCTCTTATGCCACCACCCAATGATGGCATGCCACGTGCTAGAATAAACAAAATAAGTTAGACAATGATTTGCCACTAAAAATTTAGTTTTCTATACTTAATGTTTATTAGTAAGATTTTTTAATGAAATACTAAAGTGAGGTTTTGAAACAACTTTTTTTGCATAAAAGAAATAATGAGACGGGACAGTGACTACCCCATGTTTAAGGCATTGACTGTTAAATGACGTCTGTTTTTTTACAGTTATTTGAGGTACTGACTGATAAATGACTGTTTTTACAGTTATATGAGGTATTAACTGTTAAATGACTGTTGTTACATATATTTGAGGTATAGGCTGTTAAATGACTGTTTTTACAGTTATGTGAGGTATTGTTTGTAATATGACTGTTTCTACAGATATTTGAGTTATTGACTGTTAAATGACTGGTTTACAGTTATGTGATGTATTGACTGTTAAATGGCATCTTTTTATAGTTATTTGATGTATTGCCTGTTATATGTCTGTTTTACAGTTATTTGAGTTATTGACTGCCAAATGACTGTTTCTGCAGATCTTTGAGGTATTGACTGTTAAATAACTGTTTTTATATTTATTTGAGGTATTGATTGTTAAATGACTATTTTTACAGTTATTTGAGTTATTGACTGTTAGATAACGTCTGTTGTACAGTTATTTAAGGTATTGACCTTTAAATATCTGTTCTTACAGTTTTTTGTTACGTATTGACTGTTTAAGAACTGTTTCTACAGATATTTGAGGAATACACCTGTAAATGACTGTTTTTACAGTTATTTGAGGTATTGACTGTTAAATGACTGTTTTTACAGTTATGTGAGTTATTGACTGTTAAATGACTATTTTTACAGTTATTTGAGTTATTGACTGTTAAATGACTGTTTTTACAGTAATTTGAGGTATTGACTGTTAAATAACTGATTTACAGTTAATGAGGTACTGACTGTTAAATGACTGTTGCTAAATATATTTGAGGTATAGACCCACAAATGACTGTTTTTACAGTTATATGAGGTATCGATTGTTATACGACCGTTTCTACAGTTACTTGACGTATTGAGTGTTAATGATATCTGTGTGTGTGTGTGTGTTAATGGCAAACTGACAACTCAACTTTATGACAAACGCGATGACTTCAGTTTCTCCATCGTCAACTTTCTATATTTATTTAGCTATATTCCATTATCACCTACATATTGTGTTTGTCTCTGGACTGATTCAATTTCTACGTATGGCCAATTTTTAATCTAGTGCAGGCTACTGACAAATGAACTTATGTTCACACAGGGCTTTGAACAGTTTTTCTGGTATTTTAAACCAATTGTTAAGCCTTTCCTTTTCAAACCGATTTCCATCACGGTTTACCAGATAAAGATGGAGGGCTCAAGGTGAGTCTGACTGGTCAAAAGGGATATTTACTTCTAGGCACTTGAATACTAGTCACATGACGTTTACGATCAGTTTTGCCCTGCATAGGGCGTTGTTCGTAAAAAGTTCCGAACATGTCAGTTCTGACTGGCTTGCTTCCACATCCGATATATAAAAATGTCAGTCTTCATTTTCTAAACAGAAAAAAATCCCCAGTCGGCTCAACTCTTGCAGTATCTTTGGTTTAAATAACATTATATTGAAAGAATGCTCAAAGTCCATAATATTGAAGGATATATTTTCTAAACCCTTTATGACAAGTATAACGCATAACACGTTTTATAGACGGCATGCCCTATTTGATTCCCCTTCTAATTTTTAAGATCCCTCCCTGCTCAAAGGCCGTATACGCCGAGCATAAGCCTACATTTTGCAGCCTTCCACCAGCAATGGTGGCGTCTACAGGTGACAGAAAAATTTTCGTGCGGGACGATAAATATTATACACTCAAATCATTTGAACTTAATAAAACTCGATAGTTATTTTTAAAATGTAGATTAAGAGAACATTATCTTCCAGTGCTACAACACCGGAGTCACGCAGCCAGTGTACCTTTACTATTCCTGACACGATTGTACAGTACAATGCTCACGTAATCTTTTGTGTTTGTATTTTCTTGTGACAATATGAATCATTTTTGACATTTTGAGGTGATGATTGATCTGCTTTAGGAATGAACAGTAATTTCTATCAATTTAGAACCATATATGCAAGTTGGGACCGTTAATGCATTATAAACCGCAAAGGAGTTTACAGAGACGCGTAAACAGTCTTAATTTACTTTACATAGGGTATAATGAGCAGAAGTTCTTTTTATTCACGTCGTAAAACGCTTTTGAGGTAATTTGATAACTTACGCCAAGAAGATATTAATTTCATATGACGCTAGGCTATATTACTGTTGCAGTAAAATGGAAACATAGGAGCCTAACTTATTTGTGACGTCTTTTCCAGGACATCATGTAGATTTCCTTGAAGCAAGCAAGTCCATAGAATGTACAGAATGGCTGATAAAGTTAGATGAACAGATCAAATACGCAAGTGTCGAGATACGTCCGAGTAATTTCTCTGAACTCTCGTACACAGTAAGGCGTGAAACAATTTGTTTACATGCAGGAGAGGGACACAGTCATCACTGCTTACGTGAATGTCCTTAGCAAATTTCTCATACGCAGTTTCATCACCCGAATTCCATTGATACAGAAATTAAATAAAAGTTGGGTATTCAGGGAGTAATTAAATACATGGATTTCTTATTACATCACATTATTTCGTTGCTTATACGTATCGTATCTAAGATATTACTTGCAAATAGGACAATGTTCTTAGTGTAAACATTTCTTTCGATAGCATTTTGTGTTTCTTCCATTTGAATGAAAACGCTCAAGTAACGAACAGTCCTCAATCTCGTAATTCCTAAAGTGCCAAGAGTGGCCTTATAGTGTACACGCCGGATAGCTGAAAAATTGCTCAGGCGGCTATAAACAAACAAACAAAATATAGTTGTACGAGGGGCCTCCCTGACCGAGTGGTTAGAGCAATACGCTCAAAACCACCTCTAGTCGGCGCGGGTTCGAATCTCGCTCACGCCGATATATGCGAGAAAGTTTGCCAGTTTACTTTCGGAAGGTTGGTGGTCTCTTCCCGGGTACATTGTATCTGGGTTCTCTCCTCCACCTACAAAAATTGGACGTCACCAGATAAATGAAAAATTGTTGAGTGTGGTGGAAAACAACAAATCAATCAATAGTTGTACGAAACGTCAGACAAAATCTGACCTTATGGAGGTTGTAGTGACAAACTAGATCGTTATAATGACCACAGAATTTGCGAAATGCTGACTTTAGACGAGACTATAGAAACTCCTGCAACATCTACTTCATTGTCAGTAGACTGCCATTGATTTAAAAACTGATCATATGCAGAACAAGCTCTTGTGTATCGAATCAGTTGCGAGATATAAACACCTGATGCTGGTGATAATGCAATACTGCTACTTACACAAAGGAAGTTGAGATGGAGAAATTGAAACCATCACGTTTGTCACAAAGTTAAGTTAGTTTGTCGTCAGCATCTATTTTCAATAAAATATCTAACTACGAAGCAGATGTAGAAGACTGGCATAATCTTATATAGAGTTCATAATAGAGATGAAGTTCCGTCGCCAATTGAAAGATCGAGGTTCTCTGAATTTTAAAATAAGTAATTTTAGGTCCTTATTCTTAACTTTATCAAGGTACCAATAATGTTATGTCCAGCTGGACTACATAAAAGACGAAGAACAAGGACACGTAGGTGGAAATACAAGTAGAAGCTGCTTCTAATAAATTTTAGCGTCTACTTCAACAACTGAAGGTCCACTGTCCCACTTAGGCATTCACAAGTTCCACTAAATGCACTTCCTAAACAGAAGAGCTCTTCTTTCGAAAATGACACATTTAATTTTCAAATGAAATCAAATTATTGCATTACTTGACAGAGTTAGTCCATTTTCATGGCAGACATCACGGTAAATCTAGAATACTCCATAATGGTTTCTTTTCTACTGATTCATATCAACCTAGGGCATCGCTGAATTCAATCTAAGATCAACAATACTATTACATAACACAAGTATTTTTATTGAAAAAATGTGACAAAATGAAATAAATTTCGTGATTTTTTTTTAAAGGAAATGCATTCCAATTTTTTGTGTGTACAAATAGGTCCCTAAATCTTATTTCTAATATTGCACTACAAGTCTTAGGTAAAGATTAAAAGTACACCTAAACATTAGTGTTTGTAACAGGTATATTGAAATATACGCACATATATAATATTGAACATTTAACAAATTGAAATTTTCAAACATTTACGCAATATAATATGTAAATACAATGCATGACTACGACAGAGTGTTCAGTTTTGTAAGAAACAGCACACGTGTTCCAAATCCTATCTACATATACTTCAGGAGTAAAGATTCAAGTTGATAATCAATTATTTTTCTTCTAAATTGTCTATATTTAACCATTACACTTTCAATCAAACTGAATAACTATATGTTAGTGTACTACACATGATGCCAGAAATGTTTTTTATTACATGACAAAACTTATCATCCAACAAAATTTACAGTAACGCAACATGAAGCTAGTACGTGAAAATACAGCTTCGTGAAAATAGCTCTTCAATGTGGAAAGATACAGAAGGTGCATTAAAAAGACTGGAAGAATCTGTGACTCACCGGAAGTTGATTGCTTTAAGATGGAAAAAACCCCAAAAAAACCGAGAGAGAGAGACAAGGAACTCTACTGCATATAAATATAATCAAATTGCATTTCTATACATAAAGGTATACCCATAGTATTATATTAATCTCTAGAAAGCAATGTGTATTGAAGAACACCAACATAGGAAACACAAACCATCAGAAGCAATACCTCACTGCAAAACTTTTAATTCATCAGGATGTTCAGATAGAAAAGAAAAACTCCCAGCCACTAACAGTGTCAGTCTTACAGTGTAAGATCATCTCTAAAGAGAGCATCATCTTCTCTTTTTTTTTTAAATTCCCATACATGAGACAAATAAACATGATAAAGATACAGAAAGAAATGACAATTTTACAACAGATGTATATTAGTAACTTCTTAAAAGACAAATGTTCACAATATATATATATATATATATATATATATGTCAATAATGCTGGGATGTGGCAAGATATCTGAACTCGGATGACAAAACAACATAGATGGAACTTTTTTTTCCTTGTCCAATATCAATATTTCTGCAATTCTGTTCATCTTCGTAACCTATGATCATGACAACACCCGAAAACTTTAAAAGGTTTTCAACCCATTCTGGCGTTCCCCTCACCTAAAGAGTTCCCGTATTTCTGTCACTAAATACAGGTATCTCTATTCCATCCAAAACCCATAATCCCATAAACACTATCAACATTTCTGCTGACAAACTTTGGCATACAATTGAGCATTTATTAAACAAACCAGTATGTAAAAATACTTTTACAACCACTTAAATTTCATCCAAGTCTGAAAAAAGAAATTGTTACAAGAAAAAAATTACAATATACATTTATAAATACATCTTCATGTTAATTGATTACACCAAGAGGTGACACAAATAAAACTTTAAAACAACCATTAGGACTCGAGAAATTGTGAAGCCTAAAATCTTCCCCACAATGTTAACTTGTAACATGCCCCATGAATATGTCCACAAAATGTATTGCTTTCAATAAATGAAACCTCATACATGATGAGACTCCAGAACCTACTCAAACATAACGAGACACTAAAACCTACTGAAACACAATGAGGATCCAAAACCTACTCAAACATAACGAGACACCAAAACCTACTGAAACACAATGAGGATCCAAAACCTACTAGACATAACAAGGTTCCAGAACTTACTCAGACATAATGACACTTCAGAACCTACTCAAACATGAGGCTCTAGAACCTACTTCGACAAAATGAGGCACTACTACCTACCCAAACATAATGAGGCTCCAAATCTTACTTGGACATAACCAGTCTCCATAACTAATCACCTGCAACATGTTCTCATAAAAGAAAAACAAACCTACAGTATGTTTATTTATTTTAGAGTATTTAAAGTTTGGCACAGTTGAAGCTGATGCACTACTTGAAATAAACAGTTTATAAATGCACTTCTCCTCTGTATGATAATGAATACAGAATTTCATATATTAACGCAACTATGAATCAGCACTCTTGCTTCACCTCCGCTGAAATTTGAATTCTGCTAAAATAAATAGTCATACGCTAATTACCCACTCCACATCTTCTCCATGTTCTGACCTTCATTAAACACTTTTGCAGTGTTCGCAAAAACACTGTCAAAAATCTCTCTATCAAACACCGGTACTGGCCTTAAAAATTTGCTTTTTTTCCAAAGGATATCCGTATTCAGAGGACTGATCCTATGTCTATGACTTAAGAATACAAATGGCCACAGAGTCACCATCTGAACCCCCACTTAATGTCATTTACCCCCTCCTAACTCTGGTAAAGACATTAAACTTCCCCTTTAACTTCCTCTGTGTCAATATCTATTATTATTATTTGATGCACATGAATCACAAGTTTTGAAATTGTTAAATGCTGGCAACAATGCAGTGAATATTGAAGAAACTTTCCTCTTCATCACAAATTGTGCAAAACATATTTCTTATAAAAAGAGACAACCTAAGATTTCATACGA
The DNA here is from genome assembly GCA_024699665.1 of Ostrea denselamellosa. NCBI lineage: Eukaryota > Metazoa > Mollusca > Bivalvia > Ostreida > Ostreidae > Ostrea > Ostrea denselamellosa. Next base: position 6,677,704 of record JAMZEH010000075.1, read on the forward strand.
TTTTGGCAGTATGTGGATACACCCTGAGAAATCTAATCTGGCTTAACTATACAGAAACTTGACTAGCTTAATTAACTATAAAGAAACTCAACTGACTTAACTATCTATAAAGAAACACTAAACTGACTTAACAATAAAGAAACACTGAAGTGACTTAACAATAAAGAAACCTGGACTGACTTAACTACCTATGAAGAAACCTGGACTGACTTAACTACCTATGAAGATTCCTGGACTGACTTAACTACCTATGAAGAACCTGGACTGACTTGACAACCTATGAAGAAACCTGGACTGACTTAACTACCTATGAAGAAACCTGGACTGACTTAACTACCTATGAAGAAACCTGGACTGACTTAACTACCTATGAAGAACCTGGACTGACTTAACTACCTATGAAGAAACCTGGACTGACTTGACTCTACAGAAACTCCTCTGGCTTAATTATCTACATGTATAAACCATACCAGCTTACACTAACTTTGCAAAAAGCTCTCCAAATTTTCTATGGTAGATAAACTTATTATCCAGATAACCTTGAACTGGGAATAATGTTGACCTGCATTTACTGTCGCTAGTCTCTAGAGGTATTTTTTTATTTTCCCGAGGTGGCAACTTTGTAATACTGGAAAAACAATTTGAGCTTTCTAGAAAGAATATCAAACGATAAATTTCAAATGTTTACCATATCTATGCATCTGTAGTCAATAATAACATCAGGCATTAAACAAGTACAAGCTCATTCGTAAATAATCTTTCTACCAAAAGTATGCAGTCACATATTTCACATTAAAATCATAAAAGAAATCCTTTCTGACCAACAACAGCATCTGATACCATTCCACAAAGCTCCGGCCAAACTGAAGATAAACATTCTCAAAGGACTTTGAAAGCTAAGTAGTAAATTGAATCTTTTATCTGTGTCTATTTCACTGCTTCACTGACATTTGAAACAAAAGTACTTACTGTTCTGATTTGGTAAGTACAGTATACATACTGTATATATCCCATATTGCAGTACTTACAAACAAATGAGTACAAATAACAGCAAGGGAGACACCAAACCAGATAGCACGTTGTACAACACAGCTGATCTTAGAGTACACTACAACATGGAGGATACACAAATACATGCTGTCATGTCCTCCCTGGGTCAAATGTTCAAATCAAAGGTCAAGAGGTCAACCAAGGAAAAAACCCCTGGGTCGAGGTTCATTGATCGGCATTGTCTGTAGGACCTCGTCAAGAAGCTGAAGTGGTCGGTGAAGTTGAACTTCAATCCAACATGGCGTCTCCTTGATGCTGTGTCGCGGATAGTCTGGTCCCCAGCCCTTCACAAAGCTCAGGCGTAAAATACAGAGTCTTCTCAGGTCATCTACACCAATGCCAGCTGCAGCACTCAGACCTGAAAGTCAGAAAACAGTCACTTTAATAAAGTCAGAAATTGGTCATCTTTTAATATCAGAAATCAGTTATCTTTATAACATCAGAAATCGGTCATCTTTATAACATCAGAAATCGGTCATCTTTATAACATGAGAAATTGGTCATCTTTATAACATGAGAAATCGGTCATCATTATAACATGAGAAATCGGTCATCATTATAACATGAGAAATCGGTCATCTTTATAACATGAGAAATCAGTCATCTTTATAACATCAGAAATCGGTCATCTTTATGACATGAGAAATCGGTCATCTTTATAACATGAGAAATCGGTCATCTTTATAACATGAGAAATCGGTCATCTTTATAACATCAGAAATCGGTCATCTTTATAACATGAGAAATCGGTCATCTTTATAACATGAGAAATCGGTCATCATTATAACATGAGAAATCGGTCATCATTATAACATGAGAAATCGGTCATCATTATAACATCAGAAATCGGTCATCTTTATGACATGAGAAATCGGTCATCTTTATGACATGAGAAATCGGTCATCTTTATAACATCAGAAATCGGTCATCTTTATAACATGAGAAATCAATCATCTTTATAACATCAGAAATCGGTCATCCCTTTAACATGAGAAATCAGTCATCTCTGTGATGCCATAAATCAGTCGTCATGTAGAGTCTTCAATCTACACTACACAAGGATGCTTGCATTTTAATTCTGAAAACTGTACCACTGTGGATCTTGAGAAAAATTTTGTCATATTTATTCTTATATAACACTTTAAACCTTCATCAAGGCCCACAGGGGTCACGTGCTTCATAATGTATGCTAGCATGAAGTGCATTTTCGAAAAGTAAAATTTACTTTTGAAATACATATGCACAACATAGTTAATATTCATGACAGTGCTTATTAACTTCCTGTTCAAGGTCACACACTCACCTACAGCCGGTGCAATCCCACCAACGGAGGCCGGACCTGGAACATTTCCGGCCACAGCGGCAGCTTGTGCTGCAGCCGCCGCTTGGGCAGTGGCAGCCTGCTCCTGCATCTGTCTGTGGCACTGACGAATGTCAAACACCTGAATAATCCAGATCCATTTCATTGTATGTCTAGGTGTTTACTGGATAAATAACGACCCATGGAACACATGAGCCACCAGAGGAAAGGCATGATCCCATCAATGTTTTAATATTGAATGCTGATTGTGGTGTGAAAAACGTGAACCTACACTACAAGAAGAGGCTATATTCTCTCTCTTGCTTTTCCCTAATTTTCAACGTACTTTCAAAATTTACATGAGATGTAGGAAACTTCACATCATTGGCTTATCAGCATCGTGACCTTTAAGGTCAATAACGGAATGGATATTGCTACATTTTTGCTGAACTAGCAGAGGATACACATTTCCAAATTATTTTTTAACTTGAAAAGAAACAAGAAAACTTTCCGAATCATGTATGCCCTCATGATGCAAAATTGAAAAGGGTTATACAAATGTATCATTTAACTGATAAAACTGTCAAAACAATTCAAGATATTGAGCGGACAATATCTTCCTAAGTCCGGAGTGGACTGACCCTTGATTATGTGACCTCAAAATCAATTTGGGGTCATCTACTTCTTAAGATGTACCAGTGTACCAAGTTTGATGTCTGTCAAGCAAACGATTCTCAAGTTACAGAGCTGACACTATCTTCCCTTGTCCAATTTGACCCTTGACCATGTGACCTCAAAATCAAGAGGTCATTCACTCCTTAGGATGTACCAGTGTACCAAGTTTAGTGTCTATTAAGAAAGGGTTCTCAAGCTATTGAGCAGACAGTATCTTTCTATGTCCAGAATGGATTGACCCTTGACTTTAGACCTGAAGATCAACAGGGGACCTCTTCCACTCATAACCAACCCACATATGAAATATCATTACAATCAAGTGAATGGTTCTCAGGCTACTGAGCAGACAACATAATGTCTACCGACATACCAACTGACAGGTTCAAAGCAATATGCTCACCTTCTCTGAAAGGGGCATAAAAATGTTTCCTGTCAAAAACAGACAAAATATATGATTATTCATTAACTAGTACCTTGGATAGACTGTGTTTATCTTACTTTGATATAAGCACTGGGGTAGATCTTATGGACTGCATCTCCCGGTTGTCGACCCGCCTCCCGGTCCAAGTAGTACGACTGGACAAACACACTGTGGTCACTAACGCAGCGGATCCACACATCGCCTTCGCCGTTGTAGTCCAGCTGGACACCTTTACCAATATGTAACCTGTTAAACATTACATCTCAATAACATGTCACCACTGCACAAAACTCTGACTATCACAAATTCTTGACTGACCATCACAAACTCTTGACTGACCATCACAAATTCTTGACTGACCATCACAAACTCTTGACTCACCATCACAAACTCTTGACTGACCATCACAAACTCTTGACTGACCCTCACAAATTCTTGACTGACCATCACAAATTCTTGACTGACCATCACAAACTCTTGACTAACCATCACAAATTCTTGACTGACCATCACAAACTCTTGACTAACCATCACAAATTCTAAGTTTTACATCACTTGTGTATGAAGGTTCTCTGAAAGTTGGCTAAAAAAAAAAAAGAAAAAAAAGAAGAAGAAATAAACAGCATGTATGTTTCAGTCAAATACTTTTGTTGCTTTACACTGTTTGATGGTGAAAATTGATGAGTTGATAACTGTAACCTGATACAGGTAAGGCTCTACCTTTGAACTTTGATCTAGTATCAAAAAAATATTCCAAAATTTGTTTTATTTCTTCACTTGCTGCATCATATTTTTAGAAAAATTCTGATGGATGTAAAATGTAGAATTGAATGCAGTCAGTTTTACTGAGATATAGTATGATCTCAGGTGTATGAACATGAGACACTTCAACTTTTACAGTCACAGCCTCCATTTTTCATCCACATCAAATTTCTCATGGTGGTGTCAGCCAACATCAAGCTTTACACAAACATCACTGACCACTTTGGCTCCACCCTGGAATCAAAACCGTACCCCCCTAAGATCATGAAATTTAAACTTTTGGTAAAGAGCTACCTACTCAATCTAAATACCCATTTAGTTTCAACTTAAGAGATTTTTTTTTTAAAATGCTTTACACATAAATACCATATACCAAGTTCGTAGATCCCTTCCTGCTCAAAGGCCGTGAGTGCCAAACGTAGGCCTAAATTTGTCAGCCCTTCACTGATAATGGTAACATCTCCATATGAGTGATGGATTCTCGAGCAATATATAATCAATCAATCAATCATACCAAGTTTTGCCCTGCCCTGAAGTTAAAACCTCTATCCAGGGGATCATGATTGATTGATTATATATTGTTTAGAATTTTTCACTCATATGGAGACGTTACCTTTGCCGGTGAAGGGCTGCAAAATTTAGGACTATGCTCGATGCTTATGACCTTTGAGCAGGGAGGGATCTTTATCGTGCCACACCTGCTGTGACACGGGGCCTTGGTTTTTGTGGCCTCATCTGAAAGACTGCCCCATTTAGTCGCCTCTTACGGCAAGCAAGGGGTACTGAGGATCTATTCTAACAAACCGGATCCCCACGGGGCCTGGGGATCATGAAATTTACAATTTTGCTAGAGGCCTTCCTGGTCTTCATCACTATGCATTTAGGTTATCTATAATTAAAGAAAATTTCTTTTTGAAAATTGGTCAATTTTTGTCCCACCTCTAAGACGCTAGGGGTGCAGGAGTCCTGAAATTTACAATTTACGCTACCCTTTTCAAAAAGATCCTGTATACCAAATTTGAAAAGAATTGGAGAATGGTACCATATAACGGGTATTTATTGCTGCTAATTTTTACGAGTTTTATGAATCCATAATATTTAGATGTGTAAAATTTCACAGGAGTAAAAAAAAAAAAACCCAAAAAAACTCTGTGCGTAAATTTTCAATACCATATGTATGAGAGTAATGTTAATTGCCATTTAGCATGTATAGAATTAGTGCTGTTGGTATTTCTGAGCACTTTTAAGTCACGTGATGTTAGCAGTTAAATTCCTTTCATTCAGTCTTGAGCACTTTTTAAATCATGTGATATTAGTAGCTAGATTTCAATCATTCAGTCAAAAATTACGTCGGGTATTTGTATAGTTTTGTATGTAAACACATTCAATCTGCCAACAAACACTGATCTGGACTTTAACCTCTGATGATTTTATTTTTTACAGACATACATAATTTGTAAAATTATAATGCATAAAAATTTAAATCAAATCATTTGATCCAAAATTTGTAAAAAAAAATAAAAAAAAATTACAGCAGTAAAAATGACCCATTATACGGTAGTTATCAAGAAGTTAGACATGTTCAATTGTTAAAGCACGATGGATGACAATGGACACAGACCAATTGCAATAGGTCACCTGAGTATCACACAAGAAAAAAGGACTTGCGTAAGAAGAGTTGCATGTTTTGGTGCTATGAGTACAGACTTCAAACTCCAGGGAACTAAGTCAACTTCAATTTCCTTAATCTGTAGTAATGGTCGTCTCTTTTCTTTTTGAATTTGCAAATTTTGTGTCGAGCGTGAACTAGTTGTCTCTGTTACAAAAGTCATGGAAAATAAGTCTGAAGTTTTTTATTAATGACCCTGACTTTATAAACATTTTGGTTTAGGATATGACACATTGTCTGTTCGTTAATAAATACTTTTTTTTATGTGGAGTATGAGCATCTAACGTTTCTTTTTCAGTAGACTTACAAATCCGTGGAAATCTACCTACAAATCACATCCCTGAAATATTAATAAACAACAGATCAAAATAAGTCACCTACAAATGACATCCCTGAATTGTTAATAAACACCTATTAAAAGTGGGTGTAAACCATTTTAAATTAGAAACAGAGAGTTAGATTCAAATAACTGCTGGTAACAATCAGATTTTAAAAAAAAAAAAAGATAAAAAAAAGCAATGTCCATAATTCAATGTAGATTTTATGTATTTTACCCCCCTTTTTTGTTTTGTTTTTTGTATTTTTTGCTGAAAATACTGAGGGTGTCCAGGTAGCATAGTGGTTAATGCACTCGCTTCTCACCGCTGCGACCCGAGTTCGATCCTCCGGATTGACAGTGGTTGTATGCGAGAGGGCATTGTGGTCGCCCACTTGGACACGTGGGTTTCCTCCGGGCACTCCGGTTTCCTCCCACATCAATGACCCCTTCACGCCAAAATCTGAGCTGACGAGAAGCATTAATATAAGTTGTAGAACTTGTTTGTTAATTGTCGTAAAATAAATAAAGTTTAAATTTACTGAGGGAGTTTTGAATATTTTTCGGGTAGAATGCTTCTTTTCACCTGATTGAGAGGGTTCTTGAATACATCAATTTCATTTGCTGTGTATGTAGCATATATGACATAAATTCACACTTCAGGCCAGCATTTTGAAACCATATAGTTTGTTGGATATTAAATTTCATTTTTTACCTTCCTAAACATTTTAAGAAACATATTTATGTGTGAGATGTGTTAGCGCTATGACATGGCTGCTCCACCTCTGAGTGTTTAACTTGATTTCTCTTTAATTACAAAAAACTTCAATTTTAAGATTTGTCTAGTTTTAACTGTGTGAGTTGTTTGATACAATGACGGGTATATTTTATGTAAAAAACCTTGCATTTTATAAAAATTTTAGTCAATAATTTTAGGCATCGTGCTCACTGATGCGCGACTTTACCGCCCCTTTTCCTTGTAAAAATTAATTTCATTTTGTTTCTTACTGTTTCATCAAGCCACTTTATGAAATTCCGTATTAAGTATTTAGATGTCGTACGACTTGATTTCATTCTGTCTTATATTGTATTATTAAGTTGAAAATGTGTTATGAAAAATCGAAGGCCAACTCTTGATAGGTTATGCTAAAAATGCTCACATTAGAAGAGGAACAAAGGCTGGACGTAAGTTTATTAGAAACATCTAAACAGTGTGTGTCGGGCGGTACAGACCTAAGGGTAGTCAGCAATTTGGAGTAAATGAACATAACCTAGTGCATATACCTATCAAAACCAAGTACAAGAAAATCACAGATAATCTTATCAGTTTGCAACTGATCAATGCAAGATCTGTGGTAAAAAAAGCTGTATCCCTCTCTGAACATATCACTGAAAATTGTGTCAATATCTTGGCTATCACCGAAACCTGGTTGCGTGAAGGAGATGATTGTCATATAAACGACCTCTGTCCCGCCGGATACAAATACATTGGTGTTCCATGACCAACATCCAAAGGAACTAGAGGGGGAGGGGTTGGCTTTGTAATCAGGGCCAACATTGACATCACATGTGTACCTCAACCAGATTTCAAAACATTTGAAATTTGCATGATCAGGCTAAATGGCAGTCATCCTGTCACCCTGGTCTTCGTGTATCGTCCTCCTCCCTCGCAACAAAATTATCTCGCAATTACTCAATTTCTCAACGAATGGGAACAGTTCTTGTCACACTTATGCACCATTACTACATCCCAACTGTGCATCCTTGGTGATATGAACATCCACTATGACAACCTCGACATACCAAGCACCATACAAATGAGAAATATAGTGGCTGCCTTAGACCTCAAACAACATGTTGATGTCCCAACTCACAAAGCTGGACATACTCTTGACCTAGTATTTACGAGAGATGACACTTTGTACCCACTAGTAAACTCAATTTCCGTGACAGATCTAGGAATATCAGACCACTATGCTGTTACTTGCCAGCTTCATACCTGCCCACGACACCTAGCAAACAAAACTCGACTAGCAAGGCCTTTGAAGCACATCTCTGTGAAAATATTAGCAGAACAACTAGAGGAATCGCTGTCTTCCATCTTAGAGAGGAGCAATGTCAACGATTTGCTATTAGATCTCGACTCCAGAACTACAGATGTTCTAGACAACATAGCACCCATTTGTACAATCACCATCAAAGGTGATTCCCTGAAACCGTGGTACAATGACTCGATCCATAAAGCTAGACAATGGAGAAGACAGTTGGAGCGTAAGACCAAGAGCTCTGGCCTGGAGGTACATCGACAGATGCTTGCGGAGCAAACTCAAGTCATGGTGCATATGATCAGCACCGCCAAGTCCTGCTATTACCATGAAAAGCTTACCACAGCTGATAGTAGAGAGACTTTCAGAGTTGTCAGCAGTTTAATGAATTATAAGGCAGGAACTCCCCTACCATCAGCAACCAGTTACAAACCCCAAAGTAAAAGGACTAAGCAGTTCCCTGGAGGAGATATTCCCTGACCATTACATTCAGTTTCATCTGCACTAATTATACAGAAACATTGGATTATTAGTAGGGGCTTGTAATAGCACTGGTAAATTGCAATATAATATACATCTAGATTTCAAATACAAGTACTTATTTTACGATAAACATACATGAAATTTTTTTTTTTTTAAATGATTAGAGAATGTTGAAGAAGACACTTTTGATACTTGCTGGACATTGATCACGTTTTAATACAGAGCTGAATATTCACCAGCAATACTACCAGGTAGACATTAATCACGTTTTAAAACATATTTCACACCTTCCCAAATTAGTAAGTCTATAAATAAATCATGCGGATAAGTATTAATTGCCCCATATAAATATTCTCAAAGCTTTTTTTCCCCTCTGATCCCTATTCATCAGTCTTAAATCAGAAGATCAATAATTTATAATATACATCTTTAAAGAATCAGTAATTAAACTAAAGTTTACTAAGTTTTTAATGTTTCTTTTTCAAGAATACTTTTCATCCTTAGAATTATGATGCCACTAAAAGATGAAGATCTGGGAAAACCTGACAAGTTACCACACCTGTTTTAGCAATCCAGTATTTAAAATAATGTTTTAAAAAAGAAATGCTAAATTGACATACATTTTAATGAAAATCGTACTTTTCTACTATTTATTGAGTACTTGAAATAAAGCAGAGGCATCGAATGTTGCATTTCATCAACTATATAATCCAAGGAATGGATTAAAATTTCGAAGGATGGTTGTAGATTTATTTATATAAAAATACTGCTATTGATACCGGCATGAAATGAAGTGATATTTTACCGGGTAATTTTGAAACAAGTCTTTGGTGCGGTATTGATATTGAGTACCGGTGTCCTACTCAGGTGATCCTTCTGAAAAAGACTGTCCCTACCTAGCTTTATCACTGGCCTCCGTGCGATGGACATTAGACAGCTGGCCCAGACAGAAGCGATCCAGACTGGATGGGTCAGTGTAACCATCCACCGTGACTCGTGCATAGCTGTAGGGAACTTTAAAAGTCTCTCCTACCTGCTGGTCCAACTCAAAGTACGTAATGGTGCACCAGAATTCGGGGGCTGTCAATGAAGAAAAACATATCGCATTGTCTGAAACAAACTTCCTGGGAATATCCATTTTACGTGTTTGCTACTGCCAGATAAATATTGAAATGAAGCAGCAGATATTCTAATTCTGAATCAATTAACACCTAAATCCCTACCCTACCTCATTATAACATCTAATTCTGAAGTCGACTGCAATAACCTTTAAAAGATGGGAACCTTTGACATGATATATATGGAGCACCCGAGTTAGCGGCTTAATCACTATTTCCTACTTATCATAATCTTAAAATACCTCAGAGAAATACAATCCCTCCAAATAATGACATTCTATTACTTCTAGCCAGCATCAAACTGTGAATTGCTTATTTCTCCATTTTTTAACGAAAAAATCAAATACTTGAGATTTGTCTGAAAATTTCATTAGGAACCCCAAAGTAAAAGGACTAAGCAGTTCCCTGGAGGAGATATTCCCTGACCATTACATTCAGTTTCATCTGCACTAATTATACAGAAACATTGGATTATTAGTAGGGGCTTGTAATAGCACTGGTAAATTGCAATATTATATACATCTGGATTTCAAATACAAGTACTTATTTTACGATAAACATACATGGAAATTTTTTTTTTTTAAATGATTAGAGAATGTTGAAGAAGACACTTTTGATACTTGCTGGACATTGATCACGTTTTAATACAGAGCTGAATATTCACCAGCAATACTACCAGGTAGACATTAATCACGTTTTAATACAGAGCTGAATATTCACCAGCAATACTACCAGGCATGGTTAGGCCACTAGAATATGGAATATCATAGGGATAATGAACTCATCTTGATGAATATTAGCTGTGTTGTGTTTGAAAAATTCGCAAACTTTTGAGCGAATTTTTCGAACCCAAGGAGTGCAAATATTCACTAATATGAAAAGGCGAAGACAACGAACAGTGGTCAATCTCATTAGTCCTTTAAGAATACAGAATAGAGTTTGGCAAACACAGATCCCTGGATACACCAGAGGTGGGATCAGGTGCCCAGGAGGAGTAAGCATCCGCTGTCTACCTGCTGGTTTGTGTTATATGTTGATTTAAGAGATATTTACATTTTTGGTTTGTGATAAAATACATTGACCTGATAGATACTTACGATTCTGATTGGTGTTGTGATATGTTGATGTGATACTTACGATTCTGGTTGGTGTTGTGATATGTTGATGTGATACTTACGATTCTGGTTGGTGTTGTGATATGTTGATGTGATACTTACGATTCTGGTTGGTGTTGTGATATGTTGATATGATACTTACGATTCTGGTTGGTGTTGTGATATGTTGATGTGATACTTACGATTCCGATCGGTGTTGTGATATTTTGGTGTGATACTTACGATTCCGATCGGTGTTGTGATATGTTGATATGATACTTACGATTCTGATTGGTGTTGTGATATGTTGATATGATACTTACGATTCTGGTTGGTGTTGTGGTATGTTGATGTGATACTTACGATTCTGGTTGGTGTTGTGATATGTTGATATGATACTTACGATTCTGATTGGTGTTGTGATATGTTGATATGATACTTACGATTCTGGTTGGTGTTGTGGTATGTTGATGTGATACTTACGATTCTGGTTGGTGTTGTGATATGTTGATATGATACTTACGATTCTGGTTGGTGTTGTGATATGTTGATATGATACTTACGATTCTGGTTGGTGTTGTGATATGTTGATGTGATACTTACGATTCCGATCGGTGTTGTGATATTTTGGTGTGATACTTACGATTCTGGTTGGTGTTGTGATATGTTGATATGATACTTACGATTCTGATTGGTGTTGTGATATGTTGATATGATACTTACGATTCTGGTTGGTGTTGTGGTATGTTGATGTGATACTTACGATTCTGGTTGGTGTTGTGATATGTTGATATGATACTTACGATTCTGATTGGTGTTGTGATATGTTGATATGATACTTACGATTCTGGTTGGTAAGGGGAGGTAATGACTGCACTTCAGATGACTGCATGTGATTGTTATTCCCTGAAATTAATAAATTCAACCTCCTTTCAAGTCATATCTATATCAAATCTAAGTCATATCTAATTCAAATATTTGACATTACATGCAACAAACCATCTATAGGATCAAGTGAAAAACAAGTCATTTTTTCAGAGATCTGGGAATATTTAGGGGATGCTTGATAACGCTACGTGATGTCACATTTACTTTCGCTTGTGAACAATCCTTTTGAACAATCAATGGCTTTGTAAACCAATCAAATATTTATGAATTGAAATGCATTTATTTTCTGATAAAAGTGAGTAGATTTTAATACAAATATTTCAGCTATGAATTATTTGATTTCAAACATGAAGGCTTGGAATTGATGAATGGAGAAGGAAACAATTTTAGACACTGTTAAGACCTTGATGTCAAAGCCAAACAAAATATGAGACCCTTACACCTCAATAGTCACCCAAGAAAAATGCAAGAAATCTTCAATGGACATCTCAATCAAACTAGTTCAGTGACTACTAACTCAATGTTTTGGCATTCTTGCTTGGTGACCACTTGTAGTGCCTAGTCATTCTACTTTAGTGTTTCCTAACTCAGTGTCTAGTCATTTTTTGTTTAGTGACTACTAACTCAGTGCCTAGTCATTCTACTTTAGTGTTTCCTAACTCAGTGTCTAGTCATTTTTTGTTTAGTGACTACTAACTCAGTGCCTAGTCATTCTACTTTAGTGTTTCCTAACTCAGTGTCTAGTCATTTTTTGTTTAGTGACTACTAACTCAGTGCCTAGTCATTCTACTTTAGTGTTTCCTAACTCAGTGCCTAGTCATTTTTTGTTTAGTGACTACTAACTCAGTGCCTAAACATTCTTGTTTAGTGACTACTAACTCAGTGATTAGTCATTTTTTGTTTAGTGACTATTAACTCAGTGTCTAAACATTCTTGTTTAGTGACTACTAACTCAGTGCCTAGTCATTTTTTGTTTAGTGACTATTAACTCAGTGCCTAGTCATTTTTTGTTTAGTGACTACTAACTCAGTGCCTAGTCATTTTTGTTTAGTGACTATTAACTCAGTCTAGTCATTTTTTGTTTAGTGACTACTAACTCAGTGTCTAGTCATTTTTTGTTTAGTGTTTCCTAACTCATTTCCTAGTCATTTTTTGCTTAGTGACTCCTAACTCAATTCCTAGTCATTTTTTGCTTAGTGACTACTAACTCAGTGCCTAAACATTCTTGTTTAGTGACTATTAACTCAGTGTCTAGTCATTTTTGGTTTAGTGACTACTAACTCACTGCCTAGTCAATACTTTTTAATGACTACTTAGTTGTTAAAACATTCTAGTTTGGTGACTACTAACTTAATGTCTAGCTACTCTAGTTTGGTGACTACTACCTGAATGCTAGCTATTATTGAAAACTTGATTTCATCTCAGCCATTCAAGTTTACATGCACAGTTTACTCCACTTACAGTGAAGTCACCTATACTGAACTATCTGTTATAACGAAGTAAAAATAAATTCTTAGTAACATTACATATATAGTTCAACAATGACCAATTCAGATCCTCTCAATTTCTGAAATATATCTGGAGTAAACTGAGCAATGAATAATTCAGGTCTGTCCTCTGAATTTCAATACATCCAGAGTAGAGTATATTGAATTGTCATCATTCTAAATTGCAGAAATGGACAATCTCTGATTGATTGATTAAATATTGTTTAACGTCCCACTTGAGAATCTTTCACTCATATGGAGACGTCACCATTGCTGGTGAAGGGCTGCAAATTTAGGCCTATGCTCGGCGCTTATGGCCTTTGAGCAGGGAGGGATCTTTTCCGTGCCACACATGCTGTGACACGGGACCTCGGTTTTTGCTGTCTCATCCGAAGGACCGCCCCATTTGGTCACCTCTTACGACAAGCAAGGGGTACTGAGGATCTATTCTAACAACACGGATCCCCATGGGGATGGACAATCTCTGATTAGAAACCAAACAGTAAGCAGACTTACAAAACTGCGAGTCCTGGGATGAGGTAGATCTATATGTTGCTGTGTTGCTTCCCACCCAAGTTGCTGTAGCAGCCATGGAGCCTGAAATGATAACAACATACTCATTTAAACTGTAAAACAACCCTAGCCCTGTATAAATTAACTCCCAACATTACCTGAACATGATGTGCAGGTACCCCAGCAAAGAGACATCTTAAATCCAGACTTGTAATCCATGAATATAAAAATGTTTCAATTTGCATTATACAATTTGAAAATAGTAGTGAGGGTTTAGACACATTGAGCAAGCACTGAATTGGAGTTCAGAAATTTAATGGTTGAATTTGTATGGTTAAAATTCATGTTCAGAGTATGGTTCATTGACTGGACTTATAAAAATCATTAACTGTTCAATACAAGCAATATACACTTCAGAAACTCTGAATTTGTGTGCACGATATCAATGTATCAGACAGGAATTTGACACAGTGGAAAGGACAAATCTGCATACACAATTTGAAAATAGTAGTCAAGAGTTTTGAATCAAATTGCACCTGACTTCAGCTTCTGCAATAAATGTGTCAACCCCCCCCCCCCCCCCAATTACTTTTTCATAGTGCATGCAAAGTGTAACATTACTGTAATTATCATACAACAGTACTCTTCTCGGGTTCATAATGCAGGTTCGGAAAAATGCAGCACAGGTTAATAACAATGTAAAATATGTAGGGTCATGTGAGGTCACCGCATCCTAACATAGATACCAAACTTTTCCTACAAACGTTCTTCAAGCTTATCATATTTATTTTTCTTTCATTTGTTGCTGTTATATAATGACATAGTTAAAAATTAAAATCCTAAGATTGAAATTTCAATTTAGCTATCACTTTGACGTTTTTATCTTTAGGTCACATTTCTTCTGCTCAAGGACATTTTCAAACGATGCAAACAGGCTGAAAATCACTTAACTATGACGTCACAGCCTACTGCACAACGTTACGATAATGCGGTGATGCATGAAGTATGAAGAGCAAGGATAAAAATCACTTTCTTATATACACAAACGTGAGATGGAAAGCAAGTAAAATATGCATTTATTGATAGTTGTGTGATATATAGAATCTTACTCTCATGCTTAGGGCACACGAAATTTATGAAATTCGTTACCAGATTTAGACATTTCCCTTGACAAATATCAAATCTGTCAACTCATTTCATAAATTTCATATGTCATAAGCACTTGTTCAAGATCCTTTATTTATAATGCTGAACTTCTGTATGGTAGCTCAGTGGTTAGTGCGTTCGCTACGTAGAGGTCATGAGTATAAGCCACACGCTCATGCCATGGTCACATCACACCTAAGACATAAAAATAGGTAGTGATTGTTCCTTCACCAAACACTTGGGATTTAGACATGAGAATCCTGGGCCTTTCGGATACAACCTTAAAAATGGAGGTCCTGTGTCATGGTAAGCGTTGGCACATTTAAGAACCCTCAGTGCTATGACCCTGAGTGCTAAACATAGGTCTAAATTTGTGGTACTTCACCTACAGCTGGTGACATCTCAATATGAGTGAAAAATTCTCGACAAGACAAAATACAAACAATCTATAGGGTTTGGTTTATCGTTTCAACAGAGCAAAGGTAAAAACTACAAATGCATTTCCATTAGTTAATTGATGCAAATATTTTAAATGCTATATCAATTAGTTTGTTATTTTATTGGTGCATAATCATTCTACTAACAGCAGAACTAGACAACAGAGTTTCCCTGTAATCTACACACCCTCTCCCTCCCCATTAATGAATCACACATTCATTTGTTTTGTTGTTGAATTAGTGTCTTCTCTCTGTACAATCCAATATAAATAACATAGCCTAATTATCGCCTGACTCCCTTGCAATATACTGTTTGTTGCACCAAAGGTGTGTGACCTTCCACTCCCCAAAAGTGAAATCCAATTTAACCCAATTCAAGGCATTCTAACAGGATATTGTGCAAGTCTCCTTGAACGAATACCAATTGAATCCCTAGCCAATAAAACAGCCACTTTCTGCAAAAATAAACAAATATTGTTTTTAGACATAAATTCCTCTTTACAAAGCCCTGAAACAAACAAACAAACAAACAAAGACCTGAAAGTCAACTGATCAGGAAGTTGAGATCAGAGGTGCAACAATTCATAGTGATGCATTGGAAACCACAAATCTGCCAGCCCAATGGATTCTTCATTCCTAACAGAGCAAATTCAGTTAGGTTCAATATAAAATATGCATGTTTACTACTTGTTCATTTACCTCCTTTTTCCTTGCAATGATGCCTCTGTTTGGCTAGAATACATCCAATCAACATGAACTTCAATAAAACAAACAAGAGTAGCATGATGACAAGGACCTCTTAGGTTGGTTAAATATTGTGGGAGTATTCTAATTTTAGTACTAAACGATCAGAAAACATTCACGTTTTGTTTTTACCTTTCCAATAATCTTGTTAAGGGTGTTAATGAGTGATTTTAACCTTTTTGAACCAAACTTGCATTAGTATTTAATACATATTTAAACAAAAATTTTTCAATTTGAAGTTTCAAGGAAAACAATATAGTTTAAGAACTTTAGGTCAATTCTAATCAATAATCTAATTAATGTTCAATATTTTTGTTTGTTTTTTGTCTAACAACTGAAATTTAATTAAAATGTGTCTTTTAGATGATCCATAATGTTTGTATGCCACTGCATATTTGTGATTGAAAGTAAATGTTGAAGACCCCTTTAAAATGAAAAGAAACACTTTCAACACAAGTGTGATATGTACAACAAAGAAGAAACAAGCTTCAAGCTATTAGTTAATGAAGACATTTATTTTATCGTACATGTATGTATCAAACATGTCAAACAGGAAATGTAAATTTCAAACACCTGTCACTGAAGTTGCACCCCTTCTAAAGCTTTAAAAATTTATACATTTAACTAAATCAGGGCATAATTGTTTTGTTGTGGTACCGAGTCTAGTACCATTTCCGTTGAGAAAAAAGCTGCTATATTGGGAAAAGCACTCACATAAACCACAGGCCTCAGAGGCTGACGTCCACAATATCCAGTTAGGGAAGGTTCTCACAGCACCGACTTATTGAGCGTTAATTCTGAATTTTTAAAGTATGGTAATACAAAATTTACATGCGTAAGTTTTATGCTTATAACTATATATATGTGGGATTTAAAGATTACAAACTATGAACATGACACATCAACTTGAAGTTATTTACCCATAAAAGCTTACATCATAAGACAAAAGTTGTATGCGCACAAATTTGTAGGTCAAAGGTCACTTATCCATGGTATCCAACACATCTACATTAGATGATCACTTCCTGGTACATGTCAAATATCAAAAGTGTATTGCACAAGACAAAAAAGTAACAGCCCAGGCACAATTTGTAGCAGGTATCAATACAAACTAGAACTGTCCTGACAAACACCCCAGCAAGGTGGGAAATTGTGAATTTGTGCTCAATGAAGAACAAACACATTCTTTTGACATGATGAACTAATTTTCTTGTGGGCAATTACTGAAATCCAAGACCATATATTCTGCAGTAAAGCATTACTCAGAATATTTAAAAGTATGTGTAATATAACTTCTGAATATCATTTCAAGGATTCTTATTCAACACATATGTGCCAGTGAACAACACATCTTTTAACATAATCATCCACAGACAGATGGGCAGACAGACTGATGATGGTATTGACCCTCTCCTAAATATTATACAGAAGTCTGTGAATTATAAAATCTAATCCTACAAACTAAGTCCATAAAGTTGAAAAAACACCACTGAAATCAAAATGTCCACCACTTCCTTATATGATAGAGAATCTGAATAAAAATGAAGGTGCACAGCTTCATTATACACAATATAATATGTACACAAAGTTTGAATAAAATCTGATCGTTGCTTTTTAAGATATACTCTAAACAATGACAACCCCCTCAAAATGGAAAATATATCCTTAAATTTCTTGATCTAAGACTCGGGGAATATTAAATCTGACAACTCATTTCATAAATTTCATACGCCGTAAACACTGGTTCAAGATCCTCTATTTTTCACACTGTGAAACTACACTGCAAGTTTCCAAAGAATCCTCACAAGCATATCAGAAAAAAGTCTGGAAAACCAATGGAACAGACTGACAGACAGATGGACGGACAGACAGACAGAGGGATGGACAGACAAAGGGACTGACAGACAGACAGAGGGACAGACAGCAAAGAAACCTATAGTCACCTTTGGTTTTACAAAATATAAAATTAAAGTTCTTAACCAAAGGAAAACTTGTATGAAGTTTGATTGAAATTGGACCAATGGTTACAAAGAAAATGAAAATTTGAGAAGTTTACAGATAGATGGATAATTGATAAAAGGTGATCAGAAAAGCTCACTTTTGCCTTTACTTCAGGTGTGTTTTTATTAAAATTTATTCATCTAATTTTATTTAAAATCAGTGTGTTTTCAGTAGCCACTTCAGAAATTTTGGCCATTCTGACAATATGTAGCTTACCCTGTTATCCACAATTCTCCCTACTGGCTTAATTTCGTTGAGTTTGCTAAACATTTAAACTCTCCCTACTTGCTTAATTTCATTGAGTTTGCTAAACATTAAAACTCTCCCTACTGGCTTAATTGCGAGGAGTTTGCTAAACATTAAAAACTCTCCCTACTGGCTTAATTTCATTGAGTTTGCTAAACATTAAAAATTTGACATCTACTTGATGGCCATTTCAAAAAATTCAAGTTACCATTTTAATTCCTATCCTCAACTTATCCTTCATACCAAATTTTGTTGAGATTAGATATGAAAGATTGATTGATGTGCTGTTGATATTCACTGTGCAATGAAAATGTGCTGTTGATATTCACTGTGAGGTGAGAATGTGCTTTAGTATTTACTGTGAGGTGAGTATGTGCTGTTAGTATTTACTGTGAGGTGAGTATGTGCTGTTGATACTTACTGTGAGGTGACAATGTGCTGTTGATATTCACTGTGAGGTGAGAATGTGTTGTTGATACTTACTGTGAGGTGAGAATATGCTGTTGATACTTACTGCGAGGTGACAATGTGCTGTTGATATTCACTGTGAGGTGAGAATGTGCTGTTAGTATTTACTGTGAGGTGAGAATGTGCTGTTGATACTTACTGTGAGGCGAGAATGTGCTGTTGATACTTACTGTGAGGTGGGAATGCACTGATGCTTGACAGCGCTGGAGACTGTGACACATGGGGGGCTACCTGTCCCCCAAATCCATCACCCATCGGAGAGGGCAAGCCATGGGGCATAGTGCTGGCTGCAGCTGTTCAAGTAAAATGGAGACATTACCAACCCCAGCTTAAGTATATCTTTTTGTCACAGCAATTACACAACTTCTGAATCATCAAATGTCGAAACTATACCTATAAATAGCTTCCTCTTTTACTCTTAATTAAAACAGAAAATTTCCAAGAGAACCTCTTTGTGTTTAAAAAAAAATTTCAAAAGCTGATTCAGTTCATTAAATTTTAGCTACACATGATAAAGGAATTAAGCCTTTGATTTAATGAATAGAAGGTAACTTCTATAAAGTGTTCGACAAATGTTATTCACTACAAAAAAGGTATGGCTGTTTCTAATGTAAGTCAAGTGTCAGAGCAGAATTTCGTTCTAGAGATGAACTACATTTTACACTATGCTGCTAACTCCGCAGAATGTTCTGGAAATACAAAGATGAGAAGTTCGGACTATATCTTTGTTGCTGTTTTGTTCAGATTCCACTAAGTTGACCAATATACACAGAACACTTTAACCCAAACCTTCAACACAATACTACATTGGTACACTGCTATTATTAATGATTAACAGATACGAGTCCTATTGAATCAATTCACAATATATTTACTTCATGCATTACGTTACTGGATTGTGACTACAGGTATTGGTAAGTTCGGAGAAATTTTTGCACCATGAGTACATTTGTTGTAACAAGTTCCCTTACCGTGAGTACATCTGTTGTAACAGCTGTAACGAGTTTAGACAAGTTCCCTTACTGTGAGTACATCTGTTGTAACAGCTGTAACGAGTTTAGACAAGTTCCCTTACCGTGAGTACATCTGTTGTAACAGCTGTAACGAGTTTAGACAAGTTCCCTTACCGTGAGTACATGTGTTGTAACAGCTGTAACGAGTTTAGACAAGTTCCCTTACCGTGAGTACATCTGTTGTAACAGCTGTAACGAGTTTAGACAAGTTCCCTTACCGTGAGTACATTTGTTGTAACAGCTGTAACGAGTTTAGACAAGTTCCCTTACCGTGAGTACATTTGTTGTAACGAATTTAGACAAGATCCCTTACCGTGAGTACATCTGTTGTAACAGCTGTAACGAGTTTAGACAAGTTCCCTTACCGTGAGTACATCTGTTGTAACAGCTGTAACGAGTTTAGACAAGTTCCCTTACCGTGAGTACATCTGTTGTAACAGCTGTAACGAGTTTAGACAAGTTCCCTTACCGTGAGTACATTTGTTGTAACAGCTGTAACGAGTTTAGACAAGTTCCCTTACCGTGAGTACATTTGTTGTAACGAGTTTAGACAAGTTCCCTTACCGTGAATACATTTGTTGTAACAGCTGTAACGAGTTTAGACAAGTTCCCTTACCGTGAGTACATTAGTTGTAACAGCTGTAACGAGTTTAGACAAGTTCCCTTACCGTGAGTACATTTGTTGTAACGAGTTTAGACAAGTTCCCTTACCGTGAATACATTTGTTGGAACAGCTGTAACGAGTTTAGACAAGTTCCCTTACCGTGAGTACATCTGTTGTAACGAGTTTAGACAAGTTCCCTATGTGCAATCCACTGTACTGATATGCCTTGATTTTTCAGTTTTGATCTACTGTGTTCTGTTAATTTTTCACCTCAATCTGCACTGTATTTAACATATTTATTATACAAACTTTTAACTATACCGAAACATAAAATCAACAATGGTCACTGCATGAATAAAACAAAATCATTTCACACAGTCCAAAGATGCCATCTATCTGTATGCTGTATTCTGTATAACTCTGTAATAATGTTTAAGACATCTGTATGTTGTATTCTTTATAACAATGTCTTCTGGTGACATCTGTATGTTGTATTCTATAACTCTCTATAACAATATCTTCTGGCGACATATGTATGTTGTATTCTATAACAATGTCTACTGGTGACATCTGTATGTTGTATTCTCTATAACAATGTCTTCTGGTGACATATGTATGTTGTATTCTATAACTCTCTATAACAATGTCTACTGGTGACATCTGTATGTTGTATTCTCTATAACAATGTCTTCTGGTGACATATGTATGTTGTATTCTATAACTCTCTATAACAATATCTACTGGTGACATCTGTATGTTGTATTCTCTATAACAATATCTTCTGGCGACATATGTATGTTGTATTCTATAACTCTCTATAACAATGTCTACTGGTGACATCTGTATGTTGTATTCTCTATAACAATATCTTCTGGCGACATCTGTATGTTATATTCTATAACTCTCTATAACAATGTCTACTGGTGACATATGTATGTTGTATTCTATAACTCTCTATAACAATGTCTTCTGGTGACATATGTATGTTGTATTCTATAACTCTCTATAACAATGTCTACTGGTGACATCTGTATGTTGTATTCTATAACTCTCTATAACAATATCTTCTGGCGACATATGTATGTTGTATTCTATAACTCTCTATAACAATGTCTACTGGTGACATCTGTATGTTGTATTCTCTATAACAATGTCTTCTGGCGACATCTGTATGTTGTATTCTATAACTCTCTATAACAATATCTTCTGGCGACATATGTATGTTGTATTCTATAACTCTCTATAACAATATCTTCTGGCGACATCTGTATGTTGTATTCTCTATAACAATGTCTACTGGTGACATCTGTATGTTGTATTCTCTATAACAATGTCTACTGGTGACATCTGTATGTTGTATTCTATAACTCTCTATAACAATATCTTCTGGCGACATATGTATGTTGTATTCTATAACTCTCTATAACAATGTCTTCTGGCGACATCTGTATGTTGTATTCTATAACTCTCTATAACAATATCTTCTGGCGACATATGTATGTTGTATTCTATAACTCTCTATAACAATGTCTTCTGGCGACATCTGTATGTTGTATTCTATAACTCTCTATAACAATATCTTCTGGCGACATATGTATGTTGTATTCTCTATAACTCTCTATAACAATGTCTTCTGGTGACATCTGTATGTTGTATTCTATAACTCTCTATAACAATATCTTCTGGCGACATATGTATGTTGTATTCTCTATAACTCTCTATAACAATGTCTACTGGTGACATCTGTATGTTGTATTCTCTATAACAATGTCTTCTGGCGACATATGTATGTTGTATTCTCTATAACTCTCTATAACAATGTCTACTGGTGACATCTGTATGTTGTATTCTCTATAACAATGTCTACTGGCGACATCTGTATGTTGTATTCTATAACTCTCTATAACAATGTCTACTGGTGACATCTGTATGTTGTATTCTATAACTCTCTATAACAATGTCTACTGGCGACATCTGTATGTTGTATTCTCTATAACTCTCTGTAACAATGTCTACTGTTAATAAGTATGTGTTGTACTGTCAAACCTCATTATCTGAAACATGATGGTGTTGAGAAAACATCTGAAGGTTTAAGATATTGAGGTTTAAATACCTAAAGAAAATGTAGTCGGGAATTCCCACTCATTTTGACATATCCGTGGTATTCAAGATAATGATTTACAATATTAAAACTTTGTACAGAATTTGATAAAACTGAACAATCTGCATTGAATTAATATCTACATGTGACATTAGCCGTGTAAATTACATCACTGTGTGTCATCAGCTGTGAACAAGTGCTAAAATATTAGTCATTTTAATAAAAATACAAAAAGGCATAAGTCACTGACAGTGCAGGAAAACAAGATGTGGGACACTATAATAAATTCCTTAAATAATAGACTGAGGTCAGAAAACATTCAATTACAACAACTACTCCCATGAATCTAGGTATAAACAACCAACCCACAGGATGTCCCTCCATACAAACTTCACAGAAACTGTCATCTGTGATAATGGACATCTTTGATAAGCCATTTTTTTTTTTTTTTTTTGAATTGGAAGTCTGCTAAGAATTTTATTTTTTCATTATAGAAGGGCAGTTTTAAATAGGAGTAAATCATAACCAGTTCACCCTCTGCTGCCTGTGTCATGTGCCATGTATTAAGATGTTTTGAATGAAATTTGTTCTAACCATTCTCCAAATGTATATTACCACCATACTTAAACATAACATTGATCTCTATTTGAGTGAAAAATTCTTAAGCTGGACGTTGAACAATACACAATCAACCAACCATAACATTAATCAAGCAATGTTCTTTTAAAATGTGTGTGTGTGTGTGTGTGTGTGAGGGGGGGGGGGGGGGGGGGGGGGGGGGGGTAATATCTCCCATCTTCAAAATTGTCAGTTTTGATTCACAATATGGTAATAACTTCAAATATGTTCTGTTCCATTATATGTTTGATACTACATGAATTTAACTAATAATTATGTTTTCTTTTACATTACGCTTCGCCAGATTGCAATACTTTCCTTTTTCCATACTTAACGACAAATTAATCTACCTCAATTTCAAATTCTATACACTTTCCGACTCGCTACATTTGGTCAACAACAAAATAACAAATATCCTTAATTTTTACTGCTCACTATTAACTATTAACAACACAGTTTATACTTTGATGATACTTTCTACAGCCTCATTTGTATTTAATTAGTGGAGGCAAATAATGATTGAACAACAGAATATCGAGGAAGAAAAAAAAGAAATTGCAGATGTAATCAAGCTGAAACATAATAGAATATTTATATTTTCAGATGCTACATTTAGCTATTGTATATATAATTATGTGACTTCTGTACATTTGGCCCCAGTGTGATCCCTACCATGATTAATAATCAATAACATTCCCTACTGAGATTGCTAAATCAATAACATTCCCTACTGTGATTGCTAAATCAATAACATTCCCTACTGAGATTGCTAAATCAATAACATTCCCTACTGTGATTAATAAATTAATAACATTCCCTAGCAAGATTAATAAATTAATAACATTCCCTAGTGTAACCTATGTAAAGAAATTGTCAATATTTTATTTATTGTTGTTCCATTTGTAAATGTTTTTTTTTTATTTATATGCTCTTGTGTGACAGACCACATGTGTATGTATAAGTGTGTGTGTATGTATGTGTGTTTGTGTATGTGTGTTTGTGTATGTATGTGTGTGTGTGTTTGTATGTGTGTTTGTGTATGTATGTATGTGTGTGTGTATGTATGTGCGTGTGTATGTATGTATGTGTGTATGTATATGTGTGTGTGTTTGTGTATGTATGTGTGTATGTATGTGTGCGTGTGTTTGTATGTGTGTTTGTGTATGTATGTATGTGTGTGTGTATGTATATGTGTGTGTGTTTGTATGTATATGTGCATGTGTTTGTGTATGTTTATGTGCGTGTGTTTGTATGTGTATGTGTGCAATTATTGCTGACCATTGGACGTCTTACTTGTTTAACAGGTTTATTAATACTCACTAAATTTCCCGCTTTTACTAACCTAGGGCATGCACTCTCAGTACTACAGATGAAAGGAACAGTTTAATTTTCAATCAAGCTGGCTAGGCTCACAGACTGACTGCATGGTGTCTACATCATCAGGTCACAAGGTCATGGGGTCTATATCATCAGGTCACAAGGTCATGGGGTCTATATCATCAGGTCACAAGGTCATGGGGTCTATATCATCAGGTCACAAGGTCATGGGGTCTATATCATCAGGTCACAATTCGGACCCAAACAGAGGATTCATGGCAGAATTTCCCCGATTAAATTCCCAGCTGGGGAGGACGACAAAAAAAAAAAAAGAAGGCCATACCAAATTTAAGGATGGGTTGATTTTTTGTCTAGAAATAATTGGAAAATTGTACCTGTTGTGTGAAAATTCTTATGCATTGCTTGTAGCTGAAATCCATGTGTAATCTTTCTTCAATCATTAAAAAAAGAAAAGTGCAAGAATTTCGGATTTCAATGACTGATATTAGTATCGAAGGCGGATCTGGTAAGACAGACTCTGACGAATATTTTCGGAATTGTAGATGATGTCATTCGAGTAAATCTAAAGCACAACTCATGGAAAGCTCGCTCAACTTGTGTGTCTGAACTGATTGAAAGAAGACAACAAATTGGCCTGAATAAACTGAATGTTATAAGTGCATTGATTATTTGTGGATTTTTAGTGTATGTACATTGTTTACAATCGTAGTGTTTGCTTTTGTATGTCTGTATGTGGTTGTACTTTGTTGAAATGTTGCATGCCATTGTGTGTACTGAAAAATAGGGAATTCCCGTCTCAGGTGTTCTCTATTTATAGTGAACATGTGATTTCAGGACCATGGTCAAAATATTGGTATTTACATGTAGTAGGTTTGTTAATTAAGATATTTACTGCATTTAACTTCTAATTTTATTATTTACCACTTTTTTGGAGGGTTTTCAATAAGAAATAACTGGAAAGGTGAATTTCAATTTTGAAGTGGATCAAGTTGAGCGTCGTAGGCCAATTTTGTTAGAGTGCATCATGTTAGAGGAAATTCGAGCCGGTGATTTCTGTTGATCGAGACAGCGACATTTCGCCGGGTGCCGGTGCTTATTAAAATCCCTGTATTTGCGTGAATTTTACTAAACTTTGATTTTTTTTATTTGAGTCGACTGATCGGCTACAAAATTTTGTTGTACGTATTACTAATCTTGATATCTAAAATAATATATGTACTGGCTAAATCAGTAAAAGGCCATCAAAATATCTCAGTTTGGCTTCAACATTCACTCTTTTGTGTGTTTTGTTTTCCATTTAGCCAACTTTCAATCTGAGCATGGTTGACCTAAAACGTAGCATTATTTAGGTTTAGTGTTAATGATATATGTGTGATGAATTCTAATGTGTTTATATAAATTACCCATTCACACAAACATGCAAATTACTTTACTCCTAATATTTAATAACAGAGTATCCTCTCAAGATCTCAATCATATACAGGTCAATGTTGTCTGATGGTCTACAATAAATATTCAATTAAATGGATACATCTCAAGCAAAGCAAACAAGACACGAAGGCAAACCATGCTGTTGACTTGCAGAGCTAAATATTAGAAATGTGAAGATTCTAAATAGCTGCCAAGCGTGCACGAAATCACAGTGCACAGAGAAGACCACGCGTATCTCTCACTCCTTACTGTTTCCAATTTCTATAGAATCTACACGATTAAGGTGTTTATTTTCTTTTACTACTATGTCCAATCATCCAAGTGTACTACAAAATTAGAAACATTTCACAATTTAAAAGAAATTAGCAGATATTGTGGTGAAAACAACTTATCATTCAAAGAAAAGGAGTGGAGAAATCATGAAATCTGCTTTGAACTGAACAACTGGTTGTTTAAAATTTTTTAATAGAGTGTGTTTTATCTTCAGAGAAACTTTACAATCAGATTTGAATTTTAAAAATTGTTTGTTAAAGTACAGCTTGCTTTGACGGCAATGTACCATGCCAGTCTCCTCTGGACACAGGTGATTTCATTCTAGTCAAGCTGAAAGGAAAATCTGTGCCAATTTACTGCACAAAAACTCTTGCTAGATATATGTATGTCATTATACACAAAAAACATCTACAGCACCCAGATTACAAGACAAGCAGTTCTACATCAAACTAAAAAAAGAACCTGGATGTGCCGGTGGTGAAATTGGGTTTGCCTGGGGGGACATTGGATTATGTAGGGGGGTGTTGGGGGCACTCGGGCCCCGCCCCAAGGGGCTTGAAATAGGCGGTCCTGCTGTGTGCGGGTGCTGAGGTACAGTTGATTGAGGGCCACTTGACCCTTGACCTGTGTTTAAAATCAACCAATCACAGCATTAAAAACCATTCAGCTCTGCAGAGGAAATACAAAATTATATCTTTGTGCCCTGATTTTTGAGAAATAGATAAATAATCAGCACAATTAAGGCTATTAAAAATATAAAAATAATAATTATACCAAATTATATTCATGTATATATGTACAGCCACAATATTTGCAACGCACAACTAGCTGAAAGGCAATATCTTATATGTCAGCCCACAAGTTGATGTGATATAAAAAGCAAAATCAATGTGCTTGATCAAATTAAAGGTCAACATAACATCACAAAAATTTAAACAATGAATAGCTAATGACTTGAGTCATGCATATTTTAGATTTCTTAATTAATTTTTTTTCCCATGAGGACTTCAAATGGTAACCCCTTTTATCAAAAATTGCAAGTACTGTATAAGATCTACACTAGAGGGTAAAATGGGAAAGAAAAATAGAAAAAAAGTTATGAAACCAGTAGCATTTATAAATTACAAACTCTACTTTCTGTGACATGTAACTTGAGTTTCTTTCTGAAGAAACACCACAGATTAAGCAAAATATGTTTTGTTCGTAATTAAATATTTCCAAGAATGACTGTCTAATGTCAAATAGGTCCAAATTACGGTTCCCTGTTGAAAATAATCTTAACCCTATTAGTACAAGCCCTAACCCCATACATAAGAATAAGCCCCACACTCTCCTATATCAAATATCTGTGACAACTAAATGTCCCTCCTCTCCTACATTAACAGGCCCCACCCTCCCATATGACATTAAACATGAGAATAAAAATCTACAATAACTTCAAGCCCCGCCCTCTCCTACATTAAACATCTGTGACCACTGCCATTCCCTAAAATATTACATATCTACGACAACATTTAACACACCCATTCCTCCCGATGTTAGGATCCGGGCAAATTCATTTTGTGGCGGATGTTGAACCGTTTGTGAGACTTCTTCAGAATTTGACATGTTCATCCCAATCTCGTTCCCGTACTCGTCCTTGACGAGGCGAGAGGGCGGGGCTGAAATACCAGAAATCACATCAAATGTGGAAATAACACCAACAATGTATTGAATAAGGATTACCTACAGTAACCATGGTAACATACATTTGTATCATGAATAATACATAATATTGCATTGCGTACATCATAGTTGCCTGTCAGTGAATTTTTTCAAGCAACAATATATTTTTTCAATATTTCCCGAACCTTGAAATAATATGCCAAATACTGAAGCAACAATTTATCTCAAAGCTTAAAATAGCATGCCTCAAAGATAACAGAAAGTGACTCCTGTGTCGGACTAATAACAATAAGTGTCGGCCCAATAACCAAAGTGATGAACCAATATCATTTGATGTCGGACCAATAACAACTGATGACAGACTAATAACATCTAACATTGGACCAATAATATTCTTAAGAAGTTTGAGCCAACAGTGAATTTAATGGTCAGTCATTCTACAAGCAAAATGTTGCCATGCAAATTCAAAATTTTCTGGCATGGCTAATTTTGCATTCTTTGTGCCAGTTTTGTGAATACATTATGATTACTAATTACATACAACACGGAAGAAAAATTTAACCACTGAAAAAGAAAAACCACACGATTACAGACTGTCAGAACAAAGAGATGATTGCATATCATAGCCACATACAACATGGAAGAAAATTTAACCACTGAAAAAGAAAAACCACATTATTACAGACTGTCAAACAGACAGTCTGCAAGACAGAAATCATGTGACACCTTTTGATTCAGTGGGCAATAACATGTAAACAATATATTATATTTTATACAATATATAAATTATAGTATATCAAATATTCACACTGACAGGTCTATTAGCCTGTTCTACAACCCAGGAAGAAAGTAAATCATTTAATTTCTGTACAGTTAGATCTAGTAGTGCCACAGGACTCGATCACTTAACCACAAACCACCTACTGTTGTTATTCACAATTTAACAGAAATTACCTGCATGTTGAATATTCAGCCCAGACAGATCTGAAAAATAGTACAGAATTTATTTAAAAATGAATAACGAATGTAATCCATTCCACTTTTGATTTTCATTCTGATCTTTAAAAAAAAAATATCCAATGCAAACCTGGCCCAAATTACATAGTTCCAGATTTATTATTTTGTAAACATATTGACATAAAATCACAGAAATGATTGGGATACTAGAGGTATTATTTTAATCAGAGCATATTTTCCACACACTATATTGAAGCCCAACTCAAGTAGTGAAGAACAAGTCACCCTTCAAACTTCATCTGTTATTACAAAAAACATGCAATGACAATGTCCCAAGTGAAAAAGAACAGGCTTGGGTTTCTTGAAGAAGTGTCAAACTTCAGCCAGACTTTTATTTGAGCAGCCAAACCTCAGACTTAGTCCAAGTTTTGACCCCCTTTTTTTTTTTTGCTAGGAAATCCTTAGGACATGATATACGTGGAATAACATCCATTCCTGACCGTACAGTTACTGGAAAAGTAGGCGTGGCCTAATCATGAAGCTAATCAAATGGATGGTAAGTTAAACTATCACGTTTCCCATTGTAGTTTCTCACCTACCTGTCACATACACAACAAACTTAGCAATGAGTCATTATATTTAAAACAAGAGGCCCATGGGCCACATTGTTCATCATTACACTGCATTGTTCAGCTGTTGAGATTTTTCAAAGATTTTTTCTTTTTATCAATCTTTATTCCTATGAAAATTTTGACTCCATATTGTGGCCCCAACCTAGTACCAAAGGATCTCAACATAACTGAACATGAGTTCACATAACACAGAGATGTCTCAATACCATTATGAAGATCATGATTTTACTGTTCTGCATAAGACCAGTCACAAAGTCAAAGATCATGATATGATATGAAAGACATTGCCATAAGAAATCTATATTCAAAATATGAAAGCTCTATATTAAATAGTGGAGGATATTTAACAAGTCAGACTTTTATTAACAATAGTCAAACTTCCAGGTCAAGGTTAAACACCACAGTATATCAAGGCCTTGCCATAAAGAATATATATCAAATATGAAAGCTTTACCTTCAATATTTTAAAGAGAAAGGGCAGGATTTTTAAGAATGTAGGTCAAGGTCACAAAATCAAATACAATTGTATCACCAGGAATCAATATATACAAATTATCAAAGCACTTGAAGATATTTAACAGGTTAGACTTTCTTAAAAGGTCAAATTTGAAGGTCACAAGATCAAAGGTCATAGTATGATTGATAATATATTATTTCATGTCCCACTCAAGTATTTGCAACTCATATGGAGATGTCACCATTGCCGGTGAAGGACTGCAAAATTAAGGCCTATGCTCGGCGCTTATAGCCTTTGAGCAGGTAAGAATCTTTTACGTGCCACACCTGCTGTGACACAAGGCCTCGGTTTTTACAGTCTCATCTGAAGGACCACTCCATTTAGTCACCTCTTACAACAAGCAGGGGTACTGAGGATCTATTCTAACAACCCAGATCCCCACGGGGCATAGCATGAAATGAAAGATCTTGCTGTAAGGAATCTATATACAAATTATGAAAGTCCAGCCTTAAGCATAGTCCAGGTTATATTTAACAGGTCAGGAGTATTTTAAAAAAGTAAATAAAACCCCAAGGTCAAAAGATCAAAAACCACGGTGTACAAGGTCTTGCCATAAAAAAATCTATATACAAAATATGAAAGCCTTACCTAAGATAGTTCCAGATATATTTAATAGGTTGTTTTCTTATAAGTTTACAAGTCAAATTCCAAGTTTAAGGTCACAAGGTCAAAGGTCATGATATGAAAAAAAAAAAATCTCTTGCCATAAGAAATATAAATACAAGATATAAAAGATCTACCTTAAATAGTTCAGGATGTATTGTACTGAATAGGACAGATTTTTACTAAAAGTAAATCAAAATTCCCCTTTAAAGGAAGCATGGCCCTTTGCCTAAAGATGTTGTGCAAAGTTTCATTGAAATTGGCCCAATGGTTCTTGAGAAGAGGATTTTTAAAAGACAACAAATTTTCACAAATTCTTAATGATCTCCACTTTAAATAGGGTGTGGCAATTCACTCAGAAGAACTTGAATCCTATTAACACCATCATGCTTGTGGCAGGTTTGGCTTTAATTATAAAATTAGCATTGTGGTTCTGAAGAAGTTGAAAATGTTATAAGTGTATGGACAGACATCAGACAAAAATGATCAGAAGAAAAACATAAACACTAACCAATTCCTGGTGAGACAACCCTCTCGTAGTGATATGGATTAACACACACACTGTCCTGCTTTAAATCAAAAGCGTAGTGACAGAACTTGCAGTGCTTCAGTTCATTTTTGTGAAGATCTGGCCATCGCCAAATACGCGCATAAATCACATGAGGGAATCCTTTCCGACCAGCGACCTTTAAAGTAATGTACAAAAATAAAAACCAATCAGTTTTCAAATCACTTACTTCTTAATGATTCCACCAGTTTCTCTGTGCCTTTCCATTACTTGCATGTATAATCAAGAGCATTACAATGGATAGTTAATCAGTCACCAAAGAAGGTTTTGGCAACACAGTCAATAAAAGTGCTTCTCTGGAGGAAAATGGGATAAACAGGAGAGCTACAGGTCCAACCATTCTTCAAACTTACAATTCAATACATTCAACCTTGGCTACATAAACACTTTGAATGGAGTTTTGGTAAAGTTTCGAGGGTAGGTCTTGACAGTAAAAGGGGAAAGGAATAAGGAATTTTTTTTTCTATCAAAATCTGCAGGACACAATGAAAAATTCAAATTTTGTCGCAAATTTTTTTTTGGTAACAAAATCTACGAGACATTGAGATAATGGAATTGTTTCATGAATTTTTTGTATGAAAATCAAAAGACAATGAAACACTCAAATTACAAGCAGAAAAAGTTGCACCATAGACTGCAGTTACAAGTCTTTAGAACAGAATGAATCTATAATGCTCCAGTTCATTTTAATTTTTTTTTTACAAAAGAGCTATAGGTCTGTAGCTACACATGTGGCCGGTATTAAACATCTCAGTTTTTCCTATAAAAACATACGCTACAACAATTTTAAACCAAAATATCAAGGAAAAAAATACATTTACCTCTGACCTTACTTGTCAAAAAAACTTGAACTTTTATTATCAGTAATACTTTGAAAATTACGTGTGTGAAAACATATAAAATGAATTTTTTCATAATATATACATGATATATATATTAACGCACACTGTGAAATTCTTGTCTCGAGTGCATTTTTTGTTCGAATCATTCTTAGCCTGAAACCATTTACAATGCATAAATTCATAATATAGTCTTTCGATTTCATTTCATCCCCAG
Source organism: Ostrea denselamellosa (assembly GCA_024699665.1). NCBI lineage: Eukaryota > Metazoa > Mollusca > Bivalvia > Ostreida > Ostreidae > Ostrea > Ostrea denselamellosa. The sequence continues at coordinate 6,709,943 of JAMZEH010000075.1, forward strand.
TCTCCAGATTCATTATATCATTGAAATTGACATTCACACAGAGAAACAAAACAGGGAGAGAAAAAAAAGGTGAAGAGAAAAATTTTCTAACTACCTGTAGTCGTCCGTCCAGCGTGCGCTGAATGGTGACACACTTGGTGGTGTGGGCACCATTTGTGGTGATGGCCGTAATCAGACTGTCCAGCTCATCACGCTTCTCCTTCAGTTTCTTTACCAGACTCTCGATGGCACGTTTTGCGAAGCTCTCACTCTCTCCGCCCTGTCTGTGGCACATCAAGCTGTGAACAATACTCAGACATGCATCGTTAGACGTCGGAGCCTGTGTCATGATGATATCTGAATAGAAAATTCCACATCAATAAACTGTTTGACTTTTGGAATTTAAAATCAAGTTCTTCACATTTTCCCTAACTCCATTAAATCTATACACCTGTAAAATCAAAAGTATCCATATCAAATAGAAATCAAAAATCAAAAAGATATTTTCTGGGAGTTAATACTGCTTTCTATTTAAATGCTGCAAGCACTGCGAAAGATATTATGAATTTGAAGAAATTGATGCTGATACAATGTATATTCTATCTATTTATTAGGAATTCTAACTCGCTCTGATTGGTCAAAACAATCTTGTCCTCAAAAGTACCTTGTATTTCAATTGATCAATCAAATGTACAATCTACAGGAAAGAGGCTAAGACAGGATAATGACATTTGTTGAGAAATATTTTATCAAAGAAGAGACATAATGGCAATCTTTATAAAACATTAAAAATGTAAATCGCTTATTAAAAATTCTGCTAAAATAAACTACACAGTAATACAATTAATAAAAGAGCATAAAAAAAATTAATAAAATAATTGACTACAATCAACATGAAGTTACATAGCCCTTACTGGATAGATTCAGAATCTATAAGTATGTTTGGCAGGAGATATCCTTGCTTTGAATGATTAATCAACAAGAACTAAGCAGTACAACATGACATTTTAGCTATTTATTTAATGTGCAATATGGGCAAAGCTAGCCAAATTTCAGTAATTTCTTTATTAATCAAGATAATGTATTTCAACAAAACTAAGAATAATTCTATTCATAACAACACTCTTTTAAAAAAAAAAAAAAAGAGAGAGACCCATCGGCTACAATGCTCACCCGAGTCACCTTGGCCCTGCTGTTCCTCAGAAGATTTGTAACCCCTAGTACAAAAGAGAGTGTAAAAATCTGTCATGTTTATAATTTTCTTTCACTAAGAATGACCTACTTCCAACAAGTTAGACCCTTGGTTAATGTCCTTTCTATACCTTGGACTCTTAACCTCCAAACCTCATGCTCCAACTGAATTTCAGTCAGGGCATAATTTCAGTGGTACGAACAGTAAACTAGTAATTTTCAGGAACTTATGTATTTCCAGGCGGCAAAGCAGTCAATAAAAAATGTTAAATCCACTTTCATATGTTTAAACCTTATAGGCCAGAATTTGTTTTCATTTTACATCATAATTATTTTACATCATAATTATTTTGCAGATCGTTTTTCAAAAAAACCCAAAAATCCTGCATCATCAAGTTTTTGTTTTAAAGGATTAGAGCAGTATGACACTAGTATTTGCACATAAGAGGGAGGCCATAGTATTTCAATATATTTATCCTTGTTAAAACATTTCATAAGCATTTTTAATCACCATAGTACTTGCAGTATCAATTTTGTTTTGTCAAAACATCTCAATCCCGATCCATAATTTTAGTAGATGACCTTCACCCTCATCATCTGTTCCAAATTCAATTTTGTTTTCAGGGATTAATCATTAGTGAGAATAAAGCTTTGTTTTAAAGGTACGTCTTAGTGACAAATAATTGATGTGCAATGGTCATTCATTAATGGTGATAACTTTGAATGTTTATTAAATCATCAATCCCCATTTTGGGCCTTTTCAGCAGCAAGAACTGCTGGAGGTTAAACAGCATCAAGTGATAAGTATCTCGCCTTACAAGAGACAGATAATCTGCAGGGATAACAAATTGTTCCGAGGAAAACTGTGCTCCAGTAGAAACTCCAAACTCCCCTACTCCCCATTTGCAGATTTTTACTAATACTTTACTCAGAAGTACTGCATAGGAGCTACCATTAATCAGCTGATTATTCTGATGCATGAAGTGAGACCACTGCCTACCAAAGTGTTGCTTTCTGCTTGCACAAAAACTAAGAATCAATTCACAAAAGCATATACATGTATAAATTGTTATGAGATTTGAACATGAGTCAGTTTTAAGGTTGGATTTTAGAAAGAAAAATGGTTTTGTAGAACATTTAATAACATTTGTTTACAACATGATTCGCAACTTTATAGATCTGCTCTACCTTTAGCCCTATGCTACATGAGGGTATCTTATCTCCTTTTAAGAATAACTCTTTTCTTCAATTTACCTGTCGTACATACGGATACGTCCATCGGAATGTTGCCATTTGAAAGGTGAATTACGTCGCGTGTCTAATTTAACCAGCTTTTTATACAATGTTGACAACAGTTTCAGCATCAGCGACTAGCCATAAATAGAATTGCGATTTTGCTTTGTTAAATATAAGGCCACGTTGCCCACACAGCAAGTGTAGATCTAGTGCACAGGCTCCAGACATTGTGGCACCAACCGAAAAAAAAAAAGAGAGAGAAGAAATCACGGTGTTTATCTACTGTTCTTGGTCAGTGAAATGAAAGAGAGATAGATTGATCACGGCGGATTCTGGGAAAAGGAGAGGACTCCGGGTAAGACCGGACACAAAACATGACTTCTGCATACTTGTTTATGTTGTTGTTTACCTGCAAAACTGTGATTCTCCTACATTCTCATGGCGCGAGTAAAAATCAAAATAAAGTTAAAGTCGCATGCGCACAAATCATTATGGAAGTTTCCGGTAAAGAGAGATAACTGCAGCTCAAGGATTGACAAAAGGTCGATCAAGGAGTACGTAGTTACCTCTGCTTGTCAATATCACTGCGAGAGAAAGGGGGTTTATTAAATAAATATGGATGAATGAATCTATGGATTAAAAAGTCGACAAAAAAGCTCAGATCTGATAGATCTAAAGCGTAGTGTCATTTATGAATGAGCCATGCGGCTTCTATCTATTTTACTATGTATAGGCTTATATATAATTCATTGAAAACAACAACTTTTCTAAATCGTTTTCATAAACTTACCATGATTAAATTTATAATAAACTTTGCACCATTAACAGCACAAGTATTTGCAGTATCTGGTCTCGTATGTTTACAAGAACACCGCACTCAAGGTCTGCGTCCCGGGGTCATCCTTATAAAGAAAAGGAAATGGAAAGTTAAAAGTTGATGATGAATTTTCATTAGTCATATTTCTGCACATTGTTGATAAAAGTTTTAAACATCATGAACAGAATTCATATTCAGATGTTTGGTAATAAATGTTTTATATTTAATAAAAATTGGAGCAAAAATTACTTCAGAATGATTGTTTAAACAAAGGATATTTTTCAATGCAATATTATGTAGCGTATACATAAAAGTAAAACCACTCATTAAGACACTATACTCCATGTTAATTTGTTTGCATAAAAGCCAGGCTTATTTTTTTTTTCTTCTTCTATGAATTTCTTATCATAATTGAGAGAGAGAGAGAGAGAGAGAGAGAGAGCCGTGAACGAGAAAAAACATCAACGTATTATCACGTGAGTCTGTCCACGTTCCTGAACAGAAAAATAAAAATGTCGAAGAAAACATATCATCATGGTGAATTCAACATATTCAATGGAAAATACAAATCAAATTCGAAGAGTCAACAATACAGGTAATGATTTTTAAAAATGGAAATTACGTCGTAGGCAAACATTTAAAATAAAATAAATCATTAGTTCAATATGTACGACAGCAATAAAAAAAAATCCCAAGTACAGCTCTCCAGTTGGCAGTTATTAAACACTTACAATCTTCGTGGGGGGTTTACATCCTATTAATTCCAGGTCTTTCCGCCTGCTTTCACTTTCACTTTATCCCCTCCCTCTGGCTGATGCTTTCACTTTCACTTTATCCCATCTGACCCCACTTTCCTCACCCTGAGTGTCTTTTAATTTCACAAATAATAAATCAAAATGTCAAACTTCAAAATCAGTAATGTATTGAAGATTTTAATCCCCCACCCCACCCCTCACTCCCGTTCTCAGTGCGTGTTGTAGTATTCCATGGTTAGGTATTCTTGATCTCTCTTGCCATTATACGCAAAGAATTGACTGCATGCATATGAGGAGAGATGGGGTGGGAGGGTTCATGATTCGTGCCTTTGGTTAGGTAGCCTACATGACTAAAACAAACTGTGTGTGCTATAATTTCTATAAAGCGTACCATTTTCACAAAATATATTAGTATACATTATGCATTGAGTCATACATGAAAAGGACAGATTGCTTGTACAAACATAAAATACTGTTCAATCATGGAAACGAATTGAAGATAACCTTGATTCCTGTAAGTGATCCATTACGACCGCTGTAAAGAGGAAGTTGTAGATGTTATGAATTCGTCATTGCAGGGGTAGTAGTCAGATAGGTTCGACCGCTGCTGGTCAGATAGAAAACCTGACTCGCGATTCGGGTGCTCGGGTTGATACCCAGTTCTCTGTGGATTCATAAATCAAGTTGTCTTACTTGTACACAAGGCGATAATTTGAATTAGGATATGGCCGTAAAATGTGCAATTCTATGATAAAACTTCTCAACTGAAAATTTTGATTTTTTAAAAGACATTTTATTGATTTAATTTACGATGAATAGATATAGAAAATAATTCTGAGTTAAAAAATATATAGTTTGTTTTACATTATTTTACTCAATGCGTGGGATTTTATCTGTCACACATTCTCAGTAAAGGTGTGCATTTGAGGCTTTAGTTTTGTAAAAATAACATTGTTGAATTCATTAGTTGATGTTACTGATTTTCAATAACGAATATTTAAGAATTTTAATTTTATAAATTTATCAATAATGCTACTAAAAATGCTAAAAAAAAAAAAAGAAAAAAAAAAGTTGTACGTTACGATCAAAAGACAAATGAAAAATGATCATACGTTCAAATGTGTTTACCATCTTACTTATTTATATGTAGTTTCGTAATCTTTAATATGCGTTGCTTTCTTAAAACGAAAGAAATTGTGATATATCTTGGGAACATTTTTTCCATGAGGAGAGTGAAGAATCAACAATTTCTTATGTATTAGTGTAAACGAATTCTGCATAAAGCACTTTACAAAGCTAGTGTATATTTATTGGGAGGCATGGACACTTAAACACTTAAATGGATCTTTTTTTTCGGGGGGGGGGGGGATAGAAACCGCACAGAATATTCACATATTCACATTTTTTTTTTTTTTACAGTAAACATACTAACAATCTTTCAAGAAATATTAAACTGGAAATCGTATATCAAAAGTAACGTACATGTCAAAATTAAGTCTCGTTTCAAAACTTTAAACCATCTGACGAGATTGCAATGTAAACATAAGCAGAAAATGTAATTTGAAGTATCTGACCTTTGTAAACCAATAAACAAAAGCAATCTCGATTCAAAATGGTAACGTACGCTAACAAAACGAATTAACCACGCGATTTGCTAATTTTCACATCACTTGAAGATGTAAAGTTTTTATGGATTATCGCAACTACATATATTCAACAGTTCTGAATATCAAGAGATTGATATATACAAAAGATGAAAACGTACATTACAAGAAAAATAGAAAAAAGAAAAACATGAAGATAACGAACGGTGATCAATCTCATAACTTCTATACGGAATACAAAATTAAGAGTTGGATAAAGACGAACTCTTGGACATAAACACCAGGGGTGGAATCGGGCGCTTAGGAGGAGTAAGCAGCCCCTGTCGACTGGTCACACTAAATCATGTTTAAGTGATTCAAGTTACTGATTATTCTTTTCTTTCTTGTGTTTAATCGCCTTCATTGATTTAAATTACCATGTTTTGGCAAACCAATAAAGTTAAAGTACTTAGAAAACGGTACAAACGCCATTTTAAATCACAATTAAACCACATTAATATATTGAAATGTGCGTTACTAGAAAATGTGAATAATTACGTTCTTGATATTCCATCTGTGTTAAACAAATATAGAGTTTTACTTCTGTATGGTTTAAAACTGTTACAATGCTCAATGCCATCATTGCTACTTGCAAAAAACAAAAAAACAAAACATAACACCCCCCCCCCAAAAAAAAACCCAAAACAAAAAATCAAAACCAAAAAAAAAAAAAAAATCAAAACAAAAAAACAAAACAAAAACAAACAAACAAACAAACAAACAAAAAAAAAATCAAAATACAAAAGAAAAAAAGGAAACAAAACAAACAAACAAAAAACCAAACAAATAAACAAAAAAACCCAAACTTGATAATTGCGAGACATCATATGTTACCCCCCCCCCCTTTTTTTTTATGAATTGTGAATTTCATTTACTTCTTGGTCACTTTTCATGATAAAACAGTCATTCTGCTGACGTAATAGCAATAAAATTGTATTATGAATAAGATGCGGGGGAAAAACCTGTGAATACCTATCTGTTACATACCACCCCCCACCCCCCTTCTGGAATTTCCAACTGAAAGAAAATATAGTCATCATTCACCCTAGCATCGCGTTTAATGTTGCTTAATCAACTCTCTCGATCGACTTTATTTGCTCACTGGGTACGATTTCAAAATTCATGGTCATAATATAATATGAAAATTACCGTACCGCTTACTATATATTTATACATAAAGTATTTTTTATTTCTTAAATATGAGGACTCGGTTTAGACAGAATAGGTCCTCAGTACCCCTTGCTTGTCGAAAAATGCGACTAAATGGGGCTGTACTTTAAATGAGACCGTAAAAACTGAGGTCCCGTGTCACAGCAGGTGTGGCACGATAAAGATCTCTCCTTGCTCAAGGCCCTGAGCGCCGAGCATAGACCTAAATTTTGCAATCCTTCACCGGCAATGGTGAGGTCTCCATATGAGTGAGAAATTGTCGAGCGGGACGTTAAACTATATATAATCAATTAATCAATCTTAAATATAATCACCAATTTTGGGTGCAGATTTCGCATAGTCTACAATCTGTAAAAACGTGGAAATTTCGGAGGCTTCGCCCTGGAACCAGGTCCCAGATGCCCGACCTTTTGGACCCCCCCCCCGATGAAAAAAGCTGGATCCGCGTCTGCATACGAACGATTGCGACAATAGCTTACGTCATTTCACTATGTTATAGCCGAAAAAAACCCTCTGTTATTGGGGTAAGGAGAAGCAAATGTATTTTAGCTCCTTCCCAAAGTCCTAAATAAATCAAAACGAAATGAAATATACAAAGAAATACAAAATTCTGCGTCCAGAAATAGCTGCGACCACAATTGCACACCTTTACTGAGAACGGGAGAAGTACATCATGACGTCTAACTGTACGAAATAAAATCTACACTTGCAACAACCAAGGACTATCAAAATATGCTAACTCTAAAACAAACATGCTAATATATCCTTCTTCTTTTTTTTTTTTTTTTTGGTAGAAACACGATCGAACATGAATTATACGTGAAATGTTAATATATATATATATATATATATATATATATATATATATATATATATATATTATTGATAAACATCCTGCATATCCTAAATTCCCGGCAAGCTTTAGCTTTATTGAACAGAAGTTTGTGTAATTTGTCAGTGATTTCATAGAACGATAGAATTTTCCCCAAGTTACACTTCGATCCTGTGGCGGATCCAGAAAATTTTGAAAGGGGTGTTGATCAAGATCCAAGTACGGACTTTTTCCGTTTCCCAAAATAGGGGGAATTGCCCCCCCCCCCCCCCCCAATGACCCTTTTTATTCAAAATATAAAGGTGGGGTTAACCCCCCCCCCCCCCCACCCACCCACCCCCACTCACCCCGTTACAGACTTCTAGATCACCCATTACAATATTACTTAACATTCATATCACGCACACACTGCGGCGTCTCCATAAATAGCGAAGATTGTGATAGATTGCCTCTCATAGAAATGCTGCTGTTCATTTACTCTACCACTGACTCAGTGACCCTATCTAAAGATCTTCATTGAAATCTTAGATAACTGAATGATCTATTGCATTCACACACACCTTTAAATCGTCCGTATTTGATCAATGCAAGCCAATAGCTGCTTATTCCATATTTGACAGGACCGTGATTCAAAAGAGATTTAAAGACGGAAGAAAACTACTTCTGGTTTACCAGCAACAAATAGAATCCCAAGTCACGAAACCTGCGGACTTATAACAAGCGAATCAGGGATATATAACACAGCGGATGCCACGGATTTATAACAAGCGAATCAGGGATATATAACACAGCGGATGCCACGGACTTATAACACAGCGGATGCCACGGACTTATAGCACAGCGGACATAGTGACTTATAACACAGCGGATGCCACGGACTTATAACAAGCGAATCAGGGATATATAACACAGCGGATGCCACGGACTTATAGCACAGCGGACATAGTGACTTATAACACAGCGGATATAGGGATTTATAACACAGCGGATATCACGGACGTATAACACAGCGGATATAAGGATTTATAACACAGCGGATATCACGGATTTATAACACAGCGGATATAGGGATTTATAACACAGCGGATATCACGGACGTATAGCACAGCAGATATAAGGATTTATAACACAGCGGATATCACGGACGTATAACACAGCGGATATAAGGATTTATAACACAGCGGATATCACGGATTTATAACACAGCGGATATAAGGATTTATAACACAGAGGATATAGGGATTTATAACACAGAGGATATAAGGATTTATAACACAGCGGATATAGGGATTTATAACACAGAGGATATAAGGATTTATAACACAGCGGATATAGGGATTTATAACACAGCGGCTATAGGGATTTATAACACAGCGGATGCCTTGGGCTTTTAAGAAAACTTTGGTAAGGTAACGCAGGCTGTTCAAACAATGTCATCATAGTTTTGCTCGCATTAAGAGGTATCTGTAATTGTAGAGCCGATTCTAGATACCTCGTTGAAGTGGGGTGTAGATGTTCCATTTCTAGCCTTATGTTTCGAACGGATAGATAGTGAATTTGATTATCGTGAAGGTGAGGGTCCGATCGCTCTTCTCACACCGCCTTTCTATTCTTTCATCAGCCTTCTATCGTTAATTAGCAAAAATATTTAAAAGGGCGTGGACACGATTTCAGCTAAAATTTTTCACATTTTATTTTTCAATTTTTTTTTGTTTACAATGCTTAACTAAGGTATTCTAATGGTCAGAAATAAATGTCAGTTACAAGAGAGATACAGAGCGCACAATTATTTACTGTGTAAACAAAGCGCGCGCAATGTCAGTTACAAGAGAGATACAGAGCGCACAATTATTTACTGTGTAAACAAAGCGCGCGCACAATTATTTACTGTGTAAACAAAGCGCGCGCATTGTGTTTGTTTACATAGGTTAAATTTACTAGTAAAAGTTTCGTTTAAAGTAGATTTTTTTTTTCTCAATTTACAAGTTAATTCTGAACACAATTGAACAGTTTCTAATCGCTGTCACATTTCATTTTGTTTAAAACATGACATTTTCTATTAAGCCATCTATATGTTTACAAACAAAAACATGGCGCTGTTCTTGTTTACGTAATAAAAACTCGTGAAGTCTGTATCTCGTTTGTCACTCAACAGCTGACAATCAAAGTTTTGCTGACCATTAGAAATACCTTAGTTAAGCATTGTAAACATTAAAAATGGGAAAATAATATTTGAAAACTTTCAGCTCAAATCATACCCATGTCCCTTTAACATTAGACTTCGTATCTTAAAAAATTCAGAAAGCAAATTTAAATCTGTTTAGAACTCCTTAATCAGGCGAACACAACGTTTTGAGTTTGTTCATTGATTTATATTTTATTTGGAACATTATACGTTAATACACAATTTTCGTTTGATGCTCCGTATATGCAATATATCTCTTTGAACGGCACATTCATTCATAAAGTATGCACGAATAATATACTTTTGAAATGTAACCTTAAAAAAGAATTCAGGTAGAAACGCTTCTGGGACATTTTTTTTAATATAACCATGCAGGTTAGTTTTCCTCACGTTCGCAATTAAATTCTTCTTGAATACAGATTAGTTTTCATCGAGTATGCCCGTTAAATTATTCCGAATACAAATTAGTTTTCATCGAGTATGCAGTTAAATTCTTCTTAAATGCAGGTAAGTTTCTTGAGTATGTAGTTAAATTCTTCTTGAATGCAGGTAAGTTTTTTCACGAGTATGCAGTTAAATTCCTCTGATATGCAGTTAAATTGTTCTTGAATACAAATAAGTCTACCTTGAGTTTGTAGTTAAATTCTTCTTGAACACAGATAGGTCTTCCTCATGTATGCTGTTATATGTTTCTTGAATACAGCTACGATTTCCTCGAGCATTTTAGTTAAATTCTTCTTGAGTACAGATAAGTCTGTCTCGAATTCGTAGTTAAATTCTTCTTCAGTACAGATAAGTCTGTCTCGAGTTCGTAGTTAAATTCCTCTTGAGTACAGATAAGTCTGTCTCGAGTTCGTAGTTAAATTCTTCTTGAGTACAGATAAGTCTGTCTCGGGTCCGTAGATAAATTCCTCTTGAGTACAGATAAGTCTGTCTCGAGTTCGTAGTTAAATTCCTCTTGAGTACAGATAAGTCTGTCTTGAGTTCGTAGTTAAATTCCTCTTGAATACAGTTAAGTCTACACCTAGCAGTGCATCAGCCCACGTGTAACAAAGATGAACTAGAGAGGAGTCTAAACTGTCCTTCGCGTTTAAGAAAAATACCATTTTATTTATTTATTTATTTATTTTTGGAGGAGAGGGTATAATCGACAGATAAAATAATACTGTCTGTGTAAAACACACACTTGCAGACCTAGCTGTAAAACTGTAGCTCGCTGTTGCAAAAAAATTGGGACAGACCAAGAGAGCCACAGTTCTACAGACAGTACATCCTAGAAACGGACAGGCTTTATTGCATAGAATGTTCCGAAAGAAGTGTTAACGAGTTTTCGAAAACTATTTGCAAATGTTTTAACATTCCTAAAAATCCTTATTTTCCACAAAATGTCCCCCATGAAGCCATATTTAGTTTGCATCATTCACAAATCTGTTATCTAAAAATTCAAAACATTCAACAACGTTAACTAGAAATTGAAATATTTGGAAAATGTCTTTTTATTGGAGCATTTCATATATTAATGACCGATTTACATTTTGTTTGATCAAATAAATTCCACGTAAATCTTGCTGAAGTCCCACAGCAATCGATGCGTTCAAAATCATGGGTATTCTATGACCTTATTACCGTCAGATTCAAAATTAACCGACATACATGTCACATACATGTCACACACATGTCACACACATACATGTCACACACATGTCACACACATGTCACATACATTTCTCACACATGTCACATGCATGTCACATGCATGTCACACACATGTCACATACATGTCACATAAATGTCACACACATGTCACATACATGTCACACACATGTCAAGTTATTTTTGGTTGTGAATATTGACCAATGGAGATACTCAATAAAATTAGCATTAGTGCTATTGCAAGAGCTGCCCGATCCTTCAAACCCTCGGTAATACCCCTCCCCGGTTCCTGTCTATACCAGTTTACATTTACAAATCGTTCTCAAAATTTGATAAATTCTTATCACTAGTTAAACATTTGTATGTATCCTTGCCCACAGGTACTCAAAACGTACTCCACAAGTACTCAAAACGTACCCCACAGGTACCCAAAACGTACCCCTCAGGTACCCAAAACGTACCCCTCAGGTACCCTAAACGTACCCCACAGGTGCTCAAAACATACCTCACAAGTACCCAAAACGTACCCCACAGGTACCCAAAACGTACCCCACAGGTACTCAAAACGTACCCAACAGGTATTCAAAACATACCCCACAGGTACCCAAACCGTACCTCACAGGTACCCAAAACGTACCCAAAATGAAAGTTTCATGGTCTTTAAATATTGGTCTCAATTAGCAACAATATTTATGTCCCCGGAATCGAAGATTTGGGGTATAGAGTTTTTGGCCCGTTCGTCTGTCTATCTAACTGTGGCAAAAATTTAAACTTGGTCATGTCTTTTACACCATAAGAGGTACAGCTTTCCTATTTAGCATGTTTATTTTTTGCGGCAAGACCTTTCCATTGACATTAAAACAGTTGACCTGGTGACCTCAACATTGCCTTTTGACCTACTTTTAGAAAATTCGAATATAAGGCATGTCGGTACTGCTTTTATATTTACCATGTGCATTTCTTGTAAGAAAACTTTTGACATTGACCTTTGACATAGTTTTGAAAAATTAAAAACTTTAACATTGTCATATCTTTTACACCATAAGATATAAAGCTTTCATATTTGGTATGTGTATTCGTTTTGGCAAGACTTTTCCATTGACACCAAAATCTTTGACCTGGTGACCTTTACATTGACTTTTGACCTACTTTTAGAAAAATTTGAATATAAACCATGTCTATCAAATCGTAAGAGGTACTGTTTTTGTATTAAGCATGTGTATTTTTGTGAGAAAACTTTTCCAACGATACCAGATTTGTTGACTCTGTGTCCTTGACATTAACCATTGATCTAGTTTTGGAAAATGTTCTTAAAAAGATATATATATATATATATATATATATATATATATATATGTGTGTGTGTGTGTGTGTGTGTGTGTGTGTGTGTGTGTGTGTGTGTGTGTGTATGTGTGTGTGTGTGTGTGTTTGTGTGTGTGTGTGTGTGTGTATGTGTGTGTATCTGTGTATGTGTGTGTGTGTGTCTGTATGTGTGTGTATGTGTGTGTGTGTTTGTGTGTGTGTGTGTGTGTATGTGTGTGTGTATGTGTGTGTATCTGTGTATGTGTGTGTGTGTGTGTGTGTGTCTGTGTGTGTGTGTGTGTGTACACAATATCTTACAGTTCTACTTCGTAGTAATCCGAATACATCATTGTTACAAAAGCACATATAGTTTTTTTGTTTTTTTGTTTTTTTGTTTTTTAAATAAAACTAATAGTTAAAGAAAACTTTTAGAATTTTATTATTATTATTTTTTTTAAATAAAACTAATAGTTAAAGAAAACTTTTAGAATTTTACTATCTTTATTTTTTTTTTTTTATTTTTTTTTTTTTACATTTTTTATTTAAACCCGAGTGTTAATATTTTTACTTTATACCCCTCCCCCCCCCACCCAAAGTTCGGCACTGTTGAATGATATTCCCAATGGGAGTCATTGCGGGCCTTCTCCAGGAAATTGTCTTAACTTCCGTGGAGGAGGTTACAATTCCAAATTGACGGGCAGTAATTTTACCGATAAAAGTCTTCATACCTTTATGTTCTTTGTTAAAGAAGGAGTTTAAAGACCTTTACGATTGATGACAAGTACAATAATACTCCGCCACAAAATATACTCCGGCACACACATGAATTACTACTATTACTAGTTCACAAATATTTGATGTGCGTTTTGATGCACAAAATATATCCGGTATCAGGGATGACCTTGAAATGATATTATCAATGTGATTTTAGAATTTCTTCATAGCATACTCTGTTTTTAATTTCCCATTTCAGCGTACGTCCCAGGCCTTCCGAAAATAGGTGTTCGAGTAGGCCTCGACCCCTTTTCTGCACGTATGCACAAACATATGGTTATGAACTTATGAATAAAAGATGCTTACATAAATGAGGATGATGATAATGACGAATATTTCTATTATTAAATTAGATGCAGATAATATGGAAGATAACCATATCCCCTGTTTACTGGAGTGTGACGAGTGCGAGATCGAGGTTGGTGAATTCCTGTGTAAAAACTGTCCCGGATATTTGTGTACCAGGTGTAAAACCCAACACAAAAAACGAAGGATCACCGGGCACCATCTCATAACGAGGCTCTCCGGAAAGACGTCCAAGAAGCTTCTGAGACACCTTACGGAGAAACCGGAGCAGACCGCCTGCGTGGAGACGGATCTGGAGTACCAGCTCGGAGTCCGCTGTTTAACCGCTTCGAAGGTTTTGGTATTCGGCAATGACCGTGAAATCCGAGTGGTTGATGACATGGGTGGTAGTCATGCTTCAATAAGCACAGACACCGAGGTTTCTCCGGATGGGATGACAATTTTACCAGACAAGAGTATTTTGTACAGCGACATCGAGACGAGACGGATCCTTCACGTTACAGAGGAAAAGGGGTCACAAACCCTCGTGACCACAGACTGGAGTCCGACAGGACTCTGCGTCACCCACTCCGGTCACATTCTTGTAGGTCTCTTTCAGGACTCTTCCTACGTCACGGAGCAGAAGGGGAAAGTAGAGGAATACACGCTGTCTGGAAGTAAGGTAAGGGAGATTACCGGCGAGGAACAGGAGTTCTACAGTCGACCGGAATATATCACCGAAAACTACAACCGTGACGTCATAGTGAGCGATTATAACATGAAAAGAATCCTTGCCGTCAATCATCGGGGCCAGTTCAGGTTTTCTTATAGTGGTGGGGTCACGAAAAACAAATCGCAGCAGTTCTTGCCGATGGAAATCGATACCGACACTCTGGGTCACGTGATCATTGCGGACCAGTTTAGACATAGTGTTCACGTGATTGATAAAGATGGCGCCTTTGTTCGTCTGCTTCTGACGGAAGCGGTGGGAATTAAAGAGCCGCATGGCCTCTGTTTCGACGGAGTGGATTCTATCTGGGTGGCGGAACAAGAATCGCGTAAGGTAAAGAGGTTCAAGATTTTGGAGGACAAATAAGGAGAGATGTACACGTGGCGAGTTATATTTTGTATACCAGTGCTAGTGTATAATATATTGATACTATTTTAAGTCCTTTTGTTATTGCTTGTTCTTCATTTACAATATTTGTACTCATAGTCATATGATAATCAAGGAGATTTGAACTCGTGTTGCTTAATTAGTTATTCATGCATATGTAATGAGATGGATGTACTTGTGTGGCAGAGCATCTGTTCCTATCTGGATTAATGAAATGCTTAATATATATTTATCTATTTGTTCAGTGTTTTTAATCTGAATGATAATTACTGTATTATATGTCACAAATTGGTTTCCATATTTGGTATTAGGTATAGCTTTTAACATTTCAGTATATCCCTAATGGTCAGCTATAGTTTAGGTTGGTTAAATACTGTTTGTCATGGTTCATTGGTTAGGTTTGGAATTATTGGTCATGTGACAGTTCTTGGTCAGTGAGAGTTTCAGTTTTGAATTCAGATTTTGAATTGGGCAGTGGATTGTAGTATTTTTCATAAGTGATCAGACATTTGGACTTGTCTTCACTTCTATCAGCTAATCAGATGAAGTACACCAGACCATATCCACAAAGATCAGTAGGATTCTGATACCACATATTTGAATCTGTACATCTTCTATGTGGATTAAATAAACATTGTAACAGGTTCAAATCGTGTGTTGATTACGACCCGGCTACACTTAGAAATATGTTATCAAATGAATAAGATTTTATGTGGAAAAATTTCATTCTATGTTATCGTTTGAAGAAAAGATTAAATGTCTTCAATGAATTCTGTACCACAAGTCCTGGAGATGTAAATTTTGTGATTTACCAAACTGACAAGAATTAGTGTGTAACGGAGTCAAATATATGCATCTGCTGAGGGTCCAATCCGGGACAACTGTCGCAGTGGCGGATCCAGAAAATTTTGATAATTTTTTTCAAGGAAGGGTTATGATGTATAAAAGATGATTTTCTTAAAGTATTTGTAGCAATTTTGAAATGTCACGGTATTGGCTATTTTCATGCTTCTTTAAAACTTGATACTTTGATAGATGGAGCTTTGTTATGATTATATTTTCATTGATATATACCAGATGGGTCGGAAACAAGTTCCGAAATCTCTTCAATTCCTCCCTTGTGAGTTTAGTGAATGCGCAAAAGTAGAAGTAATATCATAATCATTTCTTATATACTAGTAACTGGATGCACGTGTATATACTAGTAACTGAATGCACGTGTATATACTAGTAACTGAATGCACGTGTATATACTAGTAACTGAATGCACGTGTATATACTAGTAACTGAATGCACGTGTATATACTAGTAACTGAATGCACGTGTATATACTAGTAACTGAATGCACGTGTATATACTAGTAACTGAATGCACGTGTATATACTAGTAACTGAATGCACGTGAATGTACTAGTAACTGAATGCACGTGTATATACTAGTAACTGAATGCACGTGTATATACTAGTAACTGAATACACGTGTATATACTAGTAACCGAATGCACGTGTATATACTAGAAACCGAATGCACGTGTATATACTAGTAACTGAATACACGTGTATATACTAGTAACCGAATGCACGTGTATATACTAGAAACCGAATGCACGTGTATATACTAGTAACTGAATGTATGTGTATATACTAGTAACCGAATGCAGGTGTATATACCAGTAACTGAATGATCGTGTATCTACTAGTAACTGAATGCACGTGTATATACTAGTAACTGAATGCACGTGTGTATATTAGTAACTGAATGCACGTGTATTTACTAGTAACTGAATGCACATGTATATACTAGTAAATAAATGCACGTGTATATACTAGTAACTGAATGCACATGTATGAGGATGAATTGTAAAACATTCGTTGAAATATTCATTTTGTAATTATACAGTCAGTTTCCTGAATACACATAATCATGAACAATAGACTGAATATTCACAGACATTCTTAAAGCAATATAAGCTGTCAAAATTGTTATTTTGGGGTTTCTAAAATTGAATCGAAATTTTGTAAACATCTACCTTCTAATACCTGATTTTATCGATTAAACTTTTGACATGTTGTATTTTTTGCATTAAATGTAAAAATTGTTCGACAGTTGAAATTAAGTCTTCCCGTACCTTAATTTTCCGACATTATTTCCGTATGCAATGACCTAAAGTTGAACTCATTCGGCAAAATCAAATGCGCAAGCGCAATATTTCCGGTAAGCACGAAAGATGTCTGACACGAAAGGTTCGAAGCGAGGGAGAAAGCCGACTTTGACTGATTCGGGACGAAAACGATATAAAAACATGTAACATTGTTAACAATGCCAAAATAATGATGGTAACTAGAATTTTATCTCACCTCGCCGTCCATATTTTAATGACCCGGATACAACCCGATACACCCCGATCAGCACCAGAATCATTCGTGTCAACATCGGTTATCTTCGGGATTGTCGCCGACGATTAATCAGCTGCCATTGTTAGGGTCAAACGGAATGTTGAGGAATATATTTTTCATCACGTAAAGGTGTGTAAACGATGCATAAGAGAGGAAATTCGATGCAGTTCTTTTTTTCAATCATATCAACGTTCATTTAACCTCTTTTAATGCCACTATTGAAAATTGCAATTTTGGCAGCTTATATTGCTTTAATGAAATTCGGGAACGAAACGTTGCAGGGTTTTATATTACCTCAAAATATCTTATGCCATAGTGTATTTCAGACAAGTTCATAAACTGAAAAATTATATTTCAAATCGGTTTCTTTTTAGTTCAATGTAATTTGCATAAAATAAAATATTCGAGCTGGTGAGTTAACAAATAAACACATGTGAATACTTTTGAGGGCAACTAAAGTGCAGGATCAGTACTTATTCAGTACTTATTTCATTGGTCCATATATATATATATATATATATATATATATATATATATATATATAATGCAATACATCATTTATTACTTTCATCTATCAACATGATTTAAAAAAAAAAAAAATCAATTTAAATTCAGAAAGGGTTTTGTGGCGAAAGAATTGTTTAATCACAATTAAAGTTTTAAATGTGCGCAATTTTATAATTTCTGATTCACTTCATTTATTGTCAGTATTCGCTATAGTACAAGTGTGTATCTCTAGACACGCCCTTTACTTTAGTTCTTTAGCCTGTGACGTTTCTTCGCAAATGATTTGTTTTCAAATGAGACGTAAAATAACAAAGAAAAGATATAGATAGCGAGTTCATACTAGTGCTAGGGTTAATCACGCATGCGTATTTTACGCTCTGTGTATATTGATCTATATATTTAAAAAGAAAGATTCAGTCTTGAGCCAAACTAAAGAAAACTGTACATTGGTATAGTCAGGAAGTTAATGCAAATACATTTAAAAGGCACCTTTTATACGCATCTCGTATTGTAAACATAGACTACGAATTCTTCTTCCGTGAACACTTTGTGTGAACATGCGTTCTCGGAACAAATTAAACTTCTTTTTTTTTTTTACCTGTGTCACCAACGGTGACAACAGATTTAGTAGCCGCTCTTGTCCGTCCATCCGTCATGCTTATGGGTGCATACTTTGTGTGATTTGTAAATGAAAAAAATTGCAACCTTATTCTAACTTTGCATAATGTTTGTATACATATTGAAGGTGTGCACCTCCGATTATGAGGAAGTTTGACAAATGTTTGAGAGTTTTACCAGAAACTGCTCGACATTAACCTATCAAAATAGAAAGTTCGTTTTTCATTTAGATTGTTATGTAATGGAATCTGAAAACCATATTGCGGGATGTTCTCTGTATTTTGAACCTTTTTATTTTTATTTTTCAAAGAACTCTTAAATACTCCAATCTAGATAAATTTTGCATTGCCATTTCACAAGTATATATATATATATATGAAGAGTAACTAATAGTGTATATATATATATATATATATATATATATATATATATATATATATGTGTGTGTGTGTGTGTGTGTGTGTGTGTGTGTGTGTGTGTGAAAGCTTTGTTATAAAAGTATTGCAGAATATAGGGTTTACATTTAAGTAACAGTTACACGGTTTCTTTATCAGTAAATA
Organism: Ostrea denselamellosa; assembly: GCA_024699665.1. Taxonomy (NCBI): domain Eukaryota; kingdom Metazoa; phylum Mollusca; class Bivalvia; order Ostreida; family Ostreidae; genus Ostrea; species Ostrea denselamellosa. Next base: position 6,728,963 of record JAMZEH010000075.1, read on the forward strand.
GGTTTGAACATGTAGGTCTATATTTACATGTTAAGTAGCATGTGGAACTGGAACCTTCAGGTCTTCTAATTGTACCCCTATATCTGGAGCTTGTTTATTGCCTATATCTTTTTTCTTCCTCTTTGTATAATGTGTTGATTTTCCCATCCAGTAGAGCTCATTAAATAAATTGACGTATCTACATGTATCTGTAGGTCAAGAACGGTAACTCCACCAATACTTGCTTACACAGGACCGGTAACCATGTAAAGTCTGTGCTTCTGGTGACTATAAATAAAGTTTTCCTATTAAAAGATATTCAAATGTAAATTTTATCTTTGATTTTGATTCATTCAGTCTAATCAGTCATAATCTGAAAAATCAGCCATCAATTGCTCTCTTAAACTTAATAACACCAGACTCTTCATCTGTTACATCAAGCACTAGGTGGGCATCTTGGGATGTAAACCTCCAAACTGGTGTACAGTCTCCATATTAATCAAACACGATTTAAATTCTTTACCAGAACAGTAGAAAGACTACGTGTTTTAGTAGATCCTCCAGAAAGTCGACCCCGGTCTTTAAAGTGAACACTGCCTGGATCACGGATCAATCGGAGCGTCATGCGGCCTTTTCCGGAGATTCCGGAAAAGGCCGAGTTTCCGGTGGGATCATGGATGTTTGTAAACAGACTTCCGCACAGTTCTCTTGTAATTTGCCTGTGATATTTAGCGTACAATATTCAACAAGATATCTTAAGACTACTTTTATTTCGACGAAATAAACAAATATCACAGGGAAACCGATCTTATAAGTCTGTTGCTGATGAGTCCATTGAAATCAAACGCATCTATTGCATCTAAATGATCTTGATATTTATACAGAGAAAATGTAAGGGCCAAACGATATACTTTCCTAATATAGCCCCACCCCATCATCAACACTGCACCAAGCCACGAATAATGGACTTCCTAAGTTTGCCATGACTATGCACTCAATCTTTATTCCCATGAAAAATTTTGACCCTCATAGTATATGGCCCCAAAGGACCATAACTGAAAATAAATTCACATAACAGAGGTGCCTCAACACCAATTCACATAACAGAGGTGCCTCAACACCAGTTCACATAACAAAGGTGCCTCAACACCAATTCACATAACAGAGGTGCCTCAACACCAATTAATATGACTAGAATGACTTCGCTGTTTTGAATGAGTACAAGGTCATAGATCATGGTATGATATGAAATATTTCGCCACAAGAAATCTTGCATATGAAATCTCTATCTTGAATAGTTCTGGGGATACTGAATGGGTCAAATTGTAATTACAAGTATGTCAAACTTCCAGATTAAGGTCACAAGGTTAAACACGAAAGTATAACAAGGTCTTATTATCAAAAATATATATACAAAATATATGATTGATTGATTGATTGTTTGTTTTACGTCCCGTCGAGAATTTTTCACTCATATTGAGACGTCACCAGCTGTAGGTGAAGTACCACAAATTTAGACCTATGCTTAGCGCTCAGGGCCGTAGCAGTGAGGGTTCTTTAACGTGCCAACGCCTACCGTGACACGGCACCCCCGTTTTTAAGGTCATATCCGAAAGACCCATGATTCTCGCTTCTAAATGCCGAGCGTTTGGCGAAGGAGCAATCACTACCTATTTTTCGTCTTAGGTTTGACGCGGCCATGGCACGAGCGGGTCTCGAACTCACGACCTCCCGGTTACGAAGCGAACGCTCTAACCACTGAGCTACCGCGACCGGTATATACAAAATATAAAATCTCTACCTTTCAGGAGATATTGATTAGGTCAGTTTTTTCCCCAAACAGATCAAGCTCACAAGATTAAATTCAATTGCATCACAAGGTCTTGTCATAAAGAATTTATAGAGAAAATATGAAAGCTCCACCTTGAATAGATATTTCACAGGTCACATTTTCTTTAAAGTAGTCCAAATTTCAATGTAAAAGGTCATAGTATGAAATAAAAGGCCTTACCATAAGAAATATACAAAATATGAAAGATCTACCTTAAACAAGCTAAAAAGGTTCAGGACATATTGAATAGATCAGATTGAAAAAAAGTAGGTCAAACTTTAAGGTCATGGTCACAAACGTAACAAAATAATAAAGTCTTGACATAAAGATTCTAGCTACAAAATATGAAAGCCCTTCCTTGAATAGTGCAGGAGATACTGAATAGGTCAAGGGCCTTTCAAAAAGTAGGTCAAATTTCCAAGGTCAAAATATCAAACACAACAGTTTACAATGTCTTGCCATAAAGATCTATAAACAAAATATGAAAGTCCTACCTAAGATAGTTCAAGATGTATTTAATAGGTTATGTTTTCTGAAAAGTAAATGGAACTCGAGTACAAGGTCAAAGTTCATGAAAGGTCTTGCCATAACAAATATATATAAGCTATGACAGATCGACTTTAAAGTTCGAGACATGTTCAATAGATCAGATTTTATTAAAAGTATGTGGCTCAGTGGTAGTTTTTCCATATAAAACTTTGATCCCCCATTGTGGCTCCACCATATTCTTGGGGGTCATAATTTTAACAAACTTAAATCTGTATTATGTCGAGAAGCTTTCATGAAAATTTCAAGTTTTTATGGCCTAGTGGTTCTTTGAGATTTTCCCTTATTTTTTGATACACTTATGTAGCCCAAACCTACACTCGGTCACCATGACTTTAACCATCTTAAATCTGCATGATATTAAGAAGCTTTCGTGCAAGTTTCAAGTTTTCTGGATCTGTGGTCCTCAAGAATATTTTGAAAGACTCCCCCTTTAACTTTTGATTCCCTGTTGAGGTCCAAACCTACCCCCAGAGGCCATGGTTATAAATTTTATATTTTAAGAGGCTGCCATGTAAATTTTGAATTTTTCTGCCCAGTGGCTTTGATTTTTAAATTCCCTTCCCTATTTGCATTTTCATGATTATCTCCCCTTTGAAGGAGACATGGCCATAAATTTTAACCAACATAAATCCCCTTCAACCAAGAAAGTTTCATTAATATTGGCCCAGTGGGAAGAAGTCGGAAATTAGCAAGTTCAGATGGAATATCAGAAAATCTTCACTCAAGTTTTCATCTCGGACGAACCAATAAAAATATCGCCCGTTTGCATCTTTGAAAATTTTCTGCTACATCATTTTTCAAAATGTGCCATGGTGATGAAATCACAGCCAACTGTGGTATGGATCTTGTGCACATAGCCCGTCCATCTTCCTATACTCAATGAAAAACAGAGAACCAATAATTTATCCAAAATATTTCCTCACTTATAACCCTCAAGTCATTTTCAATAATGAATTTTTCCTTCTGCAAGCTTTTGAGATGACCCTCTTGTACCATGTTTGTGAGGGTGAAAATAACATTTTGAATAAATTATTGGTTCTCTATTTTATGCTAGGTCTACAAGGGGTATGGGTGCGTTTGTCTACAAGATCCATTTTTCAGGTGCTGCAACTGAAATTGACTGTTACCTAATCCCCATGTAGATGGATTAGGCAATTGATTGATCACTGTCATCTTCACTTTTAAGAGTGCCATAAATGAAAACAGAATTCTTGCAAAACTACTTTATTTGTTTTTTTTCTTTTCAATTTTTAATCAAAAGGCCTCAAAACAATTGTGCTGTGCAGTAAAAAGAAAAAAAAAAAAAGAGAAAAAGAAACTGGCACAAAGGAACAAAAATTGTTACCAAAATGGATTCACAGAACAATGGCTACCTGCCTTTACTGCACTATAGAAAAAAAAAATCTCTACAAAATCTCAAATCTTATCTTAATATTCACCTACCAATACTACATATATATAAAAAAAACCATAAATCTATCGACAATAAGAATATTACACAAGACATCTATATCATGAAAAGTTTGACAGTCAATTCAGGTACCTACAAAAATCAATACCGAAATTTTTTTTATACCTGAACAAAAAAGTAAAACAACACCCACACCTTTAGGACAGAAACTCACTTTGAAGTTCCAACTACTCTCCCTACAATCATCAAGCCTTTTCCCACCAATAAACATATATATTGTACATTCAAGATTGTGTAAATATAAACAATCCCATAAAATTTGAATAACGTGGTTATTTTTGTTTCGTACTAAAACTTTTTTTTCTATCATGTAAACAAATTATTTCCCCCTTGATAATGCTATGCATTATTTTCAAATCAATTCAAATTGCAAAAAAAAAAATTAAATTTCTCACAATAAAAGCTTCATAATCAAGTGAAATCAACAAGAAACATGTCAGATTTGTCATCACACCTAACATTCTTATTAAGACTACTGTGTGGTTATTTCCCATCTCTAATGTCATGTGTTTATGTCCTGCATCTAAATGTGAATATGATCTATTCAGGACTTTCAATAATCATTCCCTTGACTGAAAAAAAAAGTTACTAGACTAATTAGTCCGGTTGGAAATCTGTAAATCCACACAGTAAAATTAAAACGTTTTGTATAATGACAATCGCAATAGCTGAACATGCACATCTTTTGTTGGAAGCTAAACTTCAAACTTTAAGAACTCAAAAATTGTTGCCGAAAATATCTGAATTAGTAGTCCTTTTTCCCTTGTGAATATCTAGTCAACATAATACATACATTTCCTTCTTTTTCTCTGTATCCATATTTTTCAAATATAGCAATTTAACTATAGATTAACATTTAACAATATACATGAGAGATAGCTGCAAGTGGGTATCAGCATTTTAAAACATTGTAATACACACAAGAAATTGATGCAAGTATTTTAAAGCATTGTAACACACAATACTGTAGTCTTTATGAAATATCTGCAAGCGAGTCAAGTTCCTTCCTCTTTTCAAAACACAAGCTATAAAATTTTGACTTTTTGCAGGGACATAAAACGAGACTTGTAAATGATAAACTATCCAAACACAGTTTCTTCCAGACAGATCCACCGAGAAGAAGGACCAAATTCAGTCATTTTCCATTTACATTAAATAATATTTACCACTTTTCTCTATAAGACCCACAAACAGAAATCAATGTTCAGCAGTTGCTCTCACTTTCTAACAATGATTAATACATATTTATTACTTAAAATTGATCAGAAAGGATAAAATGATTATTTTCTGTACAGCTAGCTATATTGAATTGTAAACCTCTTATTCCAGAAACAAAAAGTTAAAACCTTCAGTTTTGATTTACATGAAACTTACAATCATAAATTTAAAAAAAAACACGACAATTTAAAACTACGATTCTGTGTATGATTACTGTGTTAATTGGTTATTAATCAACAAATTTATTCAACTTTTTAAAAAAAGAGGGAGGGATGGAAAGGTGTTACAAAATATTCCGTGAAACAATGGAATTCAAAATAACACCCAGGACACCTTGTTTTCTGAATCTACTAAGATTTGAAACAAAACCTGCCATTGTTTAAAGTCCTCCTCTCAAACAACACGTATTACAGAAAACAAACACTAAGAAAAAAAAAAGCTGTTGTGATTTTGAAAACAACTAATGCAACCAAAACATTCATGTATATCGATAAAAAAAAAAAATTAAAATCTCGGTTACATACCTCGGCATTTTACAACATTACACTATCCAATTAAAAATATCAACTTTAATATCATTACAAATATTATATAGTTGCATTGTTAATGGTTGGTTCACAAAAACGTGATTTCGAATTCTTTTTCTGTATTTTGAACGTTTCATTTAGTTCCACAGTTACAAGCTTACCTACGTCAAATTACATATCAGCATAATGATGCGTAACATGTGCCCACAACAAGTGCATGAGGCCAAGGTTGGGAAGGAAAAAAAAAAATAAATAAAAAATAAATAAAACAAAAAATACAAAAAAATCAACAAATGAAAAAATCACATAAAGATTATGGATTATGGAAAGACACATATAACCAAGCATGAATTGCACAAAATGTCTATACATAATGGAATGTTTGTGTCACTATAGCAATAAAATGTAGGTTGGGTCGGTGTTATCCAAGGTACATGTATGATAATAGATGTCGCAATAAATATAAAATGTGTGAAAAATAAATTTATAATTATCATAATGTCCAATCTGTGGCGTCTAAAAATAGTCACATTTCTTTCCATGTGTAAAATATTGTAAAAATAATATTCCTTTTCAATCACTGCAAGATTTCTCCACACCTTCAAAAAGAAATCTCTTTCATATCAAATTTACTTTACTTTTTTACTTCATATCCTTATAAACTTCAACAAGAGGCCCATAGGCCACATCGCTTACCTGAATCACCTCACAAACTTCAAAATGTTTACACAAAATACATCAATTTGTAATTCAACCAGAGGAATTCCAGTTTGACATTTTAAGCATTATTTCTTTTCAAGCACTGCATAATAAACAATACAAAACACCAACTTGCTGAAAACATTGAAAATACTATAGACTGATAGCACTCAATAATTCAATTTCACAGGGTCAACATAATCAAACAGTTCAAAAACAATTAACAAAAAAACCAAAAAAACCAAAAAAAAAAAAAACAACCCCAAAAAAAACACCCAAATACTACAACTCAACTGAAACAAGAATAATTTACAATATACATGTAACTTGCCAAGCAATCATAATCTCAAAGGGCACCTGCTCGTACAGAAGTCACTTGTTCCACAAATCAGTCTATATATACCTAACAGATTCTTTCAGCATGTTCAATTTAGTTAATTTCTTTTTTCTCTCCTTCCTCTTCTTCTTCATCAATAAGAAAATTACTGATAAATCAACTTATAATCAATTTATAATCACCTAGTAATCAAGACAGAGTAAAAGTAGCATTTCATTAAGATGTAAAAATCACAAAACATGAAATAGTTTCTATGTTTGACTTGGAAAATACAACGTAAGTCAAACATTAAGTTTAAAAAAAAAAAGGTTTGGTATTTTACCATGTAAAATTATAATGTAATTGACCATATCCTTACACGAGATATGTAAAACGAGACAGGTTAATCCAGGTAATCACAGACAGCTCGTCTACCTGGATGCAGAGAACGAGACAGGTAATCCAAATCATTGCTCATCTACCTGGACGCAGAAAACGAGACAGGTAATCACAGCTCGTCTACCTGGACGCAGAAAACAAGACACCTAAAATGTAAAAGATTGTCAACACAGTTACAATTATAGCATTTGTCCGAGCACATTTGAAAGGAAATTTTATATGAATTTCTATTCCTAAGCAAAACTAGGGCCCAATACAAAAACAAAATTACATAGATGAATGTGTGGTACTTCACCTACAACTGATGACGTCTCAATACCAGTGAAAAATTCTTGATGGAACATAAAACAAACAACTAACCAATCAACAAATAATATATAGCGCGTTTCAAAACACAGTTATCATTTACCTATATATTCATTTAAATTTTATTTTTCAAGACATTTTTGGTGGTCATCAACTCAATTGTAAGTACACATTCATTACTTGAGCACATGTATTTATTTTCATGAATACACTTTGACAAATTTCAGAAAATTCTGTCATTTCAAATAGTACAAATTCAAGAATTCTTACGACATAAAATAACTATTGTGGAATCATTGTTCATGAGGGCTCAACATTTGAGGATTTTGTGGACACCTTTTACCAACGAATTTACGTCCCCACAAACCAGTTATGCTCTGCAATAGCTTCTATAGTGTGATGTTGTATATTTTAGAAATGACGATAATCCTCGAAATTCCATCCCCACAAACTGGTAAATATTTGTCTACCCATGAACATCGATTCCACAGTATCTTGTTCATCAATCTAGAACTGCTTGCACCATCCCCACCGAAATGTGCCATAAAAAAATAACCTTAGAGATTTCTGGTTATCCATTAATTAAACTTAAAATAAAAGTTCAAAGTCTTGTTTTATTTTGTGTGTTTTTTTGTTTTTTTTGTTTTTTTTTTACATTCCAGTTGAGAATTTTTCACTCCTGTTGGGATGGAGCCATCTTTAGATTTTGTTGACTACCAGCATGCAGCACTCCAGGTTCTTCATCGTCACTTGACCTACAGGATTTCAAGCACCCTTAGAAGTGATTAATTGATAATATATTGTTTAATGTCCCACTCGAGAATTTTTCACTCACATGAAGACGTCACCGTTGCCGGTGAAGGGCTGTAAAATTTAGGCGTATGCTGGACACTTATGGCCTCTGAGCAGAGAAGGATCTTTAACGTGCCACACCTGCTGTGACACGAGACCTCGGTTTTTGTGGTATCATCTGAAGGAATGCCCCATTTAGTCGCCTCTTACGACAAGCAAAGGGCACTGAGGATCTATTCTAACAACCTGAATCCCCATGGGACCCCTTAGAAGTGTGTCCAATTTGAAAAGGCTAAGGTAGTTAATTACTGAGAGTTTTAAAGCCCTTTTCCTATCAGCAATACTATAGAAGATGTGCTCAGTGTGTACTTAATATTGTGAAATGACTTGTACACATCAAATTGTGAGGACATATTTGCGACTGCTCTGTTGATCAGGATTTTAGCAGAATAAAAATAATTTTATTTTGTGCGTGATGCTTCTCATGAAATTACGCGACAATAAATTCCGTGCGTACATTTCGGAACTTACAGTAGTACCATAACAAATGGCCCACAGGCCTCATTGGTCACCCGAGTCAACTACTAGTACTAGAAAAGTGAAAGTAGTGCTTACCCCCCAAAAAGAAGAAAAGTCTGGCAAACTTTACACAGAGGCCATGAGGTTGGTGGTTTTGGTGTTGCGAGTGACAGGTTTGTGATGTCTGAGGCTGTCCAAGGCATGCTGCCAGTACCAGCAGTTTCTACAATAGTACTTAAAGCACTGCATTTCCCTACAGAAGTAGGGGCCCTGCTGTGTGGCACACAGACTACAGATGCTGTCTTCTAAGTAAGGGTCCACTTGGATCTGTATGACAAAAAAAAAAAGAAAGAAAAGAAATTGCAAGAAGTTCTTTTTTCATTGAGATGTTGAACAGTCCAACTAGACCTCTATAACATACAAGAGGTGCCAAGTTCCATGAATCAGCAGCTGACCCTCTGAAGACTGACAAAGATCATAAATCCCATAAGGGATACAACATTATGAATAGAACAAGCATGGGACACTGGCAACACCAGAGGTGGGATCAGGTGCCTAAGAGGAGTAAGCATCCCGTGTCGACCTGTGACACTTGCTGCAAGTCCTCCATCTTTATAAGGAAAACGGAGTAATCTTTAGTCCAAATCAGTATGTAAAGAATGGTCTAACAGTTGGTATGAAATACGTCAAACAGCATTCAACCTAATGACAGGTTGTATTTGTAAACAAGATCAATATAAGAACCACAGAATATGCAAAATGCTGAAGTTAAAGGAGACTATTGAAACCTCTGTAATATTAACTTATTTGTCAGTAGTTTGCCTCAATTTAAAAATTGATCATAGGCAGAACAGACTCTCATGCATCGAATCAGTTGAGAGATATGTAAGTGACAATGTAATATTGCTATTATATATGGAAATTTGTTCCCAAGTCTAAGCTGCTTGTCCAAGGTCAAGGAGCACAACTTTGTCAACCAAACAAGATCTTGATTTGTATATTTTTATGATGCATCTATTTCAATTAACCAAAACTAAATTATGATGGATGGATGACACTATATATCACAACCATATAATGACAGGATTGTAAAAAAGTACTCACACCACACTCCCATCAAATGAAACATAAGCTCATGGAAAATTTGGCTTGGGCGACCTAAAAATTGATCTTTTGAGATACAGATAATTTGAAGAAAAAATTACTTCTTAACAGAAGTTTGTGAGCAAACTGAATTTCATACAACAAAGTTGTCTGGACAATAAGAATCTAAATCTTGTATAATTTCAAGATTTTGATCAAAGTTGATATTCAACATTTACATTTTACTTTGACCTTTATATAACAAATGACTGAATCAGTTATTTTCCTTTCACCCAACCATATGAATCCTCCATGATGCACAGCACAAGTGTCAAAAAAGAAAAATAACCTCGAGCCAAATCCTCATTCAACAGTAAATAATAATAATGATCCAGTCCTTCACACCACTCCATTTTAAAGTTATCCTTTCATCTGATATATTCCAGAGAGACTTACCTTCTTTGTGAATTTCGGAGTCTTGATTTCAATAAATGCTGCTTGTACTGCTTTCATGTAACTCTTCTTGCTGCTGAATGTCACTCTACCACTTCCTGTTAATACAACCATAAAAAATAAAATACATGTTTATTCAGTATAGAAAATATACCAAGGATAACCCATAGAAGCTTTTGATGCACAAATGCTGGCACTGGGGAGACGTTTTGTGGGAGAAAACCACAGCATCAGGATGAAACCCACATGTCAGAATGGGTGATCACTGTACCCCTTTCATATAAAACCACTGCCAATTACGAGGATCAAACTCACTACAGATTCCATATTCAATTTTCATTAAGAAGTATGCTGGCATGAAAAATCTCAGTCATACCTTATATATTGAAATTCATTTCTTAATAGTAAATAGATTGGCATACAATGCAGTCTTCGGTCATACTTAAGACCTGTTGGGGAGTATCATATTTGCATTTAAGCCTCATTCTGGAGTCTTTTTGTTCACAGCTTTATCATCTTTCTAAATTATGCATACAATTCCTATTCAATTACAATAGAAGGAAAGATTAAGTTTGAACATTTAAATGAGCCAATAATTCCTTGACCACGGTGCATTGAATTTCACAATTTTGATAAAAAAAGGCTTCATTGGACACAATAACCATGCTTTTGGTTTTTTTCTCACATGTGTAGTAGAGAAGACTTTCAAAACTTTTTGCCCCAACCATGAGGTCCTTGGGGGAACTACGATCACATTAAAATTTCACAATATACATTTCTCTTATCATAAAAGATTTTGCCCCACCCCTTGGGTACCAGGAGCCCTGAAATTTGTCCACCTTGTCCAAAAGATGCTTCATACAAAATTTCGGAGGAATTGGAATGGTACTTATCAAAAAGTTAATAATGTTCAATTGTTAACACATTTAGCCACTGATCATTTGGCCTCACCCTCATACCAAAACCCCTACCCCTGGTATCACAAAATTTACAATTTTGGAAACGGGCTACCTGCTGATTATAAATATTCACTTAGTTTTAATTTGGTGTCAATAGCATTCAAATAATGTTTATTAAAGGTTTTTTTCAATAAATACCATATACCAAGTTTGGCCCCGCCCTGGGGTCAGAACCTCAACACCAGAGATCATGAAATTTACAATTTCGGTAACGGCCTTCCTTCTCTACCTTACTATGCATATAGATTTTCTTACAAATGTGCAGTTTTAAAGAAGTTTTTTGAAAATTTATCACTTTTTCGAGGTTTTGGCCCTGCCTCTAAGGCCCCAGGGGTCAGGGGTCCTGAAATTTACCATTTATGTCCGTCTTGTCCCAAAGATGCTTCATACTAAATTTAAAAAGAATTGGATTGGTAGTTATCAAGAAGTTAAAAATGTTCAATTGTTAACACATGGTGACGAACGAAGACCAATTGCAACAGTTACCCTATTTTACTCAGGTGAGCTAAAAACCCCATTGGCAGCCTGCAGTTAGTAAAACTCTCCATATTACATTACGACTTCAAATCCAACTCACCTATAGGGTACTTGTGTTTGTCTGTATCAATCCCAGCATACACAACATTAGCAAAAAGGTCATTCATGATGTTTGCCAGAGCCTCTGCAGTCATCATCCCATGGAGGGCTCCCACAAACACAGTCTTGTTGGAGTCCAGTCTCTGGGACGGTTGACGGACAAAGTTACTGTCACCCAGCATCCAAGGAATCACCTGCACCTGAAATCAATGCAAAAATTAAGCAATCACCTGCACCTGTGATCATTGTAAATAAATAATAACTGTACCCATATACAGCTGTCTGAGACATACCTGGGTTCCAAGATTTACATTTCTAGCATATAGGAGTACGGTGAGATTCTAATTGACATTCTTAAAACTGCCTCATCAAAAATGTGTGAATATTTTCTCAATGTAGTTGTTTGCATCACTCATTTCAATAACAGCTATCTTACACTCTAAAAATTCTATTTCTGTTTGCTCATAACAACAAGGCACTGACCAAATTTTTTGCCGTATTTTAAGATATCCATGGGTTCTCCTTTTTTGGTCATACTTTGCATGCTTTGTAGATACAGACAGCTAAATGTTGTTATTGCTATATCCTGGGTTTTTTTAAATACTATGGAATCATTATTGTTCGTGGGGACTCAATGTTCGTGGTTTTCGTGGATACCTTTTACCAACGAATTTACACCCCCATAAACCAATTATTCTTTGCAATAGCTTCTATAGTATGATGTGGTATATTTTAGAAATGACAATAACCCTCCAAATTCCATCCCCACGAACTAGTAAATATTTGGCTTTCCACGAACATTAACAATTCCACAGTACTCCCGCTAAATGTCACAAACTTGTTCATGTTTCAAGTCATGCACGGCATTGTGTGTTCACCTTGACATCGTGTATCAGTAGATTCCACACTTTGCAATCAATTTTCACTTTTCCGTACATATAAGCTTTTATTGATCATGTCATTTCTTACTAGAGGGATCTATGAATTTTTTTAAATCATCAAAGAATGTCGACATACTTTCGGTTTATTTGGAGATTGATGTTGTCAATTAAGGCACTTACATTTGATATTAATATCATTTGTATTTTTCCTTTAAAAATTCATTTTACCTGCCCGACACTAAAATATGGTTGACCCTGGCATCGGGCAGTACTATTTGTCTACCCCTGTACGCAATAAATACAGAGTTTGAATCCAATCTGTACACAGATTTTTAAGATACACTCTGTCAATAAAAACATGCTCTCAAAATGGAAAAAAAAAATTCCCATAACTTCTTGAATGTTTGAAAATCTTCATCGAAATAGCAGGTCACAACTTTATTACCCATGTAATCATCAAATCTGTTCATAGGTGTTATAGATATACTCTGGACAAACGGACAAGGTAATTCCAGTCCCCCCCCCCCCCCCCCCCAAACTTTGTTTTACCCCCCTAACCTTTGTCAGGCTAAAAATTTCATTACTCCAAGAAAGTCTCACCTCTTTGGCCCTCATCCTTCGGCTCGAAATTTTAAAGTAGTAGTCTCCGCTACTGAAATCATGTGTACAGTCTTGTAACAGAGCCCTCACAGCCTTTTCTGACTCAAACAATAGGTAAACATAGCCTGTAAAGTACAATATGATTGTGTACACAGTGCCTGTAAAGTACAATATTACTGTGTACACAGAGCCTGTAAAGTACAATATTACTGTGTACACAGAGCCTGTAAAGTACAGTATTACTGAGTACACAGAGCCTGTAAAGTACAATATTACTGTGTACACAGAGCCTGTAAAGTACAATATGATTGTGTACACAGTGCCTGTAAAGTACAATATTACTGTGTACACAGAGCCTGTAAAGTACAGTATTACTGAGTACACAGAGCCTGTAAAGTACAATATTACTGTGTACACAGAGCCTGTAAAGTACAGTATTACTGAGTACACAGAGCCTGTAAAGTACAATATTACTGTGTACACAGAGCCTATAAAGTACAATATTACCGTGTACACAGAGCCCGTTAAGTACAATATTACTGTGTACACAGAGCCTATAAAGTACAATATTACTGTGTACACAGAGCCTGTAAAGTACAGTATTACGGAGTACACAGAGCCTGTAAAGTACAATATTACTGCGTACACAGAGCCTGTAAAGTACAATATTACTGCGTACACAGAGCCTGTAAAGTACAATATTACTGCGTACACAGAGCCTATAAAGTACAATATTACCGTGTACACAGAGCCTGTAAAGTACAATATTACTGTGTACACAGAGCCTGTAAAGTGCAATATCACTGTGTACACATAGCCTATAAAGTACAATATTACTGTGTACATAGAGCCTATAAAGTATAATATTACTGTGTACACAGAGACTATAAAGTATAATATTACTGTTTACACAGAGCCTATAAAGTGCAATATTACTGTGTACACAGAGCCTATAAAGTACAATATTACTGTGTACACAGAGCCTGTAAAGTACAGTATTGTAGTGTACACATTGCCTGTAATGTTGTACACTGTTTATATTAAAATGTACACAGAGCTTGTAGTGTACAGTATTACGATATACACTGCCTGTAAAGTACAATGTTACAGTAAACACCAGCTATTATCTCAGTGCATTATCTGGATTTGAACTGTTGACTCATCCTCTCTACTTTTATCGAAATTTCCTGACATTCCCCAGTTTGCAAATATCCTGTGGGGATCCAGGTTAGATAGGATAGGTCCTCAACACCCCTTGCTTGTCCTAAGAGGTAACTAAATTTGGTGGTCCTTTGGATAAACCACACAAACCAATGCCCTATGTCACAGAAAGTGTAGCATGACAAAGATTGCTCCCTGCTCAAAGGCCGAAAGTGCTGTGCTTAGGCCTAAACTTTGCAGCCTTTTTCCAGCTATGGTAATGTCTCTAGATGTGTGAAACATTCTCGAGTGGGACGTTAAACAATATACAACCAACTAGTGTCAATATCAGCTGTAATTCTGTGTAATAGTTTTACATTATTTATTAATACTCACCATCTTTTCCTGGCCACTCTATTTTGAATGATCCAAATTTCATAAATGATGACTGCAACCCAGCTGTAAAATGCAACAAGGTAAAATTAACAAGAGCTTCGCAAGGTATAATATCTTATAATGAGTGTATACATGCTTTTTCCAAGAAGTTCTGGAGTGATCTTGACTAAAATTAATTTAAAAATTTTTTCTCCTCTTGATGACAAAGTTATATGTGGAGTATCAAATCCATCAAGCCAACAAATGTGGCATATGGTGTATCTACAAGCTCAGTGTTACACACACACACACACACATACACATACACACACAGCCACACATGAATGGTTCTGTTACTATAATCCCTCTTGCCATGAACTGTGAGGCGACAATTACTGACCTTTGAAGAGATTTGTCAGAGGACAACAAAGCTCTTCACCACATGTCAACTCTATTTACACTTTCCCCCTTCCTAAGACAGAAGCAAGGCCAAAGATTTTGAAAAGTGAATCAAGGTTAAAAGTCTTTGTGCCAAATGAAAGACCTGGTTGTGAGGAATCTATTTGAAACATCAAAGCCCTGTCCTCTTGGTTTAAAAGATATAATTCAAGTTAGAGTGCCCTTGTCCAATGGCTGAATTCCTTTATTTAAATATTTTCAAAAACCCCCCAGAAATATAAATAAAATATATTAAAAACAAATGTCTTCCCAGCTCTTCAAATTGAAAAAAGTGTTTCCAAATTAAACTTTCCTCTCCTCCGTGTGCTGTATGGTATGGAGCCATGAGAGGTATGGAGGAGAAAACATGAGTCGCAACCTATACATCACGCACTGTACTTTGTGCATTGAGGGAACAAGAGTACTGCGAATGGTACAGCATGTGCCTATTGGACATTGAAATTCAATCTGTAAGCACACAGTCCATCTGAACTGACAACACACACATATTCTGAAGGGAAAAGCCTTACAGTAGGTCACGGTGCTACCAATCTATCTGACGTGTGAACGGATTATGTATTTCCCTTGGAGGGAGGTTGTGACAAAATCTCAAGAGCAGTATCTGTATCCGTGATGAGAAACAGTCTAGGAAACTATTTGACCTACTTTTACCCCTGGAGTACCCAACTTCAGGGGGAAAACTTTGAAAAAAAAAGTCCGGAAACATGACCTTGGATGGATGGAAAGACCGAAGCATGGAGTGCACAATAACATAATAAATCCTGTCTGACAACAGGGAAATAAAAAGACGGCAAAAAGCTTCAAAATCAAAGTGATTAATGTAACTACACAGCATATGATATAAAAATACTGAAAAAGCTATATAACACTAGTCTTTGATCCACTGTAAATTGAAGGAAAATATTAGATCCCTGGGTCAGAATAATGTGAATTTCATTAAATGATAAGGAGGTACTGTACAGAATTTCAACAAGGCTACCTGATAAGTCACATACGAGAAATGCTTATGAGCTATCTTACACACTTTACCCCTCTTAGATCCACTATGACCTTTTGAAAATAAGTAGATCCTTCCGCCCCATTATGCATGTCTACAAAGGGCAATGTATACCCCATAAGCCATATAGGAGGAGAAGCATTCACAAGCTTTTGTGACAAACAGACACACCAACAACATGACAAATGGACAGAAAGTACAAAAACAATATCTCTCCCCCTGGAAGAGGCGAGACATAATAACATTAGTATTTCTACGTGCTGTAGAGATTCACTGTGGAAACCTTCAGATTCCCCATGCTCCGTGGGGGAGCCAAGGGTTAGAATAGGTCCTCAGTGCCCCTTGCTTGTTGTACAAGGCGACTAAATGGGTCAGTCCTTCAGATGAGACCACAAAAACCGAGTCCACGCGTCACAGCAGGTGTGGCACATTAAAGATCCCTCCCTGCTCAACGGCCCTAAGCGCCAAGCACAGGCCTAAATATTGCAGCCCTTCACCAGTACTGGTGACGTCTCCATATGAGTGAAAGATTCTTGAGTGGGATGTAACACAATATACAATCAATCAATCAGATTCCCCACTGGACACCCCTGTAAACTTTGGAGACTTGCCTTCAATTAGGTTTCAAAATGCAGTCTACTTGGGAGCACATTATGGAATATAAATTTTGAGACTTACCATCATACATATCCCATGGCATGCCCCTAAGGAGCTCTTTATCATGGAACTTAAACTTACCCTACATAATTCCCCGTGCCAGGCCCACTAGAAATACTTTATAGCCAAATAAGCTTTAAGTCTATTATTCTCAGTAATGTCCCATCGAAAGCCCCCTGTGGACACTTTTTTTTTTTTTTATGAAATTATGGAATTTAAGCTTTGAGACTTACCCTTTGTAATGTTTCATGACATGCCCCATAGGCATCATGGAATACAAGTATTGAGACTTACACTTAGTCATGTCCCAAGACAAACCTTCAGGAGAACTTTCTTTCTGGAGTTATGTAATACAAGTTTTGAGACTTACCCTCAGTAATGTCCCATGGCACGCCCCCTAGGAATACCTTACAGGAATATGTAGGGTTTTTATGATTTTTCTGAGGCAGCTGTCCACTCCATGTACACGTGGCTTCACACATTGCTGTAGCATTGAAGTAAACCATTAATAACAAGTGTCTGTCTCAAGGTGCGGGATATTTCTTACTTCATGAAATAAATTCAAATTTGTGAGGCCCAATTTTTGTGGATCGTCTACATTTAAAAGTTTAGTTAGTATTTAATTTCATGCATATGGTTTCTGAACAAATAAACACATAGATTGTGTATTTTGTTGTAATATGAAATTCGTGAGATAAGGGTACCCATGAAAACTCGGCATTCACATTCCATTATACCAAATATCAAATGGTTCCACTAAAGAAGAATATCCCATTTTGGAGTTACTGTATTCTGGCGGTATTCTAACATTTACTTTGGACTTGAGTCACACGATTTTTGTAAATTTTAGGGGTGCATCACTTCTGGTAAAATTGTTTTTGTTAAAAACAAGTTTGTCTGCTGTGTGCTCAAGTTCCATTGTGTTGTGGAAGGACGTAAATCAGATTATTATTATTATTATTTATTGCTTTCCGCCATACTTAACAATTTTTCAGTTGTCTGGTGGCGTCCAGTTTTTGTTGGTGGAGGAGAGAACCCAGATATAATGTACCTGGGAAGAGACCACCGACCTTCCGCAAGTAAACTGGCAAACTTGCTCACATAATGCCGCGGCCGAGATTCGAACACGCGCCGACAGAGGTGAGAGGCTTTGTGATTTTGAGTCCGATGCTCTAACCACTCGGCCACAGAGGCCCCTAAAGATGTACATCAGAAACAAAGAAAAAGAGGAGATATGGGTTCATGGCTGATGTGAAATTCTTTCCATTTCCCACATCTGAACAGCCTAAACTCTGCAGAAAATGTGTTAAGGCGCCTTGACTACAACCACTTGCGTCACGAGAGATTATGCTCCAGACATTTTGTAGACAGTGAACCAACACCGCATCATCTTCACCCCAAGCTTTTTTAGTATCACAACTACAAACTTTTGCAGGGAACTCGGGGAGCATCATCCATGTTGAAAAGATTAATCAATCACTGGAATGATGACGCCATCGAAATTGGAGACACATCGTTCCTTGATACACTTACATTTAATTCTGCTGCAAGTCTGAACATGTTATCATTTCTATAATAGTGACATCATGTAACTCCTCAATCCAGTAAAACCCGCTTTAATTTGGTACTTTAAATATTTCGAAATTCATGTTGAGAACTAACCGGATGTTGATGTGCCTGCATCAAGTACAAAGTAAATGTTAGAATCATGCTGGAATAACTCAAAAATGGACAATTGACCAAAGACATGTCATAAACAACAATACATTGAGTGCACATAGACCAGTGGTCAGGTACCTGTGACCTCTACAACACAATTCAATCTCGACAACACATCACAAAATCCACTAGAAACAACTCACAGGCTGCATTCCTATGGAGTCTAGCTGCTCTATCTATAGCATAAGGGTCGGTGCTGGCCATGAGGAAAGGATTGACCATACCGCCGTACGTTGTCCTGGCTTGGGGGATGACCTGGCTTAGAGCGCTAGCATTTTCCCGGACCATTTGTTGTTGTTGCTGTTGTTGCTGTAGCTGTGCATTGTAAATCTGTGCTGCCACGTCCTGCACTGTTGCCTGTTGCTGAGGTTGCTGGGATCGACTTCCTATATTCAACGTGTTCTGTAACAAACAAGTTTTTTTTCACTAGGACGGTGTCCTGCAACTAACAAGCTGATCTTATTTAGAAATAGGTTCTGTATTGCAACCAACAAATGGATCTTTGTTACAAATGCGTTGTTCTGTGACTGTCAGAAAAAAAATCTTGATACCAAGTCAAACCATAAAGATTCAATAAACTCTATGCATTTTCAAAGCCATGTGTGGGCTTGCCCCAGAGGGGGTGGGAATTAACTGGACTACATATAAATGATATTCAGATACTCTGTCTATTTTAAGCCCTTGCATATGAAGGATTTTGCATGTGGTATGAGATATTTACTGAAAAAGTTAGTATCATTATCATACTACATTAATATAGTGCAAAATCAGTATTATTATTCTTTTCCATCGAAAATGATTGGAATTTTTTTTTTTTTTTAAATAGTAAACAAAAGCATTGTTAGTCAAAATATGGCAGAAGTCTTGAAACATATATGTATATAAATCAGTGGGATTCAGACTGACTGGGAATTTCCATGGCTACGTGAACTACATTGAAACTATTAATTTTCCAATGAATTGGGCTTCAATAAATATTTTAAAGGGTTTTGACACATGTGTAGGGAAATATAGTGTGTACAGTACAAGCCACGAGTATTCTGCAAAAAATACATAGGGCCCCTTAGATCAAAAGTCCACATTAAAGTATGAGCCTAGAAAAAAGTTAGTGCCTTTGACGTTACGATTTCTGCGCCAGTGTTGAATCCTTCATCCCTCCTCGTAACACTGTGTGTCCATGGTGTATCATGGAGGATAAATTTTCATTTGAACTATCAAAAACTAAAATTTCAAGACTGATCTTAAATTGTTTAAGGTGATTTTGTATTTAAATCAATTTTATAGATTTATAAATCATTTGTAATATATGAATTGTTATTGACATTAATTATCATTGTGGATCTTATTTAATTTGTTGCTGGGCTTGGAAAGTGTCTACATTTTTTGTGTTGTTGATAAAGCTATGATTACTGATATTTTACTTGTGGTACTACTAAATTCTGTTGGTTCTTAGAAATGTAATTATTTACTGTGGTTTGTACTGTGGGTGTAAGTGCTGAGGTGTTTGTGCTGCTTTATTTCCGTAAGCAAGAGGTACATATGGTCGGTTCCGAGCAGTGCTCATAAACGCTGTAACAGTTTGCGTTTCCTTGTAGAAGTGTGAAAATGGACCGTAAACAAAATTCTAAAAAATGAAAAACATTCATGATATGCATATTGTTTTTCAGCTTATTGAGGCATTACAACTATACCAAACACTGTGTATGTGGATGAGAAATCCTGTTTTGAAAATTTTTTATTTAATCTCCTTCCTTACTTTCTTCATAGATAATTTAAAATAACTATCTGATACACTGTAATATTAATGAATAATTGGTGTTTTGAATGTAATTAGTATTCAATGAACAAAAAGCATACTACATTTGTGAAAGGGATACTCAATGATTACCGATCTCTATCTCTCTCTGACTAATAAATTGGAATTAATTTATAACATATATCAATAGAATCAAAATACATTGATGTGACCATGAAGTATATACTTTGAGAGAGATTTTCCACAAAATTTGTTCATTGGGAGTGTCTGAATAATACAATGATCTATGTATAATTTGTATATTTCATGTAAATTTCGAGGGTCTTTGTCACAATAGAACTAAATTATGGTTAACTAATCCAGGGTATCTGAAATTAATGAAAGTGTTTAATGTGGCCTCGGCGGCCTAGTGGTTAGGCTGTTAGACTCTCGAACGAAAGGTTGTGGGTTCGATTCCTGGAAGGGCCAACGTTGTGTCCTTGGGAAAGGCACTTTACACAAATTTCCTCACTCCACCCAAGTGTAAAAAGGGTACCTGGCTATAGACAGGGAAAGATATTGTTAGAATGTTAGTGCTCTAATGCCTTAACTGCAGCTTGCACTGTGAAAGCTCTGGAATGGTATAAAGTCTGCTGGGGAAATAATGTATTGTGAAGCACTTTGAGCAGCATATGTTGGAAAAAAGCGTTATATAAAAACCAATCATTATTACTATTATCATTATGTGAAATTGGGTCGGCGAATGATACACATGATCTCAAATCCTGCTATCGCACAGACCCAATATATTCCACACCTATTTCCAGAAGTCAAAGACTGTACCCAGATTAGCCGACCTCTACTAGTTCTATTGCAGCAAAACAAACCTTCGTGTTTGCATGGAATATACAAGTTATACATAGGCCATTGTATTATCCAGAAAAACTTTTTTCTCTAAAAGATGCTACTGAATGATGAAACATGACCAAACTGCAGATTGAACTTTATAGAGCCCTGCGCTATTTGTATTTTTCAAAGTATGAGAGGGGGGGGGGGGGGGGGGGCATGTTGACTTGTCCAAAATTCTTGACAAGAAATCAAAGGCCAGAGGGGCCACAAAGGCATCCACTGCAATATCATATACATTAAGGTTCTCAATAAATTTAGAGGGCAGGTAAATTAGAGAAGAAGAAGAAATGTTGTGTGCCACAGGAGACATTTCCTCATGTTTAAGTACATAAATAAAACATTACAATCATTTTTAAAATGTCAGCAAAATATGTTTATTTATGTAAGATATAGAGAGGACAGCTTGGGCTGATCATGCTTATCCTAACAAGTTCATACATGTACCCTCCTCTTGCTAGGTAATATCCCCTCAATACTAGTTAATTTGAAAAGGCTACAATAACTTCAAATTGCTGAAAAGAATATAACTGCTTCAGAGTGAAACTACTTGTTTATAGAAGTTGTATGTTCTGTTTATGTATGATGTAACAATTATATGGTATTAACTCCATGTTCTCAAAAATGTCTAACAATTCAAAAGTTCAAATATGTAGAAAGGTTAATGGAATTCTGAACAAGATTCATTTCCTAATGAATGCTACCTGGTCTGGTTTTCTTCACAAAATAACCTGTTATTTTCGTCACAATGCACATGCTACTTTTGTTTTGCTTAATGGAAAAATGGGATCGGGATTACCGAAAACAAAACTGGAAATAGTTCTGAGTTTTTGAACAGCAACCTAACTGTGACATAGAACAATTTTACCATTTTGATATTTATCTGTTTCTACTGATCTGAAATAAGGATTCTTTATGAAATTACAAGACTATACATTTGCCAATGTTTTGCCCTATATGACATTACAAACAAAATTGACATTCAATTTTCAATAACATGAAGTTAGTCACGTAATCAGACTCTTTTCCTTGCGGGTATGAATACAATCACCGCTTCAAAAGTATTTGAGTCAATTGTACTGCACTTTCACCTTAACATCATAAAAAAATGATGAAATAAATAAAATGCATCTGAATAATTACAAAAAGTTTATTTTGTAAACAGACAAGAATTTCATTAAGGAATAAAACAGAAACATACTGTTCAGTTGTTTTACCATTTAAAAATACCATCTGCGACTAAAGCTGCAATCTCTGAAGGATGGCGAATTCATACAGTGTCTTTGATATTTACATTATGGCAGTTTAATATTTGATTCACTTTATGATGATGGTATCCTGTTGTTTCCGGGCAATAGCCACCACCGCCATGAGCGAGACTGGTTTTGAGCTCAACAAGTCAGGGCACTGCTGCAAGTCTTCATTTAAATCCTAAAACAGAAATTTCTCGCTTGAACGAAATGTCTCTTTCAGTTCATGCTTATCTTGTCCCACACACACAGGAAGTAAAAACCACAACGTACCTGCAGCTGTTCTTCATCTAAATTTGTCAGTAAATTGCTACAACCACGAGTCCCAACGATGAATATGCTGTTGTTCCCTTCCAAAAACTTGGCCTAGAGCTTAACATCAACGTAATCCATTTATCCTCCGTGATTTCCCTTAGAATTTCTGTCGAAATCTGTGTTCAGCAATTGCGGTTACAAATTTAAGTTAGGTAGGAGACTGCCACCGTTTTTCCATCACCGATTGACTGGATGTAGTTTACTCCGCTCTTTTTGTTTTCAATTTAGTTGACTTGATGCTCTAAATTATCTTTATTTTCAATCTGATACATCTTTTTATTCCTTCCAACATAAATATTCTTATTCTATATTCTCCTAGATATTGTTCCCACTTATTTCTTCGATCAAAATTTAACTATATCTTGTGTTGTATGATCGTCTGCCTATACAAGTATGGAAGCTTGACAAGAACAACACAAATGGAAACAATTATAAATATAAGAAATAATTTTTTGAGTGTTATTGGGATACGACATGAAGTTGGTATGTGATCAAATCTACTATAACACCCTTCCTGTGGTAGAGGATTTGATCACATGACCAACTTCACGTCATATCCTAATAATACTCAAAAAGTGTATCTTATTTCTTAAATGACATCAACAATGGAAATGGTATTGTGCCTTTCAAATATCAATTATATTCAATGTTTCAAAGTCTTGAATTGTAAGAAACATTAAAAACCAATAGGCACTATTTTGATTTCGCACATTGAGATTGGCAGAAAGGCATGATTACTAGAAAGCCCTCGAGCAAGCTCAATACTTTAAAAATAAAATAAAACAAAATATAGTGTTTTTTTCTTAACTTAAAGGCCCAAAATATTATATGCATGTGTGTGTGATGTGGTCTATGGTGGTCTTCAACTAAAACTGTTTCAATCCCTCTCCCGACTTTAATTTCTTATATCATGAAGTTGGTTGGTTGCTACATGGATTGAATTTGTAACTTTCATGCTTGTAACCATAGTGCATGTACATTGTTTTCTCACCAAATCACTTCTATTATCAAAATAGGGTGGGTGGGTGGGTTTCTAATGTATCTTTTAAAATATTTGCATAACGATCGTCGTTAAAAAAAGTAGCTAGAAGCAAATCCCCGGTTGATTCTACGTGCCTGCAATCAATAAGGAAGGATGTAAAACCTTGGTCAAATGCAACTAGTTAATAGAAGAAATATTCTTATGCAAACAAAAATAATTTAATGGTTTGCATTTAATTTACTTCTACCCATATAATATGTTATTGATTATAAACACATTTTCTAATTTCTATAGAATCCTTAAGTCAGATGCCTAACTGAAAAAGAAATTTATAATATGGACTTCCAAAAACAAGAAAAATATAATTCTGTTCATTAAGTTGAAAGATGTGCTGCATGCATTGTTTACTGACAGTCAAAATTAAGAATTTGAAGAAAAAAAACAACTTTGTACACAGAGAAAGTCGATGAAAAAATGGTAACTTACAAAATGACCATGTAACATGTTAAGACTGTAGCTCTCAGGTCTATCAAAATTTTATCCAAATTTTTTCCAAAGTTCTACAGCTACATACAGCCACATTGACACACTGACGAGATCTCGCTAAAGTGTCATGTATATATATATATGGAATGTGTTGACTAACTAACTACTCATTCAAGTCTCTGATTATTTCTAGCATTATGCAAGAAAAATTAATAAAAGTGTATTCTCTGAGAAATCAGTCTGTGGTGTTTTAAGAATAAGTGAATGTCAATGAAAAAGGTTGTTAATCTTTATTTTGTACGAAGTCGATAGCAAATCGAGGAACTGGTGGTTTGTTTATGCTATCACCATATTCCATATATCACGTAAAATATCGTCAGTTGGTCAACATGGCTGTCAAATGGCAGAAAATTCAAAACAAGCGAGTTTATTGGTGTATAGAGACGACTATAAAGGGTTAGAAGGTGGTTAAAATATACAGGTTGAAAATAGAATATGTCTAGAATTAGGGAATGAAAGGTATTTGATTGACCAGTGCTGGAAAGTGGAGAAATACATCCCCAAAAAATCCCCCACTGTAAATTGTACCATTTTTGCATTATGATCAAAGACTAAAATATAAAACCATAACGCTACAGTTCTGCAGCTATCCGCCACTTAAACTGAAAATTGATGTAAATAGGAAAAAAAATGAAACATTGCAAGACATTTATGTTTTAATCAGAAACTAATTTCATTATAAACACTTTTGGATTCTGTAACAGATCTATATGTACAGGTTTGGACTGATTAAGTAAACAAATCAATAAATCCGCTGTGATTTTTATGAGTCACATACTGACAGACGCATGTTAGTTTTGAGCCCTGCGCAAGTATTACCACTATACCACTTACTTACCATGTCTACATGTTTTACCACTATACCATTTACCATCATGTCTACATTTTAGGATTACCACTTACAACCATGTCTACATTTTAGGATTACCACTATACCACTTACTACCATGTCTACATGTTTTACCACTATACCATTTACCATCATGTCTACATTTTAGGATTACCACTATACCACTTACTACCATGTCTACATGTTTTACCACTATACCATCATGTTTACATTTTAGGATTACCACTTACCATCATGTTTACATTTTAGGATTACCACTTACCATCATGTTTACATTTTAGGATTACCACTTACCATCATGTCTATGAGGGCGGCCTCTGAGCCCTCACTGCTAATGCCACTTGTATCTGACTCACAAGGGGAAGAACTCCTGGTCTGTTTGTTTCCCTGCATGATACTGGAGTATATCATTTTCTCCACTGGAGACAGACCACCTTCAGCTTGTGGACTCTGAGGAGACAGAGTTCCATAGTCACTACTGAAAAAAACAAACAAAAAACTGTCACTCGTCAGTCTTGAAAAGAATTAAAAAATGAGAAAAGTTTACCGGCAGCAAATGGACATTGGATAAAATTTAAACAAAAAGTTCAGGTGAGTTGAAAATAAAACGTTAAGGGGCAGAATTAAAACACCAACAAACAAGGGAGAAAACGGACTAAAAATGGAAACCCCACCTTCCCTAGTTATAGAGTGTGACAGACAGAAAAAGTCATACTGAAGGCATTACTGAAAACAAGGTGTCTTGCACAGTTACACTTGCCACTGAAAATCTCTTCCAAAAAGGTGAAGAAAAAGATCAGTGATCAAATCCTATAGAAATGCAAAATTGAGAACAGGACTTTTGACCAAAGATGCCTGGAAACGCCACAATAGGGATCAGATGTTCAGGAGTAAGCATACCCTGTTGATTGATCGATTGATTATTTGTTGTTTCCGCCACACTCAACAATTTTTCAGTCATCTGGTGGCATCCAGTCTTTATTGGTGGAGGAGAGAACCCAGATACAATGTACCCGGGAAGAGACCACCGACCTTCTGAAAGTAAACTGGCAAACTTTCTCACATATATCGGCGCGAGTGAGAATCGAACCCACGCCGACTAGATGTGAGAGGCCTTATGATTTTGAGGCCCCCATACCCTGTTGAATGGTCACACCTGCTGTTAATGTAAAAAAAATTGTGCAACAGTTGGTATGAAACATGTTAGGAAGTTAGACAGCATTTGACCTAATGACATGTTGTATTTGCAAATTATACCAATATAATGACGATAGAATTTGCAAGACAGCTGAAAACATGAATTGTCAGAAGTCTACCTGGGTTTAAAAACTGAATCATACACAGAATGTGCTCTTGTACATCTAATCATATGGGATGCACACATCCTATCAAGGTGATAAATGGAATATTACTATGTAAATCCACTTTTGAACTATCAGAAACTGCATTCGCCATTATCCCTGTGTATCAAATTGACCAAGTTTATTTGAAAATGCAGAAAATTTTCCCTATACTCAATGAAAAACTGTGATCACAAACTTTATGACATAGATGGGCAGGAAACAAACTGTCTACTCCAGATGGGGAAACAAAATTTACTAGATAGATGAAAGAAAGAAGATCCGTCGTTACCTATTGGGAGTGGGTGGACTTCCTTTGATGGCTCGCGACTGTTTTGGTGGGGTTGTGTACATATCTTTGTATGACTGCTGACCATAGCCATAACTAGGGATCTGTGGCTGAGGCTGACCAGAGTGAGAAGCATGAGTTGAATGAGCAGCATGAGATTGATGCGAGCCTGAGCCGTTCTGAGATTGGTTTGTGCCTGCTACCGAGAACAGCTGAAAACCTGTCAAAACATCATGAATTTAACTAATTAAGCAACAAGCTCCAATATTACATTTAAGATTCTGGATTTTAACATCTCTGCCACCTAGTTTCTAAAAAAAGTTTACAATCTGCCAAAAACTCATCTTCATTTCAATTTAAGTTGACAACATATCAAATATACACACATCATAAATATATTTTGGGTCATCCTGTACTTGCAACTAAAATTACAGTGTCTGAAAACAAGACATAATTTACTTTGTTGATGCCATCTCAGTCTCTAAGCTATATATTCAAAGATTAGGATACATGCGACTTTCACACAAACGGAAAGTAGAAAATACAAGCAAACAGGAATTGTTACAGAAACATACATGACTCCCATGTAGAAATACTGAAATGATTTATTTTTATATTCGAATGTCTGTAATCATAGTGAAAAATATGGTTTACTTACTAATCATGGGCAACCACAATACTAACTGGAAGACAGTTCCAAATAAATAGACACTTAAGTCGTGACCTTGTGACTTGAAAATTAATGAGGGAACCAGCGTACCAAATTTGATGTCTGTGAACAAAGGGTTCTCAAGATATTGCACAGACGTCCAGAGTAGTTTGACCCTGGACTTTATAAATGACCTCAGAATCAACCAACATGTGATTGTAAAACACTTACTGCCCCCAGATTACAACAAAGTGAAATTGTTAAAGACATTGTAATTAACACGTTTGAACTCTCTGAAAGTAGATCAAAGCAAACTGCACAAATAATTTTTAAATTTTACAGGACATTTGGTCTGGTAAAGAACATAGTTTTACCACACCAAAAGAAATTTTACCACACCAAAATTTCTAATGAGCAAAATTTCTTCATACAGAAATAGTTCAACCCCTTCCTTCATAATGACACCTTTGGATGCTTTAAAGACTTTCTCTTTTGATCACTTACTATAAAATCAAAGGCCTGAGGGGCCACAAAGGCATCAACTGCAATATCATATACATTAAGGTTCTCAATAAATTTACAGGGCAGGTAAATTAGAGAAAGTAAGAGAAGAAATATTTTGAGTGCCACGGGATACATTTCCTCATGTTGTACATAAATAAAGCATTACAATCATTTGTAAAATGTCAGCAAAATGTGTTTATTTACATAAAAAGAAATAAAGAAGAGAGCTTGGGCTGAAGTTGCTTATCCTAACAAGTCCATACATATACCCTCCTCTTACTAAATAATATCCCCTCAAGACTTATACTACTCAAAGTTTGATAAGGATCATATTTTTCAGCACTTGTAAAACTTTCAACAAAGGTGAATGAGAACCAACACAGAGTGATTTATGTTCAGAAATGTTTACTTCAAGAAATTGTGACAGAAAAATTTGGCAAACATGACATTTCATCGCATACTCCTAAGGTAAAGGGAGAGTACCCTGAAAAGCATGGTAATTTCATGATCACGGAATTGTTTAAACTCTGCACATTTCATTTCACACTGCACAAACAAGTGTCAATAGCGGGTATGGCCTCCGTTAGCTCCAATGACAGCTTGGCAACGTCGTCTCATGCTTCCAACGAGGTTTTGAATGGACGCAAGAGAGATATTGTTCCATTCTTGGATCAGAACATTTTCAAGTTCCTGGAGGGTGGCTGGTTGTACAGGACGACGTGAAATCGCTACCTGAAGGATATTCCAGACATGCTCGATAAAGTTGAGGTCTGGAGAACGAGCTGGCCAGTCCATACGAACAATTGTCTCACGTTCCAGGTACTCGTCCACCACCCTAGCACTATGTGGACGTGCATTATCGTCCATGAGGATGAAGTCAGGACCAACAGCACCAGCATATGGTCTCACGTACACATCCAGGACTTCATCCCTGTAGCGCACTCCGGTCATCGTGCCTCGCCTTAGGACATGGAGATCAGTTTGTCCAGCTCGACTGATTCCTCCCCAAATCATCAACGACCCACCACCATATCTGTCATGTTCAGCAACATTAGCGTCCTGATATCGTTCTCCTGCCCTTCTCCGCACTCGTGCACGACGATCTGTGAAGTCAACACAAAACCTCGACTCGTCTGTGAAAAGTACAGGGGCCCAATCAGCAACCCTCCAATTCACATGAGCCCTGGCCCAATTCAAACGATCTTGTCTGTGTCGCTGAGTAAGAGGGATGCGAATATAGGCTCTCCGGGAATGAAGACCACCTTCATGAAGACGATTACGCACAGTTTGCGTGGAAATGTTAACTCCAGTTGCATTCAGAAGATCATTTCTAAGCGCAGTCGCCGTTGCAAACCGATGACGTCGTGCTGAAATCAAGAGAAAACGGTCATCTTGCTGCGTGGTGGACCTTTCTCTGCCGCCTCCATGTCGATGAGAAGCTGAACCATGAGCTTGATACCGGTTCCAAGCTCTGCAAACAACGCTCTGACTGACACCCAATAGCTCTGCAACGTGACGTTGTCTTGCACCATTTTCGAGCATTCCTATGCATCTGGCCAATTCTTCAATAGTCAAACGACGTCTTTGACGTTGTGGAGGCATTTTCATAGAGTAACAGTGACTTAAACAAGGTCAGATGTAAAGACAATGGCCAAATTCAAATCAACGACAAGCACTCAGAAATGTGAATAATGTGGGTACCATGCTTCACGTGCTACTCATGATCACTGCAGCATGCATTTCCTACCTAACCTGTGTTTTGAGGCTCAAGAGGGGTCAGTCCAACACTATGATGAAATTTGCGTGTCTTATCAATTCATATATTGATTTTATAATGTAAGAACTATATGATCCTTATCAAACTTTGAGTAGTATAGTTACTTTACAAAGGCTATAATAAATAACTTCAAATTGCAGATGAAAAATGCTGAAAAGAATATAACTGCTTCAGAGTAAGACTACTTGTTTATAGAAGTTATGTCTTCTGTTCATGTATGATTTAAGTTACAATTAACTCAATACCAATAGTGTTTTCAATCATGTCTAACAATTCAAAAGTTCAACATAATATGATGCAAGGTTGTTGGAATTCCGAACAAGATTTAATTCCCAATGAAAGCTACCTAGCCTGGGTTTTTTTGCAAAATAGACTGTTATTTTCGTCGTGATGCACACACTATTTTCGTTTTGGTCAATTGAAAATTGAGATCGGGATTACCAAAAACAAAACTGGAAATAGTCTTTACGTTTTTGGAACAACACCCTAACTGTGACATAACACAATTTTACCACTTTAGTTTTATCTGTTTCTACTAATCTGAAATAAGGATTCTTGGTGAAACTACGAGACTATAGATATAAATGAAAACCAAATTTGAGCAGGTTATTTTGTAAGTACTTAACGATATCGTACGACACAAAATTTCGTGGGAAAATCTGTTTTGTAGTAAATCCATCCGCGAATAATGAAAATCTCTTATCAAACAATCATTATTTAACTAATGGACAAAGATATAATAATAAACAACAACATCGACAACGGAAATGATATTGTGCCTTTCAAATATTAATTAAATTCAATGTTTCAAAGTCTTGAATTGTAAGAAACTTTCAATAGGCACTATTTGATTTCACCCATTGAGGTAGGCTGAAAGGTGATGTAGAGACAAAATCCTGCACAATCGCTAGAAGGCTCTCAAGCAAGCTCGACGCCTTAAAAATTAACAAATGTCAACACTATTCAAAATTAGCACATAATTCAAAATATCATTTCCTTTCTATATATTGAGTTACAAAAAGTTTTATTACGACATTATTTTATAATTACCGATACAAATTGAAGGGAAAAGTTCAACATGAAACGGAAATAGCCATTTTTATTTCGTTGCCAGTATTTTCATAACTGCATTCAAATTTCACTTCACATTACCAAATACATGTAAAAAATACAAATCATATAACTGGAAATATACTGTCGATGGAAATCATGAAGAAAATTTGTTGAGTTACAAATGGCCAATCTGTTAAAAATGACGAGGAAAAACTGAAAATAGTCATGTTTCATCTTCATGTTATGTATTCCCAAAAACGTTGACCTCATGAAGGATTTAATTGCGAATTGTACATGGACTTCTAAATGGTATATACTGTTAGTGTTTATTAATGTATACCTCAAATAAACATCTGTACCCTGATTAATTTGTGTAAAACAATGCGATTTCTTCGTGAAGATTGCCATATTGACAATACATTACTTGCATCTGCTGCATTCGCAGTGCGCATGTCTATAGAAAGGCTCAGAACGCATGAAAACTAAAATGACATATTGGTTTTGAAACAATAACAAGAAATTTTCTTTGAAATAAAGTATGTTTCACAATAGCTATAAATCATTCGAAGTTTTCAATCATTTCAATAATAATGTGGTATGGCTTTTCTACAAGTATACTGTATTGATGAAAGCCACACACACTCCTTTCAGCAAAATAGCACCGAAATATTTTTGTGTAATTTTGTAATTCAGTTACAAATGGAGGAAAATATGCAATTTTTGTAATTCAAAATTATTCTGTGCATACGTCTGAATTTGTTTAAAGACTCATTTTTACCTACACTTGGAAGCTTTGTAGTTATGAGCGCTGTGCCAACCATGAATTTTAACACACTTCCCAGATTTCGTCTTTTTTCGAGATTCCCACACAGGATAACAACATTTCAAGTGTTGAAAGTTTGTATTTTAGCTCTCCCAGTTCAATGGCAACATTATATCTAACAGATTTTAAGTGTCGACAGTGAGTCAGATATTCGCAGTCCTGAAGAGAGCGACCCATATTCTGAAATTGATGAGGACTCGGGGCGCCGTTCCTTTACCAGAAAGTGATGATGAATTTGACAGTCAAGTCAGTGAAATTACAGACAGTCGGCAAAGTGCAATGAGTTCGACATCAGAAGATACCTTTTGGAGTGAAGATCTTGAAAACATTGATATATCAGGATTTGATGAACGAAGTGGGCCAGTGCACATGCTCCCTTTAGTTGCCACTCCTATCCAGTTTTTCAATTTATTTTGTGAAAACCCCTGTATAGATCATATTGTTGATCAGACAAATCTTTATGCACAACAGTCTGGAGCTAATCCAGGATACTGGGAACCAGTAAGTAACTTCACTGTGGTAGATTTGATTGTCTTAAAATTCTACTGTCTCACTATATTTCTATATATGTTTTAACAACATTTCACATGTGTACTTCACAATACATTAGGTACATGTAGAACTTTATACATCTAATATAATTTAGATCAGGAACATTTTTAAATTTCTGAATTAGGCTACTGCTGATGAAATGAGGGCATTTATTGGCATCAACATACTGATGGGCGTCATATAACTGGCATGCTACGGGCTTTACTGGAGCATGAATCCATTTCTTGGCAATGCTGGGATATGTAGTGTGATGATTGAAAACAGATTTTCTGGGCTGTATCAATTTTTGCATTTGAACAACAACCAGACAGTAGTACCAAGAGGAGATGAAAATTATGACAAGTTGCACAAAGTATGACCTCTCCTTGACATGACATCCAACACCTATAAATCAAGATACAATCCAAAACTGAACCAGACAATTGATGAGGCAATGGTAAAATACATGGGCAACTCCTCCATCAAACAATATATGCCTGGTAAGTAAGAATAAATAAAAATAACATTCATTTCCTAAAGGAGGTATTAATGTTACGTACTATCACTAGTTCAAATTTCATAACATTCATGTATGTATATCATAAATGGCTGGTTTTAGGAAAACCTATCAAACGGGGCATGAAGATGTGGACGAGATGCGACTCTTCTTCTGGTTACTGCCACCAGTTTGATATCTACATGGGCAAGGACGATCCACACAAAGGTCCTCAACTTGGTCAGACGGTTGTAAAACTTCTATGTAAGGACCTAAAGTGGAAGGGCCACCATGTTTATATGGACAGGTACAGTCACTGAGTTATCATGTTAAGTATTTAAATTCTGAATCCACATCCTTTTGTCAATTGGTATAAAAATAGACATTTTTTCCTTGTTAGATCTCTTACTTAAAATCAAGTAATTGTCTACAAAATGCCATGCAAATCAGGTTTTGTAACATTTATATTCTATGAAGGGTTGATACCAAAAATAATACTAATGTGTCAAAAGTGAGAAATAGTCTATCAGACATCAGGACTGAATACGAATTATTTTCTGGCAGTCCTGAAGAGTGTCAAAAAAATAAAATGCTGTAACCGATCGCGCTTTCGTTCCATTTTTCAAAGAACTTGAGAAGTGCCTCTCCGGACATGTTTTTTGCCTTTTCCGTTTTTCATCCTCAAAGACAATGAACTTGTATTTTGGTTCTTAAACAATTATTATCCTACAATGTCCCATTTGACCCTTGACCTACAAATCAATAACATTTGGTCTACCCACAAACATACCATGACCGAAAGTATCATTCCTTCAAAACAAGATGTGTATATATAAAATTACACAGTCAACCAATATACCTCTTTTGAATACTTTCTAAATACAGAAAAAAGTTTATAACGCCCTACAAAATGACTGTACCTGGATAAGGATTACTGGAGTAGCCCTGCCCACTGTTGTAAGCCCCGGATGTGCTCTGATAGGCTGTGTTAGTGGAGTAGACACTGTTGTATAGCTGTTCGTAAATGCTGGGGGTTGAGTCTTGGAGCGAGCGGACAGGCATCTGGTGAACAGTTTCTGTACAAGAAAAGATCCGAGTACAAGTATTTTTACAGACACTAACCCATTTGAAATTTTTAGACGTATTACACCTTGAATTTTAAGAGATCAAAGCATACAAGAGATATATTTTTTCAAAATATTTAAATTTGCAGGTTAGAATAGGTCCTTAGTACCCTTTGCTTGTCATGAGAGTTCATTATATGGTACAGTCCTTCACAAGAGACCGCAAAAACTGAGGTCCCAGGTCATAGTAGGTTTGGCACATTAAAGATCCCTCCCTGCTCAAAGCATGTAAGCACTGAGCATAGGCCTAAATTTTGCAGCCCTTCACCGGCAATGGTGATGTCTCAATATGAATGAAAGATTCTCGATTGGCAAGTTAAAAAATATACAGCCAACCAATCCTTCTCTCAAGACGTATTTTAAAACTTAGGTGGATTTCTTCTCTCACATGACCAAGTCACAACTGGGAGGTCTGACTTTGACCTAGACTTCAGGGTCTTGACTAGCTGTGATAGTGTAGCCCCCTCTTTTTTTTTTTTTTTGGTAAGGAGAGGGCCAGAACTCCACAAGATCTCTGTATTGGTGCAAGTGTGGGAGTGAGCTGAAAAAGACGACTGGTAAACATGCTGGTGTATTTTATCTGGAGCTGATTTATACAGGGCTAGTTTGTTTATCACAAATAAAAAATTAATTTTATCTGAACGAAGTTTAACTTCGAAAGCAATCTTTTAAAACTGAAGTCAGCCACAATAAAAAAAATTAATTTTGCATCATTACAAAGATCTTATGGAATTGTATCCCTCTCCAGGAAAACACCAGATAAAAAAAAAACCGGAGAGGGCTACATTACTGCAGCTAATCTAAACATGCTGCCTGCTACTAATTTTCATCTGGAACATT
This sequence comes from Ostrea denselamellosa, assembly GCA_024699665.1. Lineage (NCBI taxonomy): Eukaryota > Metazoa > Mollusca > Bivalvia > Ostreida > Ostreidae > Ostrea > Ostrea denselamellosa. Next base: position 6,763,478 of record JAMZEH010000075.1, read on the forward strand.
TTACACCAATATGTTTCTTATCTTGGCCAAATTATGATGCACTGTATGATCATACAAGAACACATCATGTTACACCAAATACGACTTTCAACTTTCGATAATGTAAATTTTTTTTTTAAAAGTTGGTTTTTCCCTCTTACAAATCTTGGTCAAGATTTGGCTTTACTGGGTATTTGGACTGAATCAGATGCCTTACTGAATCTCAAAGCAATCTCTCATACACGTAATTCATGCCTGGAAATTTACTTTCAGCTTCGATTGTGCCTGTATTTCTCGAAAAAACAACTGCAGTTGAAACTAGACTTAAGTCTTAGATTTTACTCAATTTTTGACTGCTAATATAACAGAAAACTCAAACTCAAGTTCGAGATTTTTTCCCCGAGAAATCCAAACCAGTTCTAGCAATCAATGTGCACTTTGGTATTACTGCTATTTATGTGATTTAACTATTATAGTAACTCTTTATGACTGTTAATGTTGCATTGCTTAATATTCAGGAATGAAAATTAAAAGACAGAGAGAGAGGGAGGAAACAATTAAATTCTCTGTTCAAATGAAGGAATTATTTATCTCCTGATATTGAAGAGTTCTTATAGTCTACTTTTCTTTATCAGTGATATACAGTAAGCTTATGGTTTGGCAGCTTTATGTCCAGTAGGAATAGATTACATTAATTTTGATGGTTTTGGCCACACCAGGAAGGCAGGCGCCATGAAATTTACAATTTTTTTTCTGCTTGACCCACAGATGTTATATACTAAAATTGGTTGAAATTGGATGATCACCTCCAGAGAACCTGAAGATATTCAAAAGTTTACAATCTACTCACGACAGATGACCGATGAAGGACACAAAGATTCTATGTACAATCTGATTTCATGGAAGCAAAATAAAACTAAAATGAAAATCAAGGTTTGTAATTCAAAGTGAATAAAAAGACATCTAATTAAATTGTGACAGCCCTTGTTTAATTCGATTTCTACCCCGTGGGGATCCGGGTTGTAAGAATACATCCTCAGTACCCCTTGCTTGTTGTAAGAGGCAACTAAATAGGGCGATCCTTTGAATGAGATTGTAAAAACCCAGACCCTGTGTCACAGTAGGTCTCGCTCATTAGAGATCCCTCCCCGCTCAATGCCCGTAAGCTCTAAGCATAGGTCTAAATTTTGCAGTCCTTCACTGGTGACATCTCCATGTGAGTGAAAAATTACCGAGTGGGAAGTTAAACAATATATAAATCAATCAATTCAATTTCTACATCTAAAAATAATGCACAATTTCATTGGTCAGCACAATAATCCTTACGTTTTGATTGGTCAGGAGGAACAGCAGTTGGACCCATATCTGGGACATTCAGGTTTCCGTGAAGCATGGCATTAATGTTCTTCCAGATGTCAAAGTTATTAGCATACTTAACTCCCTCAGGCTGCTGGTCAAAATCTTCCACCGTAATGGAGGGAATATCGGAATTCTGCAAGAGTTGTGAGAACATTTCAGTAGATGCAAGTGCTATCCTACAGGTAGACTTTTGAGGAAAACTATTCTTTCTAATGATCGGCAAATTACCTTGGAATCCAATGGACCATTACGGCAGACTCAAGGGAATGTCCTGTGTTATTTTTTTGCAACTACTGGGGTGTACTTAAGTGTATGTGGGGGGAGGGTGTGTGTGTGTGTAAAATCACTACCCGAAATCAAATTTTTTTTTACCTCTATTGTGATCTTGCAAGATTATTTCAACTTGTCCAACAGCAAATATAGTTTAATATTCTCAACATTCCCTTTTCTAGTGTAAAATATATGGATATCCACAATGAATTTTGTCTAGATTAATCCATGTGATGCTCAGCTGCATGGCCAATGTTAATTATGGCATGAATGACAAAGCATATATGTCAAATGAAATTTACATCTCCATTTAGTCAATCGGAGCCCATGGAAGACATTTTAGAACCTAGAAACAAGTGTCGCAAGTGCAGGACAAGCAGTGCATTAACTTTTTTTGACATTTATATAAATGATATGATTTTAATGACATTAAAAATATTCTGAGCAAAATTTAATCACCTATTCTGATAGATAGGCTGGTATAGAATGAGACAGAATATTCTGGGAGCCCTCAGTGGGAGTCTAATTTAGCATCTCCCATCCTGTTACTTCTGAAGCCACAGAACGGTCTAGTTGTGGTGACCTTATGAGGGGCAGAAAATCTCTTGTGCCAAAGAACTTCATCAGACATGATTACCAATCAAAGTACATGCATTTTTTTTTTTTTTTTTTTCGTGATGTGTATATGAATATAAAAATTTTGTAAGGATGGAAAACCAACACAATAAAAGATATACTCTGCATTCAATAAGCTCCACATCTAACAACAGAAAATGTCAGTTGGCAATTCTTCGTATCACTGGCAAAATCAGACACACTTAGCAAATCGCCATATTCTGCAACTTTCGCACTGGAGTAGTGAGGGGTTCCATGCGGGGATTCGGAAAAGGGGGGGAGGGGTAGGGTTCTGGCAAATATTCACAGATCTGCAACCTTAAAATTACGGTACTTATAAAATGGCAGCAAAGGGGAAACACTTCATTTTAAATTAGCCAGCGACTGCAACAAACTGGACACAAAATTTCATTAATATACAAGTGAACAAATATGCGGTCCAAGTAAATTATTATTGCTACTGTCGCTGTCAATGAATTTCCCCACAGTGTCAATCAGATGCAAGTCGTCATTTGAAGTCAAGTTTTTCTTACTCAAAGGCAGAAACATATGTACGAATAAACATGCAATACTAATCAATGCATATTGAATTTACTGCAGGAATTATTCTTTTATACTGTTAAACTCACCAATGTCGACATTTTGACAAACTGCACGTGTTTTTCTGTAAACTTTAAAAAAATCGGTCAACCTCCAAACTCCTTGAGACCTACCCTCCTGACCAAATTTCAGTTCCAAGTGAGTGCAATTTATACTGTGACGTCGTCTTGTCAAATCTCATACCTGTAAAGTCTTACCTCTTGATTGGTGTTCAATTTGCATACGAATAAAATCTTCTCGAGGGGCAGAGTTTGTAATCAGAACCAAGTTTCCCGTGCTGTGACGTCATGGATGCGTCCATCTAAAAAAGGGAGGGAAGGCTTTCTTTTTAAGGTAATTCAATGTTGCCACGGTTCATAGGGTATGATTTCGTGATGATCACGAAGATTATATTCGGGTCAATAGACAAAACGGTATATAATCTATCAGTACAAAGGTTATCGTAAACTTGACTGTATTTTTCAGTTGAAATGAAACCAGACAATTCTGATCAACAGACATGTCAATAGAATCAGGGGATGGGGGAAAGCCGGGGCGCATACTTTGGCGCTATTGATTATATGGTGAGAATTATTAATAGAACATTCCTCCTTTCATTTAGGATTTTGAAGTTTGGGAAGAAGACAATCGTTTAGGGTTTTTATTTATGATTTATTTATGTTTCTTTGTCAAGAATTTGAGACACTCGTATGAAGAAGTCATCTTCCTGGCAGCACCCCCCCCCCCTCCCTTTGAAGAAAAGTTAAAAAGTTAAGAACATTCTAGGATCAACTTAGGATATATCTACGATATCGTAGGAACACCAAAGTCAGGACGTCCTAACTGCCAATATTCCTTTATATTTATGACATGTTTGAAGTAAACAATTGAAATCTTGACACATACAACTAGAGAAAGAAACATAAGACGGTGGTTTATTTAGGGCCTATATAAATATTCATTGCGATACCATAAATTTGATATAATGTTAAAAAAAAAAAATTTGCAAAAAAATATTTATGACACACACACACACACACACACACACACACACACACGTGTTGTAATATTCGCACCAATGCGTGTATATATATATATATATTTATTACATTACGATGACTGCAATGTAAAACCACTGAGTCATGCAGTACCTTTGTACGATAGTTTAAAAAATTCGAACCAAAATGCCTTGACTTATACGAACTCACGTCAAGGTCATAGATTAAAATAATTAATCACTGATCGTTTTTCCGACACAAGTCAAACCAGTCTGAATTCGGTTTTGGAGTTTGTGCGGAGTAGTGTATCATCATGATCGTGTAATAGTGTTTATTAATTGATTTAAATTAATAAATCTACACAGATGTACATGTATATATTTTAAATTAAACATTTGAATAACCCTTATGTGTTTTATGCTCACCCAAGTAGAACAGGCAGCATCTGTTCTGATTCAATGAATTTTGCCTTAGGTCATTAATTTAACTTTTGTATATAGGTTTTAATAGGACCATTATTTCTATGTTAGGCACTTTGGATCCAGAACAGAAACATAATTGGAAAAAACATGTCGCTCCACTTGTACATGCGTACAACTGTACTGTACATGATTCAACAGGATTTTCTCCGTATTATTTGATGTTTGGTCGAGAACCGAATCTTCCTGTAGATCTCATTTTTGGAATCGAGCGAAATTGCCAATTCAAATTAACTTCTTCATATATTGAAACCCTTCAGGAAAATCTCAGAAATGCATATCATCAAGCTGAAACAGCAATTAAGAATTCTCAGATGAAACAGAAGTTGCATTATGACACCAAAATAAGAGGAGTAATCTCAAACGAAGGAGACAGAGTGTTAGTCAAGGTTGTCAGTTTTGATGGGAAACACAAAATCCAGGATAAATGGGAGGAAAATCCATACATCATCATTAATCAGCCAAATGTTTCAATTCCAGTTTATAAGATGAGAAGAGAAGATGGCCAAGGCAGAATCAGAATTCTACAGAGGAATTTATTATTGCCCATTGGTTCCAAGTTATCTTCACCTATTCCAGCACCTAGAATGAGAATTAAGAAGAGAATTGAAAAGTCTCAGGATAGAGAAAGGGGATCTGCCATCCAGGATCATTCAGAAGGATCTGATGATGATGCAGACAGTGTGTATTTTGCAGTGGAATGTCCTGTACCTTTGAGTGACACACTGTCTGAGGATGGAGCAGAGAGTACTTGCACTATTACTGGTGACGATCAGGGTGGTGTCGAGTATCTGGAAGAGGGATCAGGGGAGGACGCTTCCAATCAGAGTATACAGGAACTACACGATGATCTCGATTCCAGCAGTTCTCAGATGAATGATTTACATGGACCTGCAGCTGAAGTTCATGATGATGATGATGATGATGGTAACCAAGATGTTGGTAACGAGACTAACGATTTACCTAGGAGGTCAACAAGAATTAGAAAGAAGCCGCAATGGATGGAACATTACGCCTGTAGTCTTCAGACACCTCAGCATTCCGAATGGAAAGATAAGGCAATATGTTTTCAGGAAATGGCTTTTCAGTTGAGAACAATGGACAAAGAAATGTCGAAAGCTCTTTTAAAAATGTTCACTGAAAAATTCTGAGTTTTTATTTCATGTTATCAATACTTCAGTATTTCAGCATAAATTTCATTGGGTAAGTCTTCCTTTGAATGACGTGGAAGTCATTTTAAAAGGAGGGGAAGTGTGTAATAGTGTTTATTAATTGATTTAAATTAATAAATCTACACAGATGTACATGTATATATTTCAAATTAAACATTTGAATAACCCTTATGTGTTTTATGCTCACCCAAGTAGAACAGGCAGCATCTGTTCTGATTCAATGAATTTTGCCTTAGGTCATTAATTTAACTTTTGTATATAGGTTTGATAGTGTCCAGAGTTTCTATTGGTTTTAGTATTGTTAGCTGGTGTTTTATTAGTGAGTTGTTTTTTCCTCCAAAAGTTCTGGGTAGGTTCAGTCATTCTTTGTCTAGTTTGACTCTAGAGAAGTCGAAAAAATAATTGACAGACATTTGACAGTAAACTGGTCATTTCTTTAACAGGGTAAGTTTATTTTCTAACTTTAATATTATTTCTAATTAGCAGTAAACTTAATAATTTGGCAGATTTAATTCCAATAGCACTTGCACAGTGAGAATGATATTTTGTGAGGCATAATTATTTAGCTTGAAATTCAAGAAGTTAAATTTACGCGTTTCACATATTTGGTCTTTTTAAATACATGTTATATATTTTTATGCTGCAAGTTCATTTATGTAAATTTCATAATTTACAGTCAACCTCCATGGACATAATTTTCTAAATGAAAGATGCATTCATCACTTGTTCCCATAGAATGGTATGATGGTATTCATATATGTCAATGTAATTTATGAATAATGTCTGTAGAGTCATTATAGTAATTTCATAAATATAGAATCAGAGTTTTAATGTTTTACATGTATAATATCATAGTGATATAGCTATTTTTTTTTAAAAAAGTGATTTATATAATTATGTAAAATAGTAGTAACACTTTAATATGCATGATTGTATTTGTATAGATTTCATAGATTTTACTAATAAATCGGAGGCGACCTAAAGAACCCCAAAACAGGACTTTGTTGTTATTAGAAAGAAAACCTGTTACAATCGTAAGAAGGGGAACCTGAATTTTTCAGCTGGGAAAATTCAATTTTTATGCTAGATGAGGTGGGGAAAAAAAAAGACATTTTTATTTACCAATACAGCAAAGAAAAGAGCGTGGGAAAGTATTTGTGAAAAGATAGATGCGCGTGATTCGTCCATCACGAACTGTGGATGAGATTAGGAGGAAATGGTCTTCCTATACTAATGACGTTTAGTAAAAGGCATCCGAACAGCGCCGGGAGGCCATGGAAACCGCGAAAATATGTACATACGAACGACAGCAACATTGTTTAAGTAACCTAGCTGGTTGTCATTGTCTTTAAATATCTTTTCACAGTTTCTATGAGCTCTTTACTTCAATATCATGACTGCTGTCATGTTTACACAAACTTAGGTTGATCTTAGGACCAGGGTTAAGCTGTCCTAAAGTTAGGACGAACTTTTGGCGATGCCTAAATTTAGGAGAGCTTTGAGAAACTGACTTCAGCCTAAGACATACTTAGGAGACGTCTTAGTCCTAAAATAGCTTCGTGAGCATGCCTGCAAGTAAAATTTGTTGTAATATTCGTACCAATGCATGTTTCAAATTTTCCTTCTTGACATTCTTTAAAAGAATATATGCATTTAATGGGGATTCGAACTTTTAGATGTAAATATCATTGATAAATACAGCTGTAGTAACAGACGTGCGTACTGGCTCCCCAATTTTTTTTTTAATTATTGGACATCTGTCTTCACCCCCCCCCCCCCACCCCCGGTCGTTAATTATTGCACCCCCATCCCCTCCCCCGGTTCTAATGGCAGTCCATTGAGCTCATCACACACACACACACACACACACACACATCGTAATAGAACGCGAAACCGTGGGGAACCGGGTTAAAATAGGTACCCAGTACCCCTTGTTTGTCGTAAGAGGCGATTAAATGGGTCGGGCCTTCGGATGATACCGCAAAAACTGAGGCCCCTTGTCACAGCAGGCGTGGCACAGTAAAGATCCCTCCCCTGCTCAAAGGCCAGAAGCGCCCAGCATAGACCTAAATTTTGCAGCCCTTCACCGGCAATAGTAACGTCTTCATAAAAGTGAAAGAGTCTTGAGCGAGACGTTAAACAATATACAATCAATCAATCGTATGTAAAAGTGTACATGTGTCTTAATTTAAACAATACCGATAACTGTAAAAAGAAAACTTTTAGAAAACTCTTTACCTTGTTTATGAAAATTGCAGCACATAAAATGTCTGCTTATCATCGGTAACGTTTTCATTTTTTACGGTTTACCTCCCTTTTGTTATATTGCTTAAGTAAGAATATTTATAGAAACTCAAGAACTGTGGAAAACCGTCACAGTATAAATGTGATTCGTTTCCTGTATTCGATTGATTATTATTGATTGATTATTTATTGCTTTCCGCCACACTCAACAATTTTTCAGTTATCTGGTGGCGTCCAGTTTTTGTTGGTGGGAAGAGACCACCGACCTTTAACTGGCAAACTTGCTCACATAACGCCGCGATTCGAACACGCGCCGACAGAGGTGAGAGGCTTTGTGATTTTGAGCCCGATGCTCTAACCACTCGGCCACGGAGGCCCCTCCTGTATTCGAGACAGAACATTGTGACTTTAGTCACCTCTCGTGACTTAATTCACATTCATTACATGATCAAGTAAAATTCTTTCTCTTACAATTCATATAAGATTATTGATATATCTCGATGCGTTTTTTAGCCACGTAGAAATGCTTGCTTCCTCCAGATACAGCGATCAAGAGGATGTACTACAGAGCATTTACCAAATAACATTGATTTTCTCTGCTCCCAAATTCAAATACATTCCAGTGTCAATATCGTAATAGTTTTTCATTTCAATTTCTAGTATATCATTCCATTTAAAACACGACTGATTTATATACCTATAAACGTTCAGTACATTTATTCATTTATCTTTATATGTTCATAATGGAAAGTTCCCGTGCGTTCTGTTTATTTCCCCTGAATTTACCACTGCTCACCATTCTGTCACCTCTTTCTCAAGAAACTTTTACATGAACATTAATGACTATGATTATTGTTTCGAACATTTTTTTTTTCAAATTTGTGTAAGTGCAAAATTTCACGGAAAATTTATTTCCTGTCGTTACAGTTTGTGCATTTTATTTTTTTTTTACCCAGTATTAACAAGAGTCATGACGATTCTGAGTATCTAGGATTCAAGGTACGTGACCTTTATAATGACCCCTTTTATCTGCTCTCGAAACGTCACCCCACATTAGGACGTCGACATCATTTTATATCAATCTTATGAATTAAGAAATACCGGGATAATTTACACTTATTAAAACATGGCAGTGATGCTGTATGTTTCACTGCTTTGGCTTGTGAATCTTGCACACGCGCAGGAAGTGCCTATTCCACCTCGTACCTTGGGATACGTATATGCGTACGGGAAATCTACAAATCTGACTGCTGTCAATATCGATGCATTTTATGACCCGCTATGTCCGGACAGCAAACAGGCATTTCCTGTCTTACTACAGGTGGCGCATCACTACGGACCGGATGTTCTTACGCTACGTCTTCATATGTTTCCGCTGCCGTATCACAGGAACTCATTTCTAGCTGCGATGGTAAATTTTAGTAGTTTTCATCATTTTAAGTTTGAGAGTTGTTTAAAATGTAAACCTTAGCACTAGTCCAATAATATAAGCGTTTTCATAACTATGTTATACTTTCATCGAGATGGACTTGCATATTTATGCCTGTATTTGGTATTGATAGGGTACCGAGGTCGTCAATCAAATGTCTGCGTCTCCCAGTGATGTTTATGACTGGATGAGCCGTGTCTATAGCAACATCTACCAACTGTCCGGTGCTTCAACCAGAAACATGTCAGAGACTGCAATTCGAGAGTACGTAAATTAAGAGATAAAATACGAAAATACGTAAATTAAGAGACAAAATACGAAAATACGTAAATTAAGAGACAAAATACGAAAATACGACAATCCGATGTCTCTTCTAGAAGAGTCACTGCCAGAAGCCGCGATTTTTTTTCCTTTCTGTTTTATCTTTTCTGAAACCGTGGTGTTTCTGCATGCCGGAAGCCGCGATGTTTTTTCTTTCTGTGTGTCTGCATATAAGAGGCCATGGTTCTCAGTTATACCGATGTACACAAGCACTAACTAAATTAATTAAGAACCCTTCCGTTAAGCTAAACATTTCTCCAAGTACATTCAGACGTAACTTTTAAATCTTACAAGAACATTTCAGAATTCGGAGACGCAATCTCTTATCTAAAGCTACACTAAAACTAGAGACAGTGATTCATTTTGCCCTGCGTTTTGCGTATTTTACGCATTACATGCAGTAAATACCCATTGGTTTCTGACGAGCGCGTTCCGAGGATGCATAGATAAAATCTCAGTTTCCATTTTTATCGCAAATTCTGTTTTTCGGACCTTGTTGTCTCTTTCCTCTCTTGCAATAATGTTTAGAGGGGTACCGAAGATATCGCCTTGCAACTAAGTTGAAATGAAAATTAATTCGCTGACACAGAAATAGGCAACCAGTGAAATTGTCCCTTCCTCGAATCACAAACAAAACGAAAGTAAGATCGCATAGATTGGTATCACACCGGTAGTTATTTTGACTATATCACTATAGAGAGAAAAAATCATTAAAATAAGTTTACAAAATTGATGGCAAATAACACATTCGGAAATGTTCTATATTACCCGCAAACAAGACTACCCCCAAATTCACGTGTTTTTCACATGTGTGTAAACAGCTTGAGTACACCCCAAGGAAGTAGTCTGAGCTACCAACATCAAATAGTTCCACTGTAAGCAATTGATTATTTCTACAAATTACAAAAAATCCTAATCAGGGGTACAAAAAATAAGAGAAAAGAAGGGGAAATGAAAAAAATCACGCATGAAAAATATTATTCTTCTAAAAATACGGAATTACAATTGAAAAATCACGCATGAAAAAAAAAAGAGAACCATAAAAAACAAAAAAAAACAAAAAAAACAAAAAAAAAAAAAAATAAAAAAATAAAAAATAAACCCCAACCATTCTTTTAGATAGATGGAATTACAATTGACCTAGTTCATTATGATTGGGCAATTACTGGTGTGATACCTTGATAAGGATGTTATGCCTCCCAAAAAAGCCATTAAATTTCTGCCTAATCAAGGTAAATTGAATACTTTTTTGAATTCAAACAATCACGTGAGTGCCATCAACGATGTGAACAACAACAACGATAAAAATACTAACAACACCAATAAAATTACTAACAACACTGATACAAATACTAACAACAACGATAAGAATACTAACAACAATGATAAAAAAATTAATAATAACGATAAAAATACTAACAACACTGATAAAAATACTAACAACACCGATAAAAATACTAACAACACCGATAAAAATACTAACAACACCGATAAAAATACTAACAACACTGATAAAAATACTAACAACACCGATAAAAATACTAACAACACCGATCAAAATACTAACAACACTGATGAAAATATTAATAACGATAAAAATGCTAACAACACCGATAAAAATACTAAAAAAGAAAAAAACGATAAAAATACTAACAACACCGATAAAAATACTAACAACACCGATAAAAATACTAACAACACTGATAAAAATACTAACAACACCGATAAAAATACTAACAACACCGATAAAAATACTAACAACACCGATAAAAATACTAACAACACCGATAAAAATACTAACAACACCGATAAAAATACTAACAACACCGATAAAAATACTAACAACACCGATAAAAATACTAACAACACTGATAAAAATACTAACAACACTTGGTTACAATTCTGACCCATTGCAATTGAGTTGTGATCCATTGATTTCTGCCTGAGGGGTACACTGTATCCATTAAAACCATTTACAAAATGAATCACTGTAAAATACTTCATTTTATCGATATTTCATTTGACTTCAGTATGCTAGGAGACATTGCTGCTCAGATGGGTTTACAGAAATCTACATTTCTTCTAAAGCTGGCGGATCCATGGGTTGACATGCATATACGTATGGACTGGAAGTACGCATGTACACGTAAGTACTTACTATTGTAATGAAAACTGATTGCTTGTACTACAGAACTGATTACTTGTACTACAGAACTGATTGCTTGTACTACAGAACTGATTGCTTGTACTACAGAACTGATTACTTTTATTACAGAACTGATTGCTTGTACTACAGAACTGATTGCTTGTATTACAGAACTGATTACTTGTACTACAGAACTGATTGCTTGTACTACAGAACTGATTGCTTGTATTACAGAACTGATTACTTGTACTACAGAACTGATTACTTGTACTACAGAACTGATTGCTTGTACTACAGAACTGATTGCTTGTACTACAGAACTGATTACTTTTATTACAGAACTGATTGCTTGTACTACAGAACTGATTGCTTGTATTACAGAACTGATTACTTGTACTACAGAACTGATTACTTGTACTACAGAACTGATTGCTTGTACTACAGAACTGATTACTAGTATTAAAAAACTGATTAGTAGTATTACAAATCTGATTACTAGTATTACAGAAGTGATTACTGCTATTACAGAACTGATTACTATTATTACAGAAATGATTACTAGTATTACAGAACTGATTGTTTGTATTACAGAACTAATTACAAGTATTACAGACCTGGTTACTTGTACTACAGAACTGATGACTAGTATTACAGAATTGTTTGCTTGTAATACAAAACCGATTATTAGTATTACAGAGATAATTACTCGTACTCTAGTAATAGTTACTGGTATTACAGAACTAATTGCTTGAATTACAGAACTAATTACTTTTATTACAGAACTAATTACTTTTATTACAGAACTGATTGCTTGAATTACAGAACTAATTGCTTTTATTACAGAAGTGATTACTAGTAATACAGAACTGATTATTAGTATTACAGAACTGATTGCTTGTAATACAGAAGTGATTATTAGTATTACAGAACTGATTGCTAGTATTACAGAAGTGATTACCAGTATTACAAAACTGATTGCTTAAATTACAGAACTAATTACTAGTATTACAGATCAGGTTACTAGTATTAGAGAATAATTCCTAGCATTACAGCAAATAAGTATTATTTATTACGTTAAAAACTTAAAAATTACAGTGACTATTGATTATTTTTATGAACACTGATCATTACACTGAACACTGATTATTACAGTGAACACTGATCATTACAGTGAACACTGAATGTTACAGTGAACACTGATTATTTAAGTGAACACTAATCATTACAATGAACATTGATCATTACAGTGAACACTGATTATTACAGTGAACACTGATCATTACACTGAACACTGATTATTACAGTGAACATTGATCATTACAGTGAACACTGAATATTACAGTGAACACTGATTATTACAGTGAACACTAATCATTACAATGGACATTGATCATTACAATGAACACTGAATATTACAGTGAACACTGATTGTTACAATGGACATTGATCATTACAATGAACACTGAATATTACAGTGAACACTGATTGTTACACTGAACACTGAATGTTACAGTGAACACTGATTATTTAAGTGAACACTAATCATTACAATGAACATTGATCATTACAGTGAACACTGATTATCACAGTGAACACTGATCATTACACTGAACACTGATTATTACAGTGAACATTGATCATTACAGTGAACACTGAATATTACAGTGAACACTGATTATTACAGTGAACACTAATCATTACAATGAACATTGATCATTACAGTGAACACTAATCATTACAGTGAACATTGATCATTACAGTGAACACTGATCATTACAGTGAACACTAATTATTACAGTGAACACTAATCATTACAATGAACATTGATCATTACAGTGAACACTGAATATTACAGTGAACACTGATTGTTACACTGAACACTGATTATTACAGTGAACACTGATCATCACAGTGAACATTGATCATTACAGTGAACACTGATCATTACAGTGAACACTAATTATTACAGTGAACACTAATCATTACAATGAACATTGATTATTACAGTGAACACTGATCATTACAGTGAACACTGAATATTACAGTGAACACCGATCATTACACTGAACACTGATTATTACAGTGAACACTCATCATTACAGTGAACACTGAATATTACAGTGAACAATGATCATTACAGTGAACACTGATTGTTACACTGAACACTAATCATTACAGTGAACACTGATTATTACAGTGAACACTGATCATCACACTGAACACTGATTATTACAGTGAACACTCATCATTACAGTGAACACTGAGTATTACAGTGAACACTAATCCTTACAATGAACATTGATCATTACATTGGACACTGATCATTACAGTGAACACTGATTGTTACAGTGAACACTGAATATTACAGTGAACACTAATCATTACAATGAACATTGATCACTACAGTGAACACTGATCATTACAGTGAACACTGAATATTACAGTGAACACCGATCATTACACTGAACACTGATTATTACAGTGAACACTCATCATTACAGTGAACACTGAATATTACAGTGAACACTGATTGTTACACTGAACACTGTTCATTACACTGAACACTGATTATTATAGTGAACACTGATCATTACGGTGAACACTGAATATTACAATGAACACTGATTATTACAGTGAACACTAATCATTACAATGAACATTGATCATTACAGTGAACACTGAATATTACAGTGAACACCGATCATTACACTGAACACTGATTATTACAGTGAACATTGATCATTACAGTGAACACTGAATATTACAGTGAACACTGATTATTACAGTGAACACTAATCATTACAATGGACATTGATCATTACAATGAACACTGAATATTACAGTGAACACTGATTGTTACAGTGAACACTGATTATTACAGTGAACACTCATCATTACAGTGAACACTGAATATTACAGTGAACACTGATCATTACAGTGAACACTGATTGTTACACTGAACACTGATTATTACAGTGAACACTGATCATTACAGTGAACACTGATTGTTACACTGAACACTGATTATTACAGTGAACACTAATCATTACAATGTACATCGATCATTACAGTGAACATTGATTATTACAGTGAACACTGATTTTTACACTGAACATATCAATACAAAATTGAATTCAATATATTATTGTAGCCAAGGTGAAAGAACTTGATAATCAAGTCAACCACTTCGGACATTCGGTCATTAAAAATTCTCACACAAGAAAGCAAAGACTCGTGAGAGAAAGAGAGAGGGTGCGGAGTCTCATGGGTGAATGAGAGAGTGTGCGAAGTTTCGTGAGCTAATGAGAGTGTGTGCGAAGTCTAGTAAGTGATGGAGACAGGTTGTGAAGTCTTGTGAGTAAAGGAGAAAGAGTGATAAGTGTGAGTGAAGGCGAGAGGATGTGAAGTCTTATGAGTGAAGGTGAGAGGATGTGAAGCATCGTGAATGAAGACGAGAGAATGTGAAGTCTCGTGAGTGGAGAGGGAGTGTGAAGTCACATGAGTGAAGGAGAGAGAATGTGAAGTCTCGTGAGTGCAGGAGAGAGGATGTGAAATCTTGTGAGTGAAGGAGAAAGGGTACGAAATGTCGCGTTGTCGTTCCTTCGCCCTAACAACTTAATGTGTTACCTCGCAACGTCTCTCTCTCTCTCTGTCTCTCTCTCTATCTCCTGAATCTTCGCGCTAAAAAACGAAAGAACAAATGGCCTGATCAGAAAACCATACTTATCCTATTATAGTGCATTTTAATGATGTTACTATGCAAAATGACTTACATGCGTAGATTCAGTATTGTATTCCAGAAGGGGGAGATCAAACATTTGGCGAGAAGAAAAAAAAACCCTATTGAAATGAGGATCTGAACCATTATTGACAAATGATCATTAAATTCTTAAAAGGGGGCTGCGTGAAATACCTACATGACACATGCATACTGCAATTCAGTCTGGGTTTTTTTACTGTCCCTGGATACAAAAGACACCGATCGTGAACTTCTGTCTTTTCGTCATTTGCTATGTAGTATGAGTGTATTTGCAGGCCAAGGGTTTTCGGTCCACTCCGCTCTCCGCAAACTCTTGGCAGATTACACCTAGAAAATTGTGGCCCGCAGTGTCGACACCCAGGGAACGTTCTGAATTTGAACTGTATAATCTAGCCAATCTGGTAATGGCTTTCATTATACTGTTTCTTATAAATGTACGAGACAAGTATGGTGAAATCAACTAAAATGATTTTAAATATTAACAGCAGACCAATTAAGCGCTGTAGAAAAATATAAAACAGGGACAAGATTATCGCTAGCAACAGCAAAGGAACATCAGCGTGGTTAGAGGAAATTCCAGCTAATTTTTCTCCTCGAATATTCATACAGTAATTAATGCATATTTATGAAGCACGTCTTTAGTACTGTAGACCCTTTGGCTTTAAGTGGGGAACAGAGTGTACCCTTGGCTTGCGCAGATGTTGTATGAGGTGCTACTTTGTAAATTAAAGAGACTCGATTGAAATGATCTTCGGTTTCCTTGCCTTATAAGTGATTGTACAATTTCTTTATTGTCAACTTCTAATAATGAATGAAGTAGTGACAGTGCGAGTTCGGTGACCTTCAGATAGTACAGCAGCGTACAATGTCATCAGTCAAAGGCGTACATTGTCCAGAAGTTTGGTGTTGAGAAAACAATTATTCTGATTTAGTCTTGTTTACACTGCTTAGTAAACTCCATTTTTACATAAAGCATGATGGTGCACCTTGCAAATTCGAACACCCTAACCCACTCCGTCCGTAACCACTAGATCCGCGCATGACTTGTGCTTTTATTAATTTTAGCAATTGTTTGTGTTTCTTGAAAGATTTGAATTCATAATTAAAGTTGCTTTTCATGATCAAAGGTAAGGGCTTCAGTAGGGAAAGTATTTGGACAGAATTAGGTTATTTAAGAAATAATTTCTATTTATTGTAGAGTTGTACGGTGATAATTATTATCTCTCCTTCTTAACCTAGGGGGAATATCCGGAACACCGCTCTATGCCGTCAATGGCGTTGTTAAGGTCATTAGTCAAACCTGGTCCTTGGCAGACTGGAAGAATGTCATCGATCCACTGGTTCGTAATTCGGTATGTATATCTTTATCTCGGATAACGCCAGCATATCACGAAGTCAACCGTCGTTATGACGATCTAACTTGCATGCACAAAGACAACCTGTGGTTAGGTCAAATGCTGTCCGGCGGGTTTAGACCAAATCTTTACATGCTGATTCGGATAACTCCGTCAACACAATCAAAATAGAGGGTTCACGGCGGGATTGACCGGTCGCCAGAGGACGCGTACTCCTGTTAGGCTTCTGGTATGTCCAGGGATCCGTGTTTGCCCTTCTCTTAGTTTTGTACTCTTTATAGGAATTGTAAGATTGATCACTGTTATTATGTCTTCCCTTATATATTGTGTTTGTATTTTCGGTCAGTCCGTACTCCTGTCAAAAAATCTTGTGAACTCTTCTTCTTCTATATGGCTTATCGGATAGATTTGAAACTTTGTATAATGTTTCATTACCATTTTATAAATGTGCATACTGTCGGAATGTGAGGATCAAAATATTTTCCTGAACGTTATAGTGGATCTAAGTGGATTGGAGGATGTAAAATAGCTTGTGAAGACTTCTCTTATATGTCGTATCGGATAGACTTGAAATTTTGCAGAATTCTTCATTGCCATTTGTAGAGAATGTGAAGATCCATCAATTTTCCTAAACGTTATAGTGGATCTAAGAGGGGTGGAGAGTGTAAAAATAGCTTGTAAACACTTCTCCTATATGTCTTATCGGATTACCGTGCAATTTTGTACAGTATATGAACGTTATTACCATTTTCATGTTCACATTGTTCTGACCCAGGAATCTAATATTTTCCTACCCTTTACTGTGGATCAAAGAGGAGTGTCATATTGCTTTCTCA
Organism: Ostrea denselamellosa; assembly: GCA_024699665.1. NCBI lineage: Eukaryota > Metazoa > Mollusca > Bivalvia > Ostreida > Ostreidae > Ostrea > Ostrea denselamellosa. The sequence goes on from JAMZEH010000075.1 coordinate 6,781,020, forward strand.
TGTACAAGTGTATTTTTACTTTCCTAATGGTACTTCAGCATAACCGTCATTATTTTTGTATCAATGTATGTACCATATATACCTGATCTGGTATATCCAGGTGTCCGCGTGTGCTTAATTCTTTAATTTGTATTCCCGTATAGAATTTGTGAGATTGACCCCTGTTCGTTATCTTTGCCTTTTCATACATATACAACCATAACAGTGGTCAACCCAATGTTGAATCGAATCGTTTCTCCGTCATTTTTCTCAATTTACAAAATGACTATATCCCTGCTTATGCTTTCTCGCCATGTAGTATACTATATTAAAGGGGAAGTGTACTTTGGAGTATGTTCAATTATGGGAGCTGGGGGGGGGGACATTTGTTTTTAACAAAAAACAAATTATATTCTTCACTTTATAACGGCAGTATTTCCAGAACATGCTGTAAACTGTACATAGCAAATATTGTTTTTATATTTCATGCTAAATTTATAGTCTCCGTGGGAATCCAATTTGTTAGAATAGGTCCTCAGTACCCCTTGCTTATCGTAAGAGGTGACCAAATGGGACGGTCCTTCAGATGAAATTGCAAAATCCGAGACCCCGTGTCACAGAAGGTGAGACACGGTAAAGATCCCTCCCTGCTCATAGGCCATAAGCGTCGAGCATAGGCCTAAATTTTGCAGCCCTTCACCGGCAATGGTGGCGTCTCCATATGACTGAAAGATTCTCGAGGGGGATGTTAAACAATATATAATCAATCAATCATGTTAAAATTAATAGATATTAATCTCAACAGAAAACATACCTTGAGTGTAGACAGTTCTAACGTAAACGTGAATTCTAATTACCAAAAATATCATAATTCAATCACTCAAAAATATTTCATAATTATCAGTGTTTTTCTTTTTTCAGTACGTCTTTCACGTTCCAAACTGACGAGCTGCACAGCCACTGGGGCATACCTATCAGGCCGTTATTTCCTATCAATAAAGAGAATATAATAAACCAGTATTTGTTGTTGTTTGGTTCACCTACAGCTGCTGATGTCCCAATACGACTGAATTTGTGAATCTTCGAGCAGTGTATATTTATGAGTGCGGACCCGAACGGAAAGGTCGTCATGTGTTTCAAGGCAGACATGGGGTCAATTACACTAAAAGTAATCGATTATAATTACAGATTACATTGAAATTTATGATTACAATTACATCCATTTTGACATGTAATTGATTATAATTACAATCACTTTGAAAAGTAATCAATTACCTTGTATATACTTTTTCTGTGCAAAGTTTTATTTTTATTATCGCAAGGGTCGTACAATGAAAAACATAACAACTGTAAACATTATTTATCATAAGTATATCATAAAGCACTAAACTACAATGCACTATGCATATACAGAATGACAATTCTGAACACAAATGATAGAGTTCATTTTGTCATAATGTCTTACTGAGGAGAATCGAGTCGAGTTGCAATTAATGTTCATAAGTCGTTCAAAAGTTTTATCAGCAAGGCGGCAACGCTCTGGTCTAAAGATCTTTCCACCAATGCTGAAGAGGCGTTCAGCAGGTGCAGAAGATGCCAAAATGGTAAGAATTTGCAGGCATAGCAGAGAGGATTGGGAAGTTTTGCTGTTGGCTCTTCCAAAATTGAAGTGGGTCACTTTCCATGGCAAGGCAGGGTTGTGATAGGTATCTGTTGACCCCAGTGCTGCTGTCAGTTGATTTACTGGTGGAAGGCTCAACAGTTGTCATGAAACCAAACAAGTCCACTGACTCGTCTGTCTTTGCTATCTTAGCTGGTGGTGGTGAGCAAGGGTTTGTTTGACTGCTGCTTATGGTCTTGTGAGCTGCTGCTGATGACAGGAATGTTGACGTCACAATTGACTGTTCTTGTGGTTTACACCATCGTAATTTAAACCTGGGGTCAAGGACTGCTGCTGCTATAAACACATCGTCTTGACCATGATGGGACAGTCTGCGATCGATAGATGTCTTCAGTGTTGTCACCATCTTTGTGTTGTACACAGTTGAAATCTGCTGGAGTTGGTGCTGAAGTTCTCTAGTCACTGGAATCGTCATACTGGCTGTTACACTTTGCTCATGTTGAACCAAATGAGTGGCATACTCAAAAAGGTTTGAGCACAGTGCAGAGCTCATATGTTGTCCAGTGAGCGGTATCTAGCTTGTTGAGTTTCTCCTCTAGGGTATTCAGTATGGACCGTATCATGATCAGCTGGGAGTTCCATCGGGTAGCATTGGCATTTTGTAGTCTTTTCTCCTCCTCCAAGATCTCTGTGTCATGGATGGAATGTCTGGCAAATTTAACTAATGCGGAGACTTTGACTTTAATAGTTTTCAAGTGGTAGTTAGCATCTTTCAGACCATCCTTTACAACAAGCTGCAGGGTGTGGGCATAACAGGCAGTGTGGTGTGGTAAGCACTCAAAGTCATTGGTGTGAGTGGCGTCAAGTAATTTGATGTCTGCATTTTCATCGTCACTGTCATCTTCTGTATTAGCGTTGACACCTTCATATCCAGGTATGGAAAAGTAAAAATAGATGGTAGGTTGAAGTGAGCGAAAATGGAGGCAGACATGGTAACCCCTTCACAAACAATTCAGAAATGATGAGTTTGAATATGTGGACTTGGTTTTGATATTTTTCACACTCAGTCCTGATTGGTTCCTCTGAAGCAGTACAGAATGTTTAACACAGTAAAATTTGTTTTTCTTACTATACTCATCATTAACAGCCATCATGAGATCAAAGCAATCAACCTATTGAAGCCAAATTTTCCCATGACTGTCCTTTCACTAGCATTTGTATATGATATTAAAAGAACTTCTGTGATTGTTTTGACTAAAACTAAAACAGGAAAACAATTTCAATAATTTGTTTCTTTAGTTTCCAGAATGATATGGTTTCATGCACCTTTAAATTAGGAATTTTTCTGTAAAATAAAATATACAAAATATAGAATGAAATAAATCAAAATCAATAAAATTAATGCCTCTGATTTAATAAAATGAATAAGATATCAAGATATAATATTAACAAAAAATCATTAAGGGAAAACTTATTTGTTAATAATAATAATGATAAGACAAACATAATATGTAAAATAAAGGAAAGTAATCAATAAAGTAATATATGATTACAGGGTAAAATTAATGTAATCGATTACAATTACATGTAATCTAAAAAGTATACGATTACAGATTACATTCGATTACATGAAAAACTGTAATCGATTACAGCCGATTACAGATTACGATTACCCCATCTCTGGTTTCACAGCCTCTCCTATAGCAATGCGGTAGAAACAAAATGCCCCAAAAAGTTACAGTCATGAATCAAATCGGAAACAATAAGGAATATAATAATGATCCAGGATTTGTTTACCATAAACATGAATAAGAGCAGGACTGAATTCATGTACATCCCAGTAGCTTGTTCGTGTGCTCTGATTGTTAGTCATATTGTGTACTAAGTACTAAACCTTGTTATCATCGTCTAGAGAACGGCGATAATGGAGTAGTTATCAAGAACTGAGAACAATGCTTATCATTCAAACGCAGCACAAGACCAAGTTCTCGTGCACTAGCACCTCGCGCTCTTGATAATGGCTCCACAAAGTTGCTTTTTCTTCGTTGTGAGTATTTGTCTCGCGGCTGCCCAGGTCCCTATTCCCAAGCGGAAACTGGGATACGTGTTTGGAGATGTTAAAGGGTTGACTGCGCTCAATCTTGATGCGTTTATGGGTCCCTTGTGTCCGGATAGCAAACAGACGTTTCCTACGTTGTTACAACTAGCCAATCACTACGGACCGGATGTTCTTACGCTCAGAATGCACATGTTTCCTCTTCCGTATCATAGGAATTCGTTTCTCGTTGCCATGGTAAGGCGCTGAATTTTGCAAGTATCATGATTATAACTATATACGTGTATTCTATTAATAGTTAGTTGTGTGTATTCCATTAATAATCACTTGTGTATATTCTATTAATAGTCATTTATGTGTATTCTATTAATAGTCTTTATGTGTATCTATTAATAGTCATTTGTGTGTATTCTATTAATGGTCATTTGTGTGTATTCTATTGATAGTCACTTGTGTATATTCTAATAATAGTCATTTGTGTGTATTCTATTAATAGTCATTTGTGTGTATTCTATTAATAGTCATTTATGTGTATTCTATTAATAGTCATTTGTGTGTATTCTATTAATATGTGTCACCGAGTAAGCTAGGTCAGTGTCACCAAGTAAGCTAGGTCAGTGTCACCAGGTCAGTGTCACCGAGTAAGCTAGGTCAGTGTCACCAAGTAAGCTAGGTCAGTGTCACCAGGTCAGTGTCACCGAGTAAGCTAGGTCAGTGTCACCAAGTAAGCTAGGTCAGTGTCACCAAGTAAGCTAGGTCAGTGTCACCAGGTCAGTGTCACCGAGTAAGCTAGGTCAGTGTCACCGAGTAAGCTAGGTCAGTGTCACCGAGTAAGCTAGGTCAGTGTCACCAAGTAAGCTAGGTCAGTGTCACCAAGTAAGCTAGGTCAGTGTCACCAAGTAAGCTAGGTCAGTGTCACCAGGTCAGTGTCACCGAGTAAGCTAGGTCAGTGTCACCGAGTAAGCTAGGTCAGTGTCACCAAGTAAGCTAGGTCAGTGTCACCGAGTAAGCTAGGTCAGTGTCACCAGGTCAGTGTCACCGAGTAAGCTAGGTCAGTGTCACCAAGTAAGCTAGGTCAGTGTCACCGAGTAAGCTAGGTCAGTGTCACCAAGTAAGCTAGGTCAGTGTCACCAAGTAAGCTAGGTCAGTGTCACCAGGTCAGTGTCACCGAGTAAGCTAAGTCAGTGTCACCGAGTAAGCTAGGTCAGTGTCACCGAGTAAGCTAGGTCAGTGTCACCAGGTCAGTGTCACCGAGTAAGCTAGGTCAGTGTCACCAAGTAAGCTAGGTCAGTGTCACCAGGTCAGTGTCACCAAGTAAGCTAGGTCAGTGTCACCGAGTAAGCTAGGTCAGTGTCACCGAGTAAGCTAGGTCAGGGTCACCAAGTAAGCTAGGTCAGTGTCACCAGGTCAGTGTCACCAAGTAAGCTAGGTCAGTGTCACCGAGTAAGCTAGGTCAGTGTCACCGAGTAAGCTAGGTCAGGGTCACCAAGTAAGCTAGGTCAGTGTCACCGATTGACAGGATGTAGGTTTCTCCTCTCCTCTTGTCTTCATTTGAGTTGACCCGGGTACATTCTATCTGGGTTCTGTCCTCCACCTACAAAATCTGGACTCCACCTACAAAATCTGGACGCTACCAGATAACTGAAAAAAAAAAGTTGAGTGTGACGAAAAACAACAAACAGAACAATCAGTTGAGTTGACATGAGGCTCTACATTATCTTTATTTTACACTAGTTTCATATTTTTAATTATTTCTAACATAATTATTTATATTTCATCTTCTTCTAGATATTGTTCTCAATTTCTTTTTCGATAAAAAATTTAACAAACTATATCTTGTGTTGTATGATCGTCTGCCTTTATAAGTATGGCAGCTTGATAAGAACGACACAAATTGAAACAGAAATATAAATATAAGAAATAAGATATCATCATTTTCTGAGTGTCAGCGTGATATGACAATGAAGTTGGTACGTGATCATATATACTACAGTGTTTTTCGGTGTTATTATAGAATTTAATCACGTGACCAACTTCACGTCATATCCCAGTGACACTCAAAAATGATATCTTTCTTAAATATTACAGATAGTGTTTTCAACTTAACTTGATGCACCTTAAAGCTGCGGTATGTACCTTAAAGCTGCGGTATGTACCCTAAAGCTGCGGTATGTACCTTAAAGCTGCGGTATGTACCTTAAAGCTGCGGTATGTACCTTAAAGCTGCGGTATGTACCTTAAAGCTGCGGTATGTACCTTAAAGTCGCTGTTCAATTTAAAGCACTGTAAAACTCGAAACTTGAGAACTCTATAATACTTATCAAAGATCTAAATAAACCTTAAAGCTTTGCAATACACTTTTAACTCTATAACGCACCTTAAAGCTCTATGATTCACCGCGAAGCTCTGTAACGCACCTTTATGCTTTGTTATGCATCTGAGCTCTGTAACACACCTTGAAGCTCTATAACGCACCTTAATGTACTGGCATGTACCTTAAAGCCTTATAATGCACCTTAAAATATTTACGTGCACCTTAGAACTATAAAATATACTTTGATGTGTGGTACAGATGTAATGCAACTGAAGGTTCATGTGCGCTATTATCTGATTTCAGGGCTCCGAAATAATCAATCAAGCGTTTAATTCCACATTAGGCGTTTACAACTGGACAGGGATGATATACGAGAAAATAGACAGTCTGTCAAACACTGCAACTAAGTCCATGTCCGAAATCCAGGTCATCAGGTCAGTTTATCTGTAAACGTTCAAAAGTGTTCAATAATGTACAGATATAAAAGAAGACAGACCGATGTCCGTCGAAGTACCCTTTTTTTACTTTTCGGAAGAGATAAAAATTTGAATCTTCATATCTATAATGACCGTAAAAAGAATAAGGGTGCAAAAAGTCATTGATTCGTTATTTCTGAAAAATAATTTATTTGGAAATGTGCATGTAAAAAAAAAATGCAACTTAGAACGACATTATTATAGTATGCTGAGCGATATTGCGGTCGGATTTGGAATTCACAAAACTACTTTCATCCAGAAAATGGCGGATCCAATGATTGACGAGGATGCGCGAGTTGAATGGAAGTACACGTGCACTCGTGAGTCTCACTCCCCCCCCCCCCACTCACACAGAGAGAGAGAGAGAGAGAGAGAGAGAGAGAGAGAGAGAGAGAGAGAGAGAGAGAGAGAGAGAACTGCGGATGTCCCGTATAATTGGCTATTTCGTTCATTTCTCCAGTTTATACCCCTCCTTCTTTAAACCGTGTAATGGGACCTCGATTTATGTCTGATCATGAACAATATATCATATATATCATCGCTGTATCACACAATTTTTATTCCAGTCATGTAAGCTTATGATCCTTTTTTATCAGGAGGGATATCGGGAACGCCAATGTTTACAGTTAATGACGTCATAGTACAAGCTGACGCGTCCTGGAGCCTGGACGATTGGAAGAAAGTAATCGACCCTCTATTAGGAAATTCGGTATAATCTTTTTAGAACATTCATTTTAAAAGTAAAAAGAAATGAATATATGGAATTAGTCAAGTAATTAAATTAATGGTGGTAAATAAAAGGGAGAGTAGCTGACAGTGAAAAGAGACAGTACTTCAGACGATATATTACAATGCAACAGCAGACATTACTTACAGGGGCAAGAGTCTAGATTAAGGAGGCATGCTACATTATCATAATGGCTGATGTCCTCTTAAAACATGAATGGAGATCTAATTATTAGCAATATCTGTCAATTTCGTTTAGATTTGATTGCCTGTCTGAGTTTTTGCATGTTACAGTGTCGACTGAAGATTGCGGGTTCGAATCCAGCAGGGGTTTTAAATTCATTTTCAGATTATTTTCTACTAAACCTGCAGTTTTTTATCATATACAATTATTTCAAAAATTTTAATTTTCAAAATATTGCTGTACATATCTCCCACATTTCTCCTAAAATTCGACACTTTGCACAATATATCATTGTTATAATGCTCATACTAGTACTTTTAAATACATTCCATTCTGTCCATTCGTCTTTTTTTTTTTTTTTTTTTTTACTGCTCTTTGAGAGGTGTTTTTCTTTACATTTACTGTACATTAATTTAAAACCGAGTACCGTTCCATGGGTATCCGGGTTAGAATAGATCCTCAGTACCCCTTGAACCTCGGGGGATCCGGTTTGCTAGAATAGATCCTCAGTACCCCTTGCTTGACGTAAGAGGCAATTAAATGGGGCGGTCCTTCGGATGAGACCGTAAAAACCGAGGTCCCGTGTCACAACAGGTGTGGCACGTAAAAGATCCCTGCTCAAAGGCCATAAGTGCCGAGCATAGGCCTAAACTTGCAGCCCTACACAGGCAATGGTGATGTCTCCATATGAGTGAAAAATTCTCGAGCGGGACGTTAAATAATATTTAATCAATCAATCAGTACCCCTTGTTTGTTGTAAGAGAAGACTAAATGGGGCGGTCCTTCAGATAAGACCGCATAAACAGCAGGTGTGACACGATAAAGGTCCCTGCTCAAAGGCCTTAAACGCCGAGCATAGGCCCGAATTTTGCAACCCTTCAACAACAATGCTGATTTCTCCATATGAATAAAAACTTCTTCAGCGGGACGTTCAACAATCTACAACCAACTACAATCAAGTACGCGTTAATATTCATCCACTTAGGAACGAAATCTACAACCAACTACAATCAAGTACGCGTTAATATTCATCCACTTAGGAACGAAATCTACAACCAACTACAATCAAGTACGCGTTAATATTCATCCACTTAGGAACGAAATCTACAACCAACTACAATCAAGTACGCGTTAATATTCATCCACTTAGGAACGAAATCTACAACCAACTACAATCAAGTACGCGTTAATATTCATCCACTTAGGAACGAAAATAAAACGGAACGACAATTTTTTGGTATAAATCTAATGCAATACAATGTAATACTGTTGAAAACATGAAATGCGCATGTTTCATACAATACTAGTGTTTATATGCATGTTTTTTTCACACAGTCCAGCTCAATTCCCTCTGTCCATTCGTCCGCCTGTAAGATTGGGACCAAAAAATGCGAGTATCTTCCCGGAAAAGTGGAGTGTTGTACAAAGGGAGAAGCCTGTATACCTAACGTAGGATGCCGCTGTTGAAGGGATAAAAAAACTGATTTATCAAATTAAAAAAATGACGTTTGTAAATAGTGTGGGCGTAAACTTTTTCAATAAGAACAAAATAAGCATGAAACAGTACACGAGTTTCTTGAAAAACTACACAGATGCAGAGTAAAAAATTTTGAAGGGACGTAAAACAAACATATATATATATATATATATATATATATATATATATATATATATATACTCTGCAAAATAAGAAACGCATAGCCCTTTTGAAATTTTAAAAATGCAAATTATGTATTTTACCAGGTAAACGAAAATGGTCAATTGAGTAATTGATTTTTTACAGGTAAGTGTGAAACTTTAAAGGTCTGTTCATTTGATTTGGCTCTCTGCCAAATTAGCTCGGCGACTCTCTAAAATTGCACATCACCTCTATCGCCATGGAATTTGGCTTACGTTTTTCACGAGAACTTTGTGCTTAATTCAACCACTACATTAAAGCGTATAAAAGGACGAAGTTTGAAGCTTGAATTCATCATAACGTTAAAATGCTGCCATGCCAAGGTTGGACCCTGCTACTCGAAATATCGTCATTGGCCGTCTCCAGGCCGGAGTATCCCAAAGTGAGATTGCACGAACTGAAAACGTAAATCAGAGCACAATTTCTCGGCTGTGGAACAGATTCCAGCAGACTGGCTCTACTAATGACCGACCGAGGAGTGGGCGACCTCGCATTACGACTCCTGGACAAGATCGCTACATCCGGTTCTTTCATCTACGGAATCGAACCGTTGCTGCAACAGCTACTGCAGTCGGAATACCTGGATTGAGAAGAATCAGCTCGCAGACAGTCCGCAACCGACTTCGACAATATGGCATTAGACCCAGAAGACCGTATTTTGGAGCAGTTTTGACACCGTTACACAGACAAGAAAGAGTCCGCTGGTGCAACAGATTGAGGGGCTGGACATTCCGCAACTGGCGTAGAATCTGGTTCAGCGATGAGTCCTGTTTTCTGCTACAGAAACGTGATGGAAGAATCCGTGTATACCGGCGCAGGAATGAACGTTTCTCTTCCTCGTGTGTCCAAGAAGTGGATAGCTTCGGTGGAGGTAGCGTCATGATGTGGGCGGCGATCTCTAATGACCGTAAAACAGAACTGGTACATATCCCGGGCAATTTAACGGCTCAAAGGTACAGAGACGAAATTCTCCAACCTCACCTTATGCGCGTAATTGACCGACAGAGGGAGTTATTCCAACATGACAATGCTAGGCCTCACACAGCCCGCTTAACAATTGACTACCTTCAGCAGAACAACATTAATGTGCTACCATGGCCTTCCAAATCACCGGATTTGAATCCGATTGAACACTTATGGGACCAACTGGATAAACGTGTGCGCCTGCGCCAACCTCCGCCTCAGACACTCGATCAGCTCCGTCAAATGTTACAACAGGAATGGCGAACAATTCCACGCAATAACGTAAGAACATTGATTGACTCTATGCCAAGGAGATGCAAAACTGTGTTGGCAGCTCGAGGTGGTCATACACGGTACTAACTTAAACGTGACAGGAAGTGTTCTTAACTGTGATGATCTGACTTTTTTTCACCAATATCTAAGGTTTGGACTGTAATTTTTTTCAATTGAAACAATTCTAGTGAATATCTACATTTTTTATTGTAAAATCATAATCCAAAATACATCTACTAAAATCTTAAAAAATCCATTATGCGTTTCTTTTTTTGCAGAGTATATATATATATATATATATCCCCTGGAATGTTCCTACAACCGAGAGAACGGCAAAGAAATGGCCGACGATTTATGGACTCTGTTCGCCTTCAGCGCCTAATGCAATTCCTCTGGTGACCTTCCACGTCACAGGTCATTAGCCTTTTTTCTGTGGTGTTCCAAACGGAATTTATTTTCACAAAGGGCATGCAACTCGCTTATTAAATCTGGTTCCCTAGTTCAGGACCCAGAATAATGAGCGACTACACATATTTGAGTGCGTTCGAGACCTCCGTTCTTCTCATGAGTATAAATTCCTGCCAGATCCTGAACATACACTACGTGTTCGAATTGTAAAAACTTTTACCACCTCTGTAGGTAGTGCGGTTGGCGAACAAGAACTCGTTCGTTCTCGCATGTTCTCGTCATTCACACAACAACAACGGATACGGCTGTCTAGAACGCAATCCAAACGGGGTCACTAAAGTATAGTACCAAAAAGGTTAACAGGTCTTTGCGACAAACTCGGAAAATGTGCGATTGCTATAAAAATTCCGAAAGACGAAATTACTAGTTCAAAAGAATGTACATTTTGTATGTGTTTTAAGGATACTTGCTACAATGGTTTTGGTAAATGATGCAAATAAAAACCGAATTTATGTTTTCATAAGTAAAATGAATACAATTCATTGTACGGAGTGTTATTAATTTTCTATGATTTCTCAAAAACGTCCAAGGTTGGGGTGTGGATGGGGAGTTGTATACACTTATATTGGAAGGGTTAAATAAATATATTTCAACTTTTGCGCTTCATAGAAAATTTATGAGTTCCTTATTATATAATGAGTCATATTCAAACTTATTACTAACATACTAAGCCAAACAATAAATCTATTGTGTGTGTGTGTGTGTGTGTACTTATGATACAATATCTAAGAACCTTTAATTGACTGAAAGAACATTAAGATATTTCTTTTTCGTAGGATTCGTCTCTTTATTTACCGTATACACGTTTTAATATCATATTAAAAGATAACACCCTTTCCATAAATGTACTTTGCTGAATACCCCACGTGGGGTACAGCTTTACTGAAGGTAACTAAACTAGTGTAATTAGTTTCTTTATCATTGTGGTAATTTTAGCCCCATGGGGATCCGGGTTAGAATAGATCCTCAGTATCCCTTGCTTGTCGTAAGAGGCGACTAAATGGGACGTTCTTTTGGATGAGACCGCAAAAATCGAGGCCCCGTATGACAGCAGGTGTGGCACGATAAAGATCCGCCCTCAAAGGTCATAAGCGCCGAGCATAGGCCTAAATTTTACAGCCCGTCATCGGCAATGATGACGTCTCCATATGAGTGAAAAATTCTCGAGTGGGAGTTAAACAATATATAATCAATCAATCTATCGTAATTTTAGATCGTCATTTGAGAACTTCGCCTTACTGGTTTTGGGATACGTTTAGATGTACATGATTTGGTCGCAGTGACCTGCACAGTATACGTTTAGTTTTATAAGGAATTATGTTTATTATGCTCTTTTGTAAGTTGTAATTAAAACCAATCATATAAACATTGCTGCCTGCTTAGAAGTTAAAAGTAAAAGGTGTGTAAAATTGTTTAATTTAATATTGCCATATATTAGAATGTAAAACACACAACTTTGTTTGGAATGACAGGAAATACTATTGTTCAAAATGTTGAAAAAATAAATAGACTCATACGGTCCGTCTGCTTGTCTGTCTGTCGGTCCGTAAACATTTATATTATTTATATTATTTTCGACTTATTCTTCGGAATCGCTTGTCCACTTGCAATGAAAATTGACATAAAGCATCCTTGGGTAAAGAAAATTAAAGATTCTTTATTTCTTACGTGCATTCTTCGTGACATGATCTAGAAGCTGCTGTTAACTGTATGTTACTGGGTGTTGCTGGTGCATTATTTATTATTAAGAGTAATCTATTTATTCGTTTTCTCAGAGTTTGACTTTGTCGAATGTTATTTGATAAAAGTGACTCCTCAAATTTAAAAGCAGAATCTTCTGACTAGATAAGACTTGGTACCCTGTTCAGCAACAAAATTTGCATAAAATTCCCAGTCCAATAAACAGTGACAATCTGACATTGTAGGATTGAAATTGTCAACAGAGAAGTTCAAAATTTAATCAGAAATCTTTTTTTTTATCACACAACAGTGCTGTTTCCTGCTTCATAACGCAGGTTCGGAAAAACGATATCAACTCATAGCAAAAGTTGATATCAATGCAAATTATATACGGTTATGGGAGGTCCCCCATATGCTGACATAGATTCAAAAAATGTACTACAACACTATCATATTTACTGCAGTTTCAATTGTTATTTTATATAATGACATGGTTAAAATTTAAAATTTCAATTTAGCAATTATGTTGACGTATTCATCTTTAGATCTTATTTCTTACGCTCAAGTACATTTTCAGACGATGCAAAGAGGCTGAAAATCACTTCCTTATACAGAAACGAGAAATGAAAAGTAAATAAAATATGCATTTATTGATAGCTGCGTGATCAATATAATTTAACTCTTGGCATATGAAATTTATGAAATTCGTTACCAGAAAAATCTGGCACTATTACATCATTAGTCATCACGTGAACCACTTGGTGTGAAACATGTCAGTTTTCCAAAACTGTCTTCACAAATTATGTCATTTAATAACTGAGTGACACATAAATCGTTGCCTACATAAATGATCTACATATACTTTACTGTCTTGACATTCTGATTGTCATTGTTTTTTGTTTGTTTGTTTGTTTGTTTATAGCCGCCTGAGCAATTTTTCAGCTATCCGGCGGCTGTCACCATTACCGGTGACAGGGCTGCAAATTTAGGCCTATGCTCGGCACTCAGGGCCTTTGAGCAGGGAGGGATCTTTATCGTGCCACACCTACTGCGACACGGGACCTCGGTTTATACGGTCTCATCCGAAAGACCGGCACCCACGTCCCACAGTGGGATTCGAACCTCCGACTCAAGGATCATCAGATCTTTGAGCCCGACGCTCTAACCACTGCGCCACGCGGGCGGCGATTGTCATTGTCAAACATTGGTAGATACATGTTGTCTTCATCGTAAATAAAATCATTGCAACAGGATATTCCTGCTTTTTGTGTAAGACATCACCAGACTTACTAAAAATAACCATTTCTTTTTCTAAGCATTGACGAATATTGAAGTCAAGTCCCAATGAGTAAGAAAAGATGGGTGTTGGGATATAGACTACGCAAAAATACGAATTTCTTTTCAGATCAAAATATTATTTATTGAGTTGGATCCATTGAAAATCATTGTCAGTGTTCTACATTACCTGTATTTTTTTTTTACGAATGGAAAAATATTATGTTTAAGAATACAACGTCCACTAAAATACCTATTGTTATGTCTTGTATGCGATCTGCTGACTATATGTATATGAACATTTTCAACATATGAGAGCCGATTCTGAAACCAGTGTCTCGGCTAAACATACCATGTCATGTTGAGGGTGAATGCATCAATAAGGCGTGGATCTAGTTCTACCCAACTCATGAATAATAAAACCTCCTACCATAAAAAAATATAGCTTTAGAGACTTGTATTTAGAACCATTTATGTACCTTATCAATATTCATATTGTTATTATGATTGATTGATTATTTATTGCTTTCCGCCACACTCAACAACTTTTCAGTTATCTGGTGGCGTCCAGTTTTTGTTGGTGGAGGAGAGAACCCAGATACAATGTACCTGGGAAGAGACCACCGACCTTCCGCAAGTAAACTGGCAAACTTGCTCACATAACGCCGCGGCCGAGATTCGAACGCGCGCCGACAGAGGTGAGAGGCTTTGTGATTTTGAGCCCGATGCTCTAACCACTCGGCCACGGAGGCTGCTATTGTTATTATGAAAAGGTTAAGATAACTAACAGTATTCAATCTCGTAATTCCTATAGAAAATACTAATCAGAGGGGTGGGCAAACACGTACCCCTGGTCATACCAGAGGTGGGATCAGGTGCCTAGAAGGAGTAAGCACCCCCTGTCGACCGGTCACACTCCCCTTGAGCCCTACATGCCGACCAGGTAGATGGAGCAATCCGTAATCAGAATCAGTGTTATAGATATAATAAACGGAGTGCTAAATTGAGTTTGTTCACAAAAAATATACAAGAGATGGAAATACAAGGCAACCTGACTGGGAACAGGTTTTTATTTATTGATTGATTAAATACTGTTTAACGTCCCGCTCGAGAATTTTTCACTCATAAGGAGACGTCACCATTGCCGGTGAAGGGCTTCAAATTTAGGCCTGTACTCGGCGCTTATGGCCTTTGAACAGGGAGGGATCTTTTACGTGCCACACCTCCTGTGACACGGGGCCTTGGTTTTTGCGGTCTCATCCGAAGGACCGGCCCATTTAGTAGCCTCTTACGACAAGCTAGGGGTGCTGAGGATCTATTCTAACAACCCGGTTCAAATGAAGGACAACGCTCTTTCTTCAAGGGGAGATAATAGCAAAATAGTGTCAAAATACTGACAAAGAACAATAGAACAAGCAGGCCAATATCAATCAAACTTGGTACAAATCATTGTTGGGTTAAGGGAATTCAAGGTTTCTCAAATGAAAGATCATATCCCCTTCAAAGGGGAGATAATCACAAAAAATGCAAAAATAGGGTGGGGTCATTTGAAATCTTCTCAAGAACCACTGGGCAAGTAAAGTTCAAATTTACTTGGAAGCTTACTTACATAGTGTAGATTCAAATTGTGAAAATTATGACCCTCGGGGGTAGGGTGTGACCACAATAGGGATCAAAGTTTTATATGCGAAAATATAGGGAAACAAATCTAAAAATATCCTTTTCTCCAGAACCACAGGGTCTATTTCGATCCAAATTGTTGCAAAAACATCTTTGGCTAAAGGGCATTCATGTTTGTTCAAATGAAGGGTCATGCCCTCTTCAAATGGGAGATAATCACAAAAATAGGATGGGGTCGTATAAAAGTCTTCTTCTCAGGAACCACTGGACCACTTTAGCTCCAATTTACAATTAAGTTCCTAACATAGTGCAGATTTAAGTTTGTTAAAATCATGGCCCCCGGGGATTGGATGGGGTCACAACAGGAATTCGAAGTTTTAAATGCGAAAATGTAGGAATAAATCTTTAAATATTATGTTCTTGAGAACCACAGCGCCATTTTCTATCAAACTTTGTATAAATCATCTTTGGGTAAAGAGAATGCAAGTCTACGCAAACGAAGGGCCTTGATATCTTCAAAGGGGAGATAATCACAAAAATGCAAAAATAGGATGGGTCATTTACTAATCTTCTCGAGAACAATTGGGCCAGAAAAGTTTCAGCTGACATTGAAGATCCTGACATAGTGCAGATCCAGGTTTTTTTGACATGGCTACCGGGATTAGGATGGGGCCACAATAGGGGATCAAAGTTTTACATGCGAATATATGGTGAAAATCTTTAAGGTGAGCGATGTGGTCCATGGACCTTTTGTTTAATTTGGCTGGCTAGTGTTTGTTAGTTTGGTTTGTTAGGTTTTATTATCATTCTTTTTACTCGGATGAGCTATTGCCATTGGTCTTCGTCCGTCAATGTTCGTCATTCATCGTCCTTTGACAATTTTTAACTTCTTCGTGAAAACTACGAAGCCAATTGTTAATATTTTTATGGGAAGCTTCTCTAGCCCAAGAGGAATATAAAATGTGAAATTTATGACCTTACCGCCACTGGGGGTCTCCAAGGCAGGGCCAGATATGCTTTGAAAAGGCTATATAGTCAAACATCTTCTTCCGTACTCTCACACATGTGGGGAAAAAACTACATGTATGGTTATGATGTCTATGAAGTCCTCTATAAAAATTGTGAAATTCATGGCCGCTCTTTCAGAGATTCGTGCCCTAGGGTGGAGCCAATATGGCCATATAGTAAAAATGCATTACATCTTAGCAAATCCTCTCTACTTACATATATATTTGAGAAAAACTATATACATACTGGTGATATTCTTGAAGTTCTCAACCTAAATTGTGAAATGTGTCGCTCCTGGGGCAGGGGTTCAGGCCCCAGTGTAATATATAGTAAAAATACATAATTAAATCTTAGGAACTCATCTTCTATACTCCCACATATGTGGAAGAAAAACTAAATAGGGGTTATGATATCCATGAAGCCCTCTATCAAAATTCTGAAATACATGGCCCCTGGGTCAGGATTTTAGACCCTAGGGTGGGGACAATATCGCTATATAGTGAAAAGGTGTTAAATCTTTAAAAATCTTCTTCTCACCTCTTACATATATTTAAGAAAAACTAAATGCAAGAGTATGATATCAATGAAGTTCTCTACACAGATTGTGAAATTCATGACAAAGGGGGTCAGAGTTCCAGGCCCTAGGGTGGGGCCAATGTGGCCTTACAGTGAATATGTATTAAATCTCAGAAAATCGCCGTCTCTACTCTCACATATATGTGAAAAAATACGAAACGCATGAAAATTATGTCCTTGAAGTTCTCTCTACCTAAATTGTGAAATTTGTGGCTCTAAGGTGGGACTAAAATGGTCATATTGTGAAAATCTATTGAATCTTAGAATACCTTCTTCTCTACTCCCATATGTGTGTGAGAAAAACATGATTGTAATGTCCATAACGATTTCTTCCTAATTGTGAAATTCGTGGTTGCAGGGTCAGGGTTTCAAGCCACAGGGTAGGGCCAATAAGGTCATATCGTGACAATGCATTAAATCTTAGAAATCGTCTTCTTTAGTATTATATATATTTGAGTAAAAGTAAATGCATGATTATGATGTCCATGCAGCTTTCAACCGGTCGCGATAGCTCAGTGGTTAGAGCGTTCGCTTCGTAACCGGGAGGTCGTGAGTTCGAGCCCCACTCCTGCCATGGCCGTGTCAAACCTAAGACGAAAAATAGGTAGTGATTGCTCCTTCGTCAAACGCTCGGCATTTAGAAGTGAGAATCACGGGTCTTTCGGATATGACCTTAAAAACGGAGGTCCCGCGTCACGGTAGGCGTTGGCACGTTCAAGAACCCTCACTGCTACGGCCCTGAGCGCTAAGCATAGGTCTAAATTTGTGGTAATTCACCTACAGCTGGTGACTCATATATTATGAGTGAAAAATTCTCGACGTGTCGTAATAAACAAACAAACAAACAAAACTTTCTACCTACATGTAAATTGTGAAATCCCTGGCTCCAGGGTCAGAACCTTGTACAGGGATAATATAGCCACCTAATGAAAATGTATAAAATGATTAGGGAATGTTGAAATGATTATACTTCAAACTTCATTTTTTTTCTTCTTCTGTAATTGAATAGGAATTGTATGTATTTTGAAAAATCTTAAACATGAAAGAATCCATATTGAGGCTAATATTGAAAAATGAAATTAAGGCCCGCGGGCCTCTTGTTTAGTTTGGTCGGCTACAGTTTGTTAGTTCACTTTGTTAGGTTTACCTAGATTTTTTAGTTTCCAGTTTTAATGCTTTATTAGGGACTACATCGTTATCTCTGATCAAGTGGAACTACGTCCGAAATACTTAAAATGGCACATAAACGGAGCAACCGAGTGACGGACGAACAGACGAACTGACACACAAACGGATCTGTAGCAGCAGACAGACTGACTGACAGACGGACTGACTCACAAAAGAAGCAACAGACAGACAGGCAGACTTGCAGGGGAAATGACGACGGATAAAATATTCTACGTCGGTCTTTATCCGCCCATGTGACACAAAGGTAGTATGTGAACTATGGATAAAGTTTAAATAAAGTAAACCCTTAAACCGTTATATATTCAGATTTTAATGACAAAGTATTTAGTTGTCGAATTGCAACAAAATAATGTAGCTAACCACTTTTTTCATCACCAATTAATTGCCGTGTAGGGATCAGGATTAGAAGAGGTCCTCAGTACCCCTTGTTTGTCGTACGAAGCGATTAAATGGGACGGTCCTTCGGATAAGACCACAAAAACCGAGGCCCTGTGTCGCAGCAGGTGTGGCATAATAAAGATCCCTCCCTGCTCAAAGCCCAAAGCGCCGAGCATGGGCCTAAATTTTGCAGCCCTCACCGGCAATGGGACGTCTCCATATGAGTGAAAAAGTCTCAAGCGGACGTAAAACAATATACAGCCAATCAATCCATGCCGGTTTCTAGAATATTTACCCATGGTATCCTGAAAATAAAATAAAATGAAAACTTTGGATTTATGGATGGCATCCAATATGACTACATGACAATTAAAATATTCTATTCCTGAAAACTTCATGCACATTAATTGGTAATGAACATTGCTTACTGTTCTGTGTACGATGAGAGCAGATCTTTAGGGGAGCGAATAGACAGTTTTCTTATTAAATATGTGATTTTCCATAAACCTTAAATCCCGACACTCAATTCCACACCCATTTCTGAGTTGTTTTTTTTTTCAGAATGAAATATAAAATAGGATTATAAATTACCTCTTCTCAAGCTCTTGTTGAATGCTGATTTTTTTTTTACCTAAACAGATATGTGAATTGTTGACACATTTAATGGACTCCGATATTAGGGCAATAAACAACTGTATTATAGCCTGTTTTGATATAACATTTGCAGTAGCTCAGTAATAAAGCATTCGCGTCTTAACCTGGAGATCATGAGTTTAACCCCTGCATATGCAATGGTCGCTTCAAACCTAAGACGCAAACATTAGTAGTGATTGCTCCTTTTGCGAAATGTTTAGCATCTAGAAGTGAGAATCACGGGTCTTTCGGACAGACCTTTAAATAATGAAGCTCCCATCTCACGGCAGGCTTAAATAACCCGCACTACGGTCGTAAACAATAAGCATAGGCCTAAATTCGTGGTATTTCAACTACAACTGGTTTCGTTTCAATATGAGTGAAAAATTCTCTGCGGACATAAAGAAAGACCCCATGTGCTTAGGAGTAAACTTCCCCTGTTGACCGTTTTCACTTTCATAAACCATCTATCTTGATCAGGTAAATGGAGCAATCCATAATCAAATTAGTATGTAACAAACGACCGAACAATTGGTATAAAACACTTCTACCTAGCGACTCATTGTGCTTGCAAATAAGATCATTATATCAATCATGGATTTTCCGAAATGTCGACTTTAAACGAAACTGCTGAAACTCCATTAACATGAACTTACTCGTCGCTAGATTTTCGATTTAAATATTAATCATACGCAGACCATACTATCGCGTATCAAGTCAGTTGAAAGATATAAACGCCATACAATCTGGTAGAGTTTATGCTTGTGTAGTTACCGACATTAGAAAAATGATGGGGAGGGGTCATGAATATAGCAAACTTGAATCCACACACACACACACACTAACATACACACATACACACACACTAACACACACACACACTAACACACACACACACATCACACACACACACACACACCACACACAGACACACACACATACACACACACAGACACAGACATACACACACACACATACACACACACACACACACACACATATATATATATATATATATATATATATATATATATATATATATATAATATCCGATGTTAATATATTCAATCACTGTGTCAAAGATTGAGCATCTGTCAGATATGATATTGTCGTAGTTTGCTCTTTGAAATGAACATGCTATCGTTATTACCCTACGTTTTCAGGCATTCCATTGGTAAAAGTCATATCAAGCGTGCATAGAGAGGGAGACTAAGGTCCCCACCCCCTCCCCATTAGCGTCACAGAAAACGAATATAATTGTCTGTTCATGCAATTTCACTTGTGAAACGTCTAGTAATGGTTGGACAATTGCTTGGGGTGAAACTCCGCTGAAAAAAATCTGGATCCGGGCATATGTATCAAGCTACACTCGTTCGAACCGTAGGATTGTCAACAAATTAATCACAAAACCTACCTAGCCTAACCCTTAGGTTAAGAGATCTGGCGCAAGTGTGGGCGCGGAATCTATGTAATCCAGGGAACGTTGTGAACAGCTTCATGATCGAAATGTTTCAAATTATTGGCTCTAACGTCCTTTAAAATCAATAATTTGCAACTAAACGACGGAATATGAAGTTAAAAGTGCTTACAGCTACACACTGAAATAAACTCAATCAGTCCATTCACTATTGAAAATTTAACTCAACCTCACCCGTGTATGCGGAGATTCTATTAATAATAAATAAATAATCAATCTACTCCAAAAATTATTGACAATTCATTTCATATATATATTTTTCTCTCCATAAACAGAAACACAAGTCACAGACGCCACTGACGCAATCGTGACTATTGACATTTCCAGGTAATCATGTATATTAATGAATTAAAGTTACGTTAATTGATTGTTTCGTCACCTGGCGGACATGCATACTGCATCCAGAGAGTCACTCTGCAGTATTAACCAAACTCCGCAGGAGTTATACAACCGAACTCCTCAGGAGTTATACAACCGAACTCCTCAGGAGTTATACAACCGAACTCCTCCAGATGTTGTAGAACCAAACTCCTCCAGATGTTGTAGAACCAAACTCCTCCAGATATTGTAGAACCAAACTCCTCCAGATGTTGTAGAACCAAACTCCTCACGAGTTATACAACCGAACTCCTCCAGACGTTGTAGAACCAAACTCCTCCAGATGTTGTAGAACCGAACTCCTCCAGATGTTGTAGAACCAAACTCCGCAGGAGTTATACAACCGAACTCCTCTAGATGTTGTAGAACCAAACTCCTCCAGATGTTGTAGAACCAAACTCCTCCAGATATTGTAGAACCAAACTCCTCCAGATGTTGTAGAACCAAACTCCTCCAGATGTTGTAGAACCAAACTCCTCCAGATGTTGTAGAACCAAACTCCTCCAGGCGTTGTAGAACCAATTTGCTTACTGGCGCATTGTACAGACTTCTAAATGGCACGGAAGCAGACCCTGGGATTTGTGATAATTGTCATCATTTACTGCGACGCCCATTTACAAGACAGCTACTCGAAGTTACACTATGGACACAGACTAGATAGAAAGATGATAAACTCTTTTGTTAACTTCAGTATTTTAGACTGTGCGGAGGAGTGTTTGAGAACAACACGTTGTAAATCCGTGAATTATTACAAAGGAGCAAATTACTGTGAAATAAACTACGAGAACAAATTGTCAACCAGCGACAGATTTTTGGAATGTCCGGGGTGGATCTACAGTGAAAAGGAGGACTGGAATATTGTGAGTATCATATATTTGTTGACCGGGTTTTAGGGCAACTTCTATTTCGTTAGCTGGCCAAAATCGTCATTTCAATTTTGACCGCGAATATGGTTTAAACCTGGAGAACTTTTGGCTTGAAGGAATTCAATCACGAACTTGAATTCAGACGTTCTGAAGCTGGAAACCGAAACTGTTCAGGTAATTTTCTCCAGCAGAAAACTTGCGCCGCATATGTCGTCTTAAGTAAGAACGATCACTATAGTATATCGGCACAACATTACGGCAAAACCAAAAAACAAAAAAACAAACAAAAAAAAACCAAACAAACCCCCCCCCCCAAAAAAAAAAAACAACAACAAAAAAAAAAACAAAAACAAAAAAAAAAAAACCCAAAATTAAAAAAAAAAACAAAATCAAAAAAAAAAAAAAAAAAAAAATCAAAAAAACAAAAAACAAAAAACAAAATAAAAAAAAAAAAAAAAAAACAAAAACAAAAAAAAAAAAAACAAAAAAAAAAAAAACAAAATCATAAAAAAAAAAAAAAAATCAAAAAAAAAAAAAACAAAAAAAAAAAAACCAAAATCAAAAAAAAAGAAAAAAAAAAATCAAAAAAAAAAAAAAAAACAAAATTAAAAAAAAAACAAAAACAAAAAAAAACACCAACAAAACAGTTTTGTTAAAATCACAGTGTGTTCACATTAGATTTGTTTGTTCACATTAGACTTTTGAACTATTCATTTAGTGTTTTGAATATGACGTCACACATTTGCCAATTGTTTAAAGATTTTATAAACATTTACGGAAAAATCATAGCAGATGTACTGTACACAGGCGTCAAAACAGATTCACGGTTTCAATATAAAACCATTACATATACTGACGGACTTTAGAAACGCAACATTTGATAATTTTATATATTATAAATTTGTTCATATATCTAACAACAAATTCATAGTGGTATATTATAAACCATGTTAACTGAACATTATTCTTTGATTTTGAACATCATTTTATTCACAAAGAGGCTACATCTGAAAAGAATGTCAATGAGGGGTGCGTCAAAAATGTGGTGTTGTTCACTAGTATGTGTATGACCTCCATTAGCAGTGATGACGGGGCGAAGGCGACATGACATCGATTGACAAACATTTAGGATGTTCCTCTGAGGAATATTCTGCCATTCCTCCAACAAGGCTTTCCCTAATTCTTGCGGATTCTGAGGCTGGGGCTGGCGGCTGCGCACACGCGTCCCCAGCCCGTCCCACAAATGCTCGAATGGATTCAAGTCTGAGGACATAGCTGGCCAATCACGGACGTCAATCGCGTTCGTTTGAAAAAAGTTTTGTGTCAATCTTTCCGTATGTGCGCGCGCATTGTCCTGTTGGAAAATTAACCCATTTCCTTGGCTACGCTGCTGCATTAATGGTGCTGAAACAGGCTTCAGAATTTCTTCCACATACCTCCTAGTAGTGAGGGTTCCATTTACAACGACAAGTTGTGATTGAAAATTGTGGTTAATCGCACCCCAGCCGATAGGCTCACCTCCTAGAACCCCATATTAAACCGAAATAATTTTTGTCAACTAGTAGTACTAAGTTTTCAAATTAAACAGAGATATTCCATTTTATCATATAGTAGTACTCAAGTTTGCACGAATATTTGGGAACTTTTTACGGGTTTCATAATGTAGAATATATTTCGACGTTAAAGTTGTCGTGATATCACACGTATTTATATTTGTACATTTGCTTTCTTCAACAAAGATGGCGAAATATAGAAACATAAAATAATTAGAATGGTGAAAAATCTGTTTTCAAAGTTTGAATGAACTTAAAAAAAACAAACCATAAATATGATTGATCGATTATTTATTGCTTTCCGCCACACTCAACAATTTTTCAGTTATCCGGTGGCGTCCAGTTTTTGTTGGTGGAGGAGAGAACCCAGATACAATGTACCTGGGAAGAGACCACCGACCTTCCGCAAGTAAACTGGCAAATCCGAAATAAGAACAAACTTGGAAGAAATGAAATAAGCAACAAATACCAAATACTGGAATCAAATCCGCCACAGGATCAGATCTATGCATGAGGGAGATAATCCTTAATTTTGAAATGAATTTCTTAATTTTGTCACAGCAAATTTTATACGTATCATGCTAGTACTGAAGTACTTACTGGGCTGGTGGATATCATAAAACATTCTAAGATAAGAGTATCTTATTTGCGTTATACGTCTTTCATCAATTATTGATTAAATACTAAAACTTGATGAAATCCCGTCAGTTTCATGTATTATATTTGGGTTCTAAATGGAATATCAAGACCGGTTACTTATTTAATCACAAAACCGTTGACGTGTCGCCGTTTCGGATCAAAGCTCTGAAATTATCTATCCTATAAATCCTATAAAATATACAAAATTAAGAGAAAGGCAAGCACAGGCCCCTTAACAAATTAGAGGTGAGAATATGTGCCTAAGAGGATTAATCACCCCCTGTTAACCGGTCACACTAACCTTGAGCCTTATACCATGATCAAGTAAACGGATCAATTCTTAGTCAAAACAGCATGCAAAACAACGACCTAACAATTGGTATAATCCACTTTAAACAGTATTCAACTCAGTGATACACGTAGCATGTATTTTTAAAAAATGATATTTTGTTTTTAAAAAGACACATACAAACGCTATCCTTATAAATTGATACCTACACTACGGTTATAGATAGATACACACATTACGGTTATAGACAGATACACACACTACGGTTATAGACAGATATATACACTACGGTTATAGACAGATACACTCACTACGGTTATAGACAGATACACACACTACGGTTATAGACAGATATATACAAACTACGGTTACAGACAGATACTCACACTACGGTTATAGACAGATATACACACTACGGTTATAGACAGATACCCACACTACGGTTATAGACAGATACCCACACTACGGTTATAGACAGATACCCACACTACGGTTATAGACGGATACACACATTACGGTTATAGACAGATACACACACTACGGTTATAGACAGATACACACACTACAGTTATAGACAGATACACACACTACGGTTACAGACAGATACACACACTACGGTTATAGACAGATACACACACTACGGTTATAGACAGATACACACACTACGTTTATAGATAGATACACACACTACGGTTATAGACAGATACACACATTACGGTTATCGACAGATACACACACTACGGTTATAGACAGATACACACACTGCGGTTATAGACAGATATACACACTACGGTTATAGACAGATACACACACTACGGATATAGACAGATACACACATTACGGTTATAGACAGATACACACACTACGGTTATAGACAGATACACACACTACGGTTATAGACAGATATATACACACTACGGTTATAGACAGATATATACACACTATGGTTATAGACAGATACACACACTACGGTTATAGACAGATACACACACTACGGTTATAGACAGATACACACACTACGGTTATAGACAGATACACACACTGCGGTTACAGAGAGATACACACACTACGGTTATAGACAGATATATACACACTACGGTTATAGACAGATACACACACTGCGGTTATAGACAGATACACACACTACGGTTATAGACAGATATACACACTGCGGTTATAGACAGATACACACACTACTGTTATAGACAGATATAGACAGATATACACACTACGGTCATAGACAGATACACACACTACGGTTATAGACAGATACACTCATTACGGTTATAGACAGATACTCACACTGCGGTTATAGACAGATACACATATTACGGTTATAGACAGAAACTCACACTGCGGTTATAGAAAGATACACACATTACGGTTATAGACAGATACACACACTACGGTTGTAAACATATACACACACTACGGTTATAGACAGATACACACACTACGGTTATAGACAGATACACACACTGCGGTTACAGACAGATACACACACTACGGTTATAGACAGATACACACATTACGTTTATAGACAGATACACACTACGGTTATAGATAGATACCCACTCTACGGTTATAGACAGATACACACACTACGGTTATAGACAGATATACACACTACGGTTATAGACAGATACACACACTACGGTTATAGACAGATACACACATTACGGTTATAGACAGATACACACACTACGGTTATAGACAGATACTCACACTACGGTTACAGACAGATACTCACACGGCGGTTATAGACAGATACACACACTACGGTTATAGACAGATACACACATTACGGTTATAGACAGATACACACAGTACGGTTATAGACAGATGTATACACACTACGGTTATAGAGAGATACACACACTACGGTTATAGACAGATATATACACACTACGGTTATAGACAGATACACACACTGCGTTTATAGACAGATACACACACTACGGTTATAGACAGATATACACACTGCGGTTATAGACAGATACACACACTACTGTTATAGACAGATATAGACAGATATACACACTACGGTCATAGACAGATACACACACTACGGTTATAGACAGATACACTCATTACGGTTATAGACAGATACTCACACTGCGGTTATAGACAGATACACATATTACGGTTATAGACAGAAACTCACACTGCGGTTATAGAAAGATACACACATTACGGTTATAGACAGATACACACACTACGGTTGTAAACATATACACACACTACGGTTATAGACAGATACACACACTACGGTTATAGACAGATACACACACTGCGGTTACAGACAGATACACACACTACGGTTATAGACAGATACACACATTACGGTTATAGACAGATACACACTACGGTTATAGATAGATACCCACTCTACGGTTATAGATAGATACACACACTACGGTTATAGACAGATACACACACTACGGTTATAGACAGATACACACACTACGGTTATAGACAGATACACACATTACGGTTATAGACAGATACACACACTACGGTTATAGACAGATATATACACTACGGTTATAGACAGATACACTCACTACGGTTATAGACAGATACACACACTACGGTTATAGACAGATATATACAAACTACGGTTACAGACAGATACTCACACTACGGTTATAGACAGATATACACACTACGGTTATAGACAGATACCCACACTACGGTTATAGACAGATACCCACACTACGGTTATAGACAGATACCCACACTACGGTTATAGACGGATACACACATTACGGTTATAGACAGATACACACACTACGGTTATAGACAGATACACACACTACAGTTATAGACAGATACACACACTACGGTTACAGACAGATACACACACTACGGTTATAGACAGATACACACACTACGGTTATAGACAGATACACACACTACGTTTATAGATAGATACACACACTACGGTTATAGACAGATACACACATTACGGTTATCGACAGATACACACACTACGGTTATAGACAGATACACACACTGCGGTTATAGACAGATATACACACTACGGTTATAGACAGATACACACACTACGGATATAGACAGATACACACATTACGGTTATAGACAGATACACACACTACGGTTATAGACAGATACACACACTACGGTTATAGACAGATATATACACACTACGGTTATAGACAGATATATACACACTATGGTTATAGACAGATACACACACTACGGTTATAGACAGATACACACACTACGGTTATAGACAGATACACACACTACGGTTATAGACAGATACACACACTGCGGTTACAGAGAGATACACACACTACGGTTATAGACAGATATATACACACTACGGTTATAGACAGATACACACACTGCGGTTATAGACAGATACACACACTACGGTTATAGACAGATATACACACTGCGGTTATAGACAGATACACACACTACTGTTATAGACAGATATAGACAGATATACACACTACGGTCATAGACAGATACACACACTACGGTTATAGACAGATACACTCATTACGGTTATAGACAGATACTCACACTGCGGTTATAGACAGATACACATATTACGGTTATAGACAGAAACTCACACTGCGGTTATAGAAAGATACACACATTACGGTTATAGACAGATACACACACTACGGTTGTAAACATATACACACACTACGGTTATAGACAGATACACACACTACGGTTATAGACAGATACACACACTGCGGTTACAGACAGATACACACACTACGGTTATAGACAGATACACACATTACGTTTATAGACAGATACACACTACGGTTATAGATAGATACCCACTCTACGGTTATAGACAGATACACACACTACGGTTATAGACAGATATACACACTACGGTTATAGACAGATACACACACTACGGTTATAGACAGATACACACATTACGGTTATAGACAGATACACACACTACGGTTATAGACAGATACTGACACTACGGTTACAGACAGATACTCACACGGCGGTTATAGACAGATACACACACTACGGTTATAGACAGATACACACATTACGGTTATAGACAGATACACACAGTACGGTTATAGACAGATGTATACACACTACGGTTATAGAGAGATACACACACTACGGTTATAGACAGATATATACACACTACGGTTATAGACAGATACACACACTGCGTTTATAGACAGATACACACACTACGGTTATAGACAGATATACACACTGCGGTTATAGACAGATACACACACTACTGTTATAGACAGATATAGACAGATATACACACTACGGTCATAGACAGATACACACACTACGGTTATAGACAGATACACTCATTACGGTTATAGACAGATACTCACACTGCGGTTATAGACAGATACACATATTACGGTTATAGACAGAAACTCACACTGCGGTTATAGAAAGATACACACATTACGGTTATAGACAGATACACACACTACGGTTGTAAACATATACACACACTACGGTTATAGACAGATACACACACTACGGTTATAGACAGATACACACACTGCGGTTACAGACAGATACACACACTACGGTTATAGACAGATACACACATTACGGTTATAGACAGATACACACTACGGTTATAGATAGATACCCACTCTACGGTTATAGATAGATACACACACTACGGTTATAGACAGATACACACACTACGGTTATAGACAGATACACACACTACGGTTATAGACAGATACACACATTACGGTTATAGACAGATACACACACTACGGTTATAGACAGATACTCACACTACGGTTACAGACAGATACTCACACGGCGGTTATAGACAGATACACACACTACGGTTATAGACAGATACACACATTACGGTTATAGACAGATACACACAGTACGGTTATAGACAGATGTATACACACTACGGTTATAGAGAGATACACACACTACGGTTAAAGAGAGATACACACACTGCGGTTACAGACAGATACACACACTACGGTTATAGACGGATACACACACTACGGTTATAGACAGATACATACACTACGGTTATAGACAGATACTCACACTGCGGTTATAGACAGATACACACACTACGGTTATAGACAGATATATACACACTACGGTTATAGACAGATACACACACTACGGTTATAGACAGATACACAAACTATGGTTATAGACAGATACACACACTACGGTTATAGACAGATACACACACTACGGTTATAGACAGATACACATTACGGTTATAGACACATACACACACTACGGTTATAGACAGATATATACACACTACGGTTATAGACAGATGTATACACACTAAGGTTATAGACAGATACACACACTACGGTTATAGACAGATACACACACTGCGGTTACAGACAGATACACACACTACGGTTATAGACAGATACACACACTGCGGTTATAGACAGATACACACACTACGGTTATAGACAGATACACACACTACGGTTATAGACAGATACACACACTACGGTTATAGACAGATACACACACTGCGGTTATAGACAGATACACACACTACGGTTATAGACAGATACACACACTACGCTTATAGACAGATACACACACTACGGTTATCGACAGATACACACACTACGGTTACAGACAGATACTCACACTGCGGTTATAGACAGATACACAAACTACGGTTATAGACAGATACACACACTACGGTTATAGACAGATACACACACTACGGTTATAGACAGATACACACACTGCGGTTATAGACAGATACACACACTGCGGTTATAGACAGATACACACACTAAGGTTATAGACAGATACACACACTACGGTTATAGACAGATACACACACTACGGTTATAGACAGATATATAGACACTACGGTTATAGACAGATACACACACTACGGTTATAGACAGATACACACACTACGGTTATAGACAGATACACACACTGCGGTTATAGACAGATACACACACTACGGTTATAGACAGATATATACACACTACGGTTACAAACAGATGTATACACACTACGGTTATAGACAGATACACACACTACGGTTATAGACAGATACACACACTACGGTTACAGACAGATACTCACACTGCGGTTATAGACAGATACACACACTACGGTTATAGACAGATACACACACTACGGTTATAGACAGATACACACACTACGGTTATCGACAGATACACACACTACGGTTACACACAGATACTCACACTGCGGTTATAGACAGATACACACACTACGGTTATAGACAGATACACACACTACGGTTATAGACAGATACACACACTACGGTTATAGACAGATACACACACTGCGGTTATAGACAGATACACACACTGCGGTTATAGACAGATACACACACTAAGGTTATAGACAGATACACACACTACGGTTATAGACAGATACACACACTACGGTTATAGACAGATATATAGACACTACGGTTATAGACAGATACACACACTACGGTTATAGACAGATACACACACTACGGTTATAGACAGATACACACACTGCGGTTATAGACAGATACACACACTACGGTTATAGACAGATATATACACACTACGGTTACAAACAGATGTATACACACTACGGTTATAGACAGATACACACACTACGGTTATAGACAGATACACACACTACGGTTACAGACAGATACTCACACTGCGGTTATAGACAGATACACACACTACGGTTATAGACAGATACACACACTACGGTTATAGACAGATACACACACTACGGTTATAGACAGATACACACACTGCGGTTATAGACACATACACACACTACGGTTATAGACAGATATATAGACACTACGGTTACAGACAGATACACACACTACGGTTATAGGCAGATACACACACTGCGGTTATAGACAGATACACACACTACGGTAATAGACAGATATATACACACTACGGTTATAAACAGATGTATACACACTACGGTTATAGACAGATACACACACTACGGTTATAGACAGATACACACACTGCGGTTATAGACAGATACACACACTAGGGTTATAGACAGATACACACACTGTGGTTATAGACAGATACACACACTACGGATATAGACAGATACACACACTACGGTTATAGACAGATACACACACTACGGTTATAGACAGATATATAGACACTACGGTTACAGACAGATACACACACTACGGTTATAGATAGATACACACACTACGGTTATAGACAGATACACACACTGCGGTTATAGGCAGATACACACACTACGGTTATAGACAGATATATACACACCACGGTTATAAACAGATGTATACACACTACGGTTATAGACAGATACACACACTACGGTTATAGACAGATACACACACTACGGTTATAGACAGATATATAGACACTACGGTTACAGACAGATATACACACTACGGTTATAGACAGATACACACACTGCGGTTATAGACAGATACACACACTACGGTTATAGACAGATATATGCACACTACGGTTATAAACAGATGTATACACACTACGGTTATAGACAGATACACACGCTACGGTTATAGACAGATACACACACTGCGGTTATAGACAGATACACACACCACGGTTATAGACAGATACACACACTACGGTTATAGACAGATACACACATTACGGTTATAGACAGATATATACACACTACGGTTATAGACATATACACACACTACGGTGATAGACAGATACACACACTACGGTTATACACAGATATATAGACACTACGGTTACAGACAGATACACACACTACGGTTATAGACAGATACACACACTGCGGTTTTAGACAGATACACACATTACGGTTATAGACAGATACGCACACTACGGTTATAGACAGATACACACACTACGATTATAGACAGATACGCACACTACGGTTATAGACAGATACACACTACGGTTATAGACAGATACACACACTACGGTTATAGATAAATATATACACACTACGGTTATAGACAGATACACACACTACGGTTATAGACAGATACACACACTACGGTTATAGACAGATACACACTACGGTTATAGACAGATACACACACTACGGTTATAGATAAATATATACACACTACGGTTATAGACAGATACACACACTACGGTTATAGACAGATACACACACTACGGTTATAGACAGATACACACTACGGTTATAGACAGATACACACGCTACGGTTATAGATAGATATATACACACTACGGTTATAGACAGATACACACACTACGGTTATAGACATATACACACACTACGGTTATAGACAGATATATACACACTACGGTTATAGACAGATACACACACTACGGTTATAGACAGATACACACACTACGGTTATAAACAGATACACACACTACGGTTATAGACAGATACACTCATTACGGTTATAGACAGATACTCACACTGCGGTTATAGACAGATACACACATTACGGTTATAGACAGATACACACACTACGGTTATAGACAGATACACACACTACGGTTATAGACAGATACACACTACGGTTATAGACAGATACACACACTACGGTTATAGATAGATATATACACACTACGGTTATAGACAGATACACACACTACGGTTATAGACATATACACACACTACGGTTATAGACAGATATATACACACTACGGTTATAGACAGATACACACACTACGGTTATAGACAGATACACACACTGCGGTTATAGACAGATACACACACTAAGGTTATAGACAGATACACACACTACGGTAAATAGACAGATACAGACACTACGGTTATAGACAGATATATACACACTACGGTTATAGACAGATACACACACTACGGTTGTAGACAGATACACACACTGCGGTTATAGACAGATACACACACTAAGGTTATAGACAGATACACACACTACGGTTATAGACAGATACACACACTACGGTTATAGACAGATACACACACTACGGTTATAGACAGATACACACACTACGGTTATAGACAGATACACACACTGCGGTTATAGACAGATACACACACTACGGTTATAGACAGATATATACACACTACGGTTACAAACAGATGTATACACACTACGGTTATAGACAGATACACACACTACGGTTATAGACAGATACACACACTACGGTTACAGACAGATACTCACACTGCGGTTATAGACAGATACACACACTACGGTTATAGACAGATACACACACTACGGTTATAGACAGATACACACACTACGGTTATAGACAGATACACACACTGCGGTTATAGACACATACACACACTACGGTTATAGACAGATATATAGACACTACGGTTACAGACAGATACACACACTACGGTTATAGGCAGATACACACACTACGGTTATAGAGAGATACACACACTGCGGTTATAGACAGATACACACACTACGGTTATAGACAGATATATACACACTACGGTTATAAACAGATGTATACACACTACGGTTATAGACAGATACACACACTACGGTTATAGACAGATACACACACTGCGGTTATAGACAGATACACACACTAGGGTTATAGACAGATACACACACTGTGGTTATAGACAGATACACACACTACGGTTATAGACAGATACACACACTACGGTTATAGACAGATACACACACTACGGTTATAGACAGATATATAGACACTACGGTTACAGACAGATACACACACTACGGTTATAGATAGATACACACACTACGGTTATAGACAGATACACACACTGCGGTTATAGACAGATACACACACTACGGTTATAGACAGATATATACACACTACGGTTATAAACAGATGTATACACACTACGGTTATAGACAGATACACACACTACGGTTATAGACAGATACACACACTACGGTTATAGACAGATATATAGACACTACGGTTACAGACAGATACACACACTACGGTTATAGACAGATACACACACTACGGTTATAGACAGATACACACACTGCGGTTATAGACAGATACACACACCACGGTTATAGACAGATATATGCACACTACGGTTATAAACAGATGTATACACACTACGGTTATAGACAGATACACACACTACGGTTATAGACAGATATATAGACACTACGGTTACAGACAGATACACACACTACGGTTATAGACAGATACACACACTGCGGTTTTAGACAGATACACACATTACGGTTATAGACAGATACGCACACTACGGTTATAGACAGATACACACACTACGATTATAGACAGATACACACACTACGGTTATAGACAGATACGCACACTACGGTTATAGACAGATACACACTACGGTTATAGACAGATACACACACTACGGTTATAGATAAATATATACACACTACGGTTATAGACAGATACACACACTACGGTTATAGACAGATACACACACTACGGTTATAGACAGATACACACTACGGTTATAGACAGATACACACACTACGGTTATAGATAGATATATACACACTACGGTTATAGACAGATACACACACTACGGTTATAGACATATACACACACTACGGTTATAGACAGATATATACACACTACGGTTATAGACAGATACACACACTACGGTTATAGACAGATACACACACTACGGTTATAAACAGATACACACACTACGGTTATAGACAGATACACTCATTACGGTTATAGACAGATACTCACACTGCGGTTATAGACAGATACACACATTACGGTTATAGACAGATACACACACTACGGTTATAGACAGATACACACACTACGGTTATAGACAGATACACACTACGGTTATAGACAGATACACACACTACGGTTATAGATAGATATATACACACTACGGTTATAGACATATACACACACTACGGTTATAGACAGATATATACACACTACGGTTATAGACAGATACACACACTACGGTTATAGACAGATACACACACTACGGTTATAAACAGATACACACACTACGGTTATAAACAGTTACACTCATTACGGTTATAGACAGATACTCACACTGCGGTTATAGACAGATACACACATTACGGTTATAGACAGATACACACACTGTGGTTACAGACAGATACACACATTACGGTTATAGACAGACATATAGACACTACGGTTACAGACAGATACACACACTACGGTTATAGACAGATACACACACTACGGTTATAGACAGATACACACACTGCGGTTATAGACAGATACACACACTACGGTTATAGACAGATATATACACACTACGGTTATAAACAGATGTATACACACTACGGTTATAGACAGATACACACACTACGGTTATAGACAGATACACACACTACGGTTACAGACAGATACACACATTACGGTTATAGACAGGTACACACACTACGGTTATAGACAGATATATACCCACTACGGTTATAGACATATACACACACTACGGTTATAGACAGATACGCACACTACGGTTATAGACAAATACACACTACGGTTATAGACAGATACACACACTACGGTTATAGATAAATATATACACACTACGGTTATAGACAGATACACACACTACGGTTATAGACAGATACACACACTACGGTTATACATAGATATATACACACTACGGTTATAGACAGAAACGCACACTACGGTTATAGACATATACACACACTACGGTTATAGACAGATATATACACACTACGGTTATAGACAGATACACACACTACGGTTATAGACAGATACACACACTACGGTTATAAACAGATACACACACTACGGTTATAGACAGATACACTCATTACGGTTATAGACAGATACTCACACTGCGGTTATAGACAGATACACACATTACGGTTATAGACAGATACACACACTACGGTTATAGACAGATACACACACTACGGTTATAGACAGATACACACTACGGTTATAGACAGATACACACACTACGGTTATACATAGATATATACACACTACGGTTATAGACAGATACAGACACTACGATTATAGACATATACACACACTACGGTTATAGACAGATATATACACACTACGGTTATAGACAGATACACACACTACGGTTATAGACAGATACACACACTACGGTTATAAACAGATACACACACTACGGTTATAGACAGATACACACACTACGATTAAAAACAGTTACACTCATTACGGTTTTAGACAGATACTCACACTGCGGTTATAGACAGATATACACACTACGGTTATAGACAGATACACACTACGGTTATAGACAGATACACACACTACGGTTATAAACAGATACACACACTACGGTTATAGACAGATACACACACTACGGTTATAGACATATACACACACTACGGTTATAGACAGATATATACACACTACGGTTATTGACAGATACACACACTACGGTTATAGACAGATACACACACTACGGTTATAAACAGATACACACACTACGGTTATAAACAGTTACACTCATTACGGTTATAGACAGATACTCACACTGCGGTTATAGACAGATACACACATTACGGTTATAGACAGATACACACACTACGGTTATAGACAGATACACACACTACGGTTACAGACAAATATATCCACACTACGGTTGTAGACAGATATATACACACTACGGTTATAGACAGATACGCACATTACGGTTATACACAGATACACACACTACGGTTATATACAGATATATACACACTACGGTTATAGACAGATATATACACACTACGGTTATAGACAGATATATACACTACGGTTATAGACAGATACGCACACTACGGTTATAGACAGATACGCACACTACGGTTATAGACAGATACACACACTACGGTTATATACAGATACACACACTGCCGTTATAAACAGATACACTCATTACGGTTATAGACAAATACTCACACTGCGGTTATAGACAGATACACACATTACGGTTATAGACAGATACACACACTACGGTTATAGACAGATACACACACTACGGTTATAGATAGATATATATATATATACGGTTATAGACAGATACACACATTACGGTTATAGACAGATACACACACTACGGTTATAAACAGATACTCACACTACGGTTATAGACAGATACACACACTACGGTTATAGACAGATACACACACTACGGTTATAGACAGATACACACACTACGGTTATAGACAGATATATACACTACGGTTATAGACAGATATATACACACTACGGTTATAGAGAGATACACACACTACGGTTATAGACAGATACACACACTACGGTTATAAACAGATACTCACACTGCGGTTATAGACAGATACACACACTACGGTTATAGACAGATACAGACACTACGGTTATAAACAGATGTATACACACTACGGTTATAGACAGATACTCACACTACGGTTATAGACAGATACACACACTACGGTTATAGACAGATACTCACACTGTGGTTACAGACAGATACACACATTACGGTTATAGACAGACATATAGACACTACGGTTACAGACAGATACACACACTACGGTTATAGACAGATACACACACTACGGTTATAGACAGATACACACACTGCGGTTATAGACAGATACACACACTACGGTTATAGACAGATATATACACACTACGGTTATAAACAGATGTATACACACTACGGTTATAGACAGATACACACACTACGGTTATAGACAGATACACACACTACGGTTACAGATAGATACTCGCACTGCGGTAATAGACAGATACACACACTGCGGTTATAGACAGATACACACACTACGGTTATAGACAGATACACACACTACGGTTATAGACAGATACACACATTACGGTTATAGACAGGTACACACACTACGGTTATAGACAGATATATACCCACTACGGTTATAGACATATACACACACTACGGTGATAGACAGATACACACACTACGGTTATACACAGATATACAGACACTACGGTTACAGACAGATACACACACTACGGTTATAGAGAGATACACACACTGCGGTTATAGACAGATACACACATTACGGTTATAGACAGATGCGCACACTACGGTTATAGACAGATACACACACTACGGTTATAGACAGATACACACACTACGGTTATAGACAGATACGCACACTACGGTTATAGACAAATACACACTACGGTTATAGACAGATACACACACTACGGTTATAGATAAATATATACACACTACGGTTATAGACAGATACACACACTACGGTTATAGACAGATACACACACTACGGTTATACATAGATATATACACACTACGGTTATAGACAGATACACACACTACGGTTATAGACATATACACACACTACGGTTATAGACAGATATATACACACTACGGTTATAGACAGATACACACACTACGGTTATAGACAGATACACACACTACGGTTATAAACAGATACACACACTACGGTTATAGACAGATACACTCATTAGGGTTATACACAGATACTCACACTGCGGTTATAGACAGATACACACATTACGGTTATAGACAGATACACACACTACGGTTATAGACAGATACACACACTACGGTTATAGACAGATACACACTACGGTTATAGACAGATACACACACTACGGTTATACATAGATATATACACACTACGGTTATAGACAGATACAGACACTACGATTATAGACATATACACACACTACGGTTATAGACAGATATATACACACTACGGTTATAGACAGATACACACACTACGGTTATAGACAGATACACACACTACGGTTATAAACAGATACACACACTACGGTTATAGACAGATACACACACTACGATTAAAAACAGTTACACTCATTACGGTTATAGACAGATACTCACACTGCGGTTATAGACAGATATACACACTACGGTATAGACAGATACACACTACGGTTATAGACAGATACACACACTACGGTTATAGATAGATATATACACACTACGGTTATAGACAGATACACACACTACGGCTATAGACATATACACACACTGCGGTTATAGACAGATACACACACTAGGGTTATAGACAGATACACACACTGTGGTTATAGACAGATACACACACTACGGTTATAGACAGATACACACACTACGGTTATAGACAGATACACACACTACGGTTATAGACAGATATATAGACACTACGGTTACAGACAGATACACACACTACGGTTATAGATAGATACACACACTACGGTTATAGACAGATACACACACTGCGGTTATAGACAGATACACACACTACGGTTATAGACAGATATATACACACTACGGTTATAAACAGATGTATACACACTACGGTTATACACAGATACACACACTACGGTTATAGACAGATACACACACTACGGTTATAGACAGATATATAGACACTACGGTTACAGACAGATACACACACTACGGTTATAGACAGATACACACACTACGGTTATAGACAGATACACACACTGCGGTTATAGACAGATACACACACTACGGTTATAGACAGATATATGCACACTACGGTTATAAACAGATGTATACACACTACGGTTATAGACAGATACACACACTACGGTTATAGACAGATATATAGACACTACGGTTACAGACAGATACACACACTACGGTTATAGACAGATACACACACTGCGGTTTTAGACAGATACACACATTACGGTTATAGACAGATACGCACACTACGGTTATAGACAGATACACACACTACGGTTATAGACAGATACACACACTACGGTTATAGACAGATACGCACACTACGGTTATAGACAGATACACACTACGGTTATAGACAGATACACACACTACGGTTATAGATAAATATATACACACTACGGTTATAGACAGATACACACACTACGGTTATAAACAGATACACACACTACGGTTATAGACAGATACACACTACGGTTATAGACAGATACACACACTACGGTTATAGATAGATATATACACACTACGGTTATAGACAGATACACACACTACGGTTATAGACATATACACACACTACGGTTATAGACAGATATATACACACTACGGTTATAGACAGATACACACACTACGGTTATAGACAGATACACACACTACGGTTATAAACAGATACACACACTACGGTTATAGACAGATACACTCATTACGGTTATAGACAGATACTCACACTGCGGTTATAGACAGATACACACATTACGGTTATAGACAGATACACACACTACGGTTATAGACAGATACACACACTACGGTTATAGACAGATACACACTACGGT
Organism: Ostrea denselamellosa; assembly: GCA_024699665.1. Taxonomy (NCBI): domain Eukaryota; kingdom Metazoa; phylum Mollusca; class Bivalvia; order Ostreida; family Ostreidae; genus Ostrea; species Ostrea denselamellosa. The sequence goes on from JAMZEH010000075.1 coordinate 6,821,574, forward strand.
TATAGACAGATACACACACTACGGTTATAGATAGATATATACACACTACGGTTATAGACAGATACACACACTACGGTTATAGACATATAAACACACTACGGTTATAGACAGATATATACACACTACGGTTATAGACAGATACACACACTACGGTTATAGACAGATACACACACTACGGTTATAAACAGATACACACACTACGGTTATAAACAGTTACACTCATTACGGTTATAGACAGATACTCACACTGCGGTTATAGACAGATACACACATTACGGTTATAGACAGATACACACACTGTGGTTACAGACAGATACACACATTACGGTTATAGACAGACATATAGACACTACGGTTACAGACAGATACACACACTACGGTTATAGACAGATACACACACTACGGTTATAGACAGATACACACACTGCGGTTATAGACAGATACACACACTACGGTTATAGACAGATATATACACACTACGGTTATAAACAGATGTATACACACTACGGTTATAGACAGATACACACACTACGGTTATAGACAGATACACACACTACGGTTACAGACAGATACACACATTACGGTTATAGGCAGGTACACACACTACGGTTATAGACAGATATATACCCACTACGGTTATAGACATATACACACACTACGGTTATAGACAGATACGCACACTACGGTTATAGACAAATACACACTACGGTTATAGACAGATACACACACTACGGTTATAGATAAATATATACACACTACGGTTATAGACAGATACACACACTACGGTTATAGACAGATACACACACTACGGTTATACATAGATATATACACACTACGGTTATAGACAGATACACACACTACGGTTATAGACATATACACACACTACGGTTATAGACAGATATATACACACTACGGTTATAGACAGATACACACACTACGGTTATAGACAGATACACACACTACGGTTATAAACAGATACACACACTACGGTTATAGACAGATACACTCATTACGGTTATAGACAGATACTCACACTGCGGTTATAGACAGATACACACATTACGGTTATAGACAGATACACACACTACGGTTATAGACAGATACACACACTACGGTTATAGACAGATACACACTACGGTTATAGACAGATACACACACTACGGTTATACATAGATATATACACACTACGGTTATAGACAGATACAGACACTACGATTATAGACATATACACACACTACGGTTATAGACAGATATATACACACTACGGTTATAGACAGATACACACACTACGGTTATAGACAGATACACACACTACGGTTATAAACAGATACACACACTACGGTTATAGACAGATACACACACTACGATTAAAAACAGTTACACTCATTACGGTTATAGACAGATACTCACACTGCGGTTATAGACAGATATACACACTACGGTTATAGACAGATACACACTACGGTTATAGACAGATACACACACTACGGTTATAAACAGATACACACACTACGGTTATAGACAGATACACACACTACGGTTATAGACATATACACACACTACGGTTATAGACAGATATATACACACTACGGTTATAGACAGATACACACACTACGGTTATAGACAGATACACACACTACGGTTATAAACAGATACACACACTACGGTTATAAACAGTTACACTCATTACGGTTATAGACAGATACTCACACTGCGGTTATAGACAGATACACACATTACGGTTATAGACAGATGCACACACTACGGTTATAGACAGATACACACACTACGGTTACAGACAAATATATCCACACTACGGTTGTAGACAGATATATACACACTACGGTTATAGACAGATACACACACTACGGTTATAGACAGATACACACACTACGGTTATAAACAGATACACACACTACGGTTATAAACAGTTACACTCATTACGGTTATAGACAGATACTCACACTGCGGTTATAGACAGATACACACATTACGGTTATAGACAGATGCACACACTACGGTTATAGACAGATACACACACTACGGTTACAGACAAATATATCCACACTACGGTTGTAGACAGATATATACACACTACGGTTATAGACAGATACGCACATTACGGTTATACACAGATACACACACTACGGTTATATACAGATATATACACACTACGGTTATAGACAGATATATACACACTACGGTTATAGACAGATATATACACTACGGTTATAGACAGATACGCACACTACGGTTATAGACAGATACGCACACTACGGTTATAGACAGATACACACACTACGGTTATATACAGATACACACACTGCCGTTATAAACAGATACACTCATTACGGTTATAGACAGATACTCACACTGCGGTTATAGACAGATACACACATTACGGTTATAGACAGATACACACACTACGGTTATAGACAGATACACACACTACGGTTATAGATAGATATATATACACTACGGTTATAGACAGATACACACATTACGGTTATAGACAGATACACACACTACGGTTATAAACAGATACTCACACTACGGTTATAGACAGATACACACACTACGGTTATAGACAGATACACACACTACGGTTATAGACAGATACACACACTACGGTTATAGACAGATATATACACTACGGTTATAGACAGATATATACACACTACGGTTATAGAGAGATACACACACTACGGTTATAGACAGATACAGACACTACGGTTATAAACAGATGTATACACACTACGGTTATAGACAGATACTCACACTACGGTTATAGACAGATACACACACTACGGTTATAGACAGATACTCACACTGTGGTTACAGACAGATACACACATTACGGTTATAGACAGATATATACACACTACGGTTATAGAGAGATACACACACTACGGTTATAGACAGATACAGACACTACGGTTATAAACAGATGTATACACACTACGGTTATAGACAGATACACACTACGGTTATAGACAGATACACACACTACGGTTATAGACAGATACTCACACTGTGGTTACAGACAGATACACACATTACGGTTATAGACAGATATATAGACATTACGGTTACAGACAGATACACACACTACGGTTATAGACAGATACACACACTACGGTTATAGACAGATACACACACTGCGGTTATAGACAGATACACACACTACGGTTATAGACAGATATATACACACTACGGTTATAAACAGATGTATACACACTACGGTTATAGACAGATACACACACTACGGTTATAGACAGATACACACACTACGGTTACAGACAGATACTCGCACTGCGGTAATAGACAGATACACACACTGCGGTTATAGACAGATACACACACTACGGTTATAGACAGATACACACACTACGGTTATAGACAGATACACACATTACGGTTATAGACAGGTACACACACTACGGTTATAGACAGATATATACCCACTACGGTTATAGACATATACACACACTACGGTGATAGACAGATGCGCACACTACGGTTATAGACAGATACACACACTACGGTTATAGACAGATACACACACTACGGTTATGGACAGATACGCACACTACGGTTATAGACAAATACACACTACGGTTATAGACAGATACACACACTACGGTTATAGAGAGATACACACACTGCGGTTATAGACAGATACACACATTACGGTTATAGACAGATGCGCACACTACGGTTATAGACAGATACACACACTATGGTTAGAGACAGATACACACACTACGGTTATAGACAGATACGCACACTACGGTTATAGACAAATACACACTACGGTTATAGACAGATACACACACTACGGTTATAGATAAATATATACACACTACGGTTATAGACAGATACACACACTACGGTTATAGACATATACACACACTACGGTTATAGACAGATATATACACACTACGGTTATAGACAGATACACACACTACGGTTATAGACAGATACACACACTACGGTTATAAACAGATACACACACTACGGTTATAGACAGATACACTCATTACGGTTATAGACAGATACTCACACTGCGGTTATAGACAGATACACACATTACGGTTATAGACAGATACACACACTACGGTTATAGACAGATACACACACTACGGTTATAGACAGATACACACTACGGTTATAGACAGATACACACACTACGGTTATAGATAGATATATACACACTACGGTTATAGACAGATACACACACTACGGCTATAGACATATACACACACTACGGTTATAGACAGATATATACACACTACGGTTATAGACAGATACACACACTACGGTTATAGACAGATACACACTCTACGGTTATAAACAGATACACACACTACGATTATAGACAGATACACACACTACGATTATAAACAGTTACACTCATTACGGTTATAGACAGATACTCACACTGCGGTTATAGACAGATACACACATTACGGTTATAGAGAGATACACACACTGCGGTTATAGACAGATACACACATTACGGTTATAGATAGATGCGCACACTACGGTTATAGACAGATACACACACTACGGTTATAGACAGATACACACACTACGGTTATAGACAGATACGCACACTACGGTTATAGACAAATACACATTACGGTTATAGACAGATACACACACTACGGTTATAGATAAATATATACACACTACGGTTATAGACAGATACACACACTACGGTTATAGACAGATACACACACTACGGTTATACATAGATATATACACACTACGGTTATAGACAGATACACACACTACGGTTATAGACATATACACACACTACGGTTATAGACAGATATATACACACTACGGTTATAGACAGATACACACACTACGGTTATAGACAGATACACACACTACGGTTATAAACAGATACACACACTACGGTTATAGACAGATACACTCATTACGGTTATAGACAGATACTCACACTGCGGTTATAGACAGATACACACATTACGGTTATAGACAGATACACACACTACGGTTATAGACAGATACACACACTACGGTTATAGACAGATACACACTACGGTTATAGACAGATACACACACTACGGTTATAGATAGATATATACACACTACGGTTATAGACAGATACAGACACTACGGTTATAGACATATACACACACTACGGTTATAGACAGATATATACACACTACGGTTATAGACAGATACACACACTACGGTTATAGACAGATACACACACTACGGTTATAAACAGATACACACACTACGGTTATAGACAGATACACACACTACGATTATAAACAGTTACACTCATTACGGTTATAGACAGATACTCACACTACGGTTACAGACAGATATACACACTACGGTTATAGACAGATACACACTACGGTTATAGACAGATACACACACTACGGTTATAGAAAGATATATACACACTACGGTTATAGACAGATACACACACTACGGCTATAGACATATACACACACTACGGTTATAGACAGATATATACACACTACGGTTATAGACAGATACACACACTGCGGTTATAGACAGATACACACATTACGGTTATAGACAGATACACACACTACGGTTATAGACAGATACACACACTACGGTTATAGACAGATACACACTACGGTTATAGACAGATACACACACTACGGTTATAGATAGATATATACACACTACGGTTATAGACAGATACACACACTACGGTTATAGACATATACACACACTACGGTTATAGACAGATATATACACACTACGGTTATAGACAGATACACACACTACGGTTATAGACAGATACACACACTACGGTTATAAACAGATACACACACTACGGTTATAAACAGTTACACTCATTACGGTTATAGACAGATACTCACACTGCGGTTATAGACAGATACACACATTACGGTTATAGACAGATACACACACTACGGTTATAGACAGATACACACACTACGGTTACAGACAAATATATCCACACTACGGTTGTAGACAGATATATACACACTACGGTTATAGACAGATACGCACATTACGGTTATACACAGATACACACACTACGGTTATATACAGATATATACACACTACGGTTATAGACAGATATATACACACTACGGTTATAGACAGATATATACACTACGGTTATAGACAGATACGCACACTACGGTTATAGACAGATACGCACACTACGGTTATAGACAGATACACACACTACGGTTATATACAGATACACACACTGCCGTTATAAACAGATACACTCATTACGGTTATAGACAGATACTCACACTGCGGTTATAGACATATACACACATTACGGTTATAGACAGATACACACACTACGGTTATAGACAGATACACACACTACGGTTATAGATAGATATATATACACTACGGTTATAGACAGATACACACATTACGGTTATAGACAGATACACACACTACGGTTATAAACAGATACTCACACTACGGTTATAGACAGATACACACACTACGGTTATAGACAGATACACACACTACGGTTATAGACAGATACACACACTACGGTTATAGACAGATATATACACTACGGTTATAGACAGATATATACACACTACGGTTATAGAGAGATACACACACTACGGTTATAGACAGATACACACACTACGGTTATAAACAGATACTCACACTGCGGTTATAGACAGATACACACACTACGGTTATAGACAGATACAGACACTACGGTTATAAACAGATGTATACACACTACGGTTATAGACAGATACTCACACTACGGTTATAGACAGATACACACACTACGGTTATAGACAGATACACACTACGGTTATAGACAGATACACACACTACGGTTATAGATAGATATATACACACTACGGTTATAGACAGATACACACACTACGGTTATAGACATATACACACACTACGGTTATAGACAGATATATACACACTACGGTTATAGACAGATACACACACTACGGTTATAGACAGATACACACACTACGGTTATAAACAGATACACACACTACGGTTATAGACAGATACACACACTACGATTATAAACAGTTACACTCATTACGGTTATAGACAGATACTCACACTACGGTTACAGACAGATATACACACTACGGTTATAGACAGATACACACTACGGTTATAGACAGATACACACACTACGGTTATAGAAAGATATATACACACTACGGTTATAGACAGATACACACACTACGGCTATAGACATATACACACACTACGGTTATAGACAGATATATACACACTACGGTTATAGACAGATACACACACTGCGGTTATAGACAGATACACACATTACGGTTATAGACAGATACACACACTACGGTTATAGACAGATACACACACTACGGTTATAGACAGATACACACTACGGTTATAGACAGATACACACACTACGGTTATAGATAGATATATACACACTACGGTTATAGACAGATACACACACTACGGTTATAGACATATACACACACTACGGTTATAGACAGATATATACACACTACGGTTATAGACAGATACACACACTACGGTTATAGACAGATACACACACTACGGTTATAAACAGATACACACACTACGGTTATAAACAGTTACACTCATTACGGTTATAGACAGATACTCACACTGCGGTTATAGACAGATACACACATTACGGTTATAGACAGATACACACACTACGGTTATAGACAGATACACACACTACGGTTACAGACAAATATATCCACACTACGGTTGTAGACAGATATATACACACTACGGTTATAGACAGATACGCACATTACGGTTATACACAGATACACACACTACGGTTATATACAGATATATACACACTACGGTTATAGACAGATATATACACACTACGGTTATAGACAGATATATACACTACGGTTATAGACAGATACGCACACTACGGTTATAGACAGATACGCACACTACGGTTATAGACAGATACACACACTACGGTTATATACAGATACACACACTGCCGTTATAAACAGATACACTCATTACGGTTATAGACAGATACTCACACTGCGGTTATAGACATATACACACATTACGGTTATAGACAGATACACACACTACGGTTATAGACAGATACACACACTACGGTTATAGATAGATATATATACACTACGGTTATAGACAGATACACACATTACGGTTATAGACAGATACACACACTACGGTTATAAACAGATACTCACACTACGGTTATAGACAGATACACACACTACGGTTATAGACAGATACACACACTACGGTTATAGACAGATACACACACTACGGTTATAGACAGATATATACACTACGGTTATAGACAGATATATACACACTACGGTTATAGAGAGATACACACACAACGGTTATAGACAGATACACACACTACGGTTATAAACAGATACTCACACTGCGGTTATAGACAGATACACACACTACGGTTATAGACAGATACAGACACTACGGTTATAAACAGATGTATACACACTACGGTTATAGGCAGATACTCACACTACGGTTATAGACAGATACACACACTACGGTTATAGACAAATACTCACACTGTGGTTACAGACAGATACACACATTACGGTTATAGACAGATATATAGACATTACGGTTACAGACAGATACACACACTACGGTTATAGACAGATACACACACTACGGTTATAGACAAATACACACACTGCGGTTATAGACAGATACACACACTACGGTTATAGACAGATATATACACTACGGTTATACATAGATATATACACACTACGGTTATAAACAGATACACACACTACGGTTATAGACATATACACACACTACGGTTATAGACAGATATATACACACTACGGTTATAGACAGATACACACACTACGGTTATAAACAGATACACACACTACGGTTATAGACAGATACACTCATTACGGTTATAGACAGATACTCACACTGCGGTTATAGACAGATACACACATTACGGTTATAGACAGATACACACACTACGGTTATAGACAGATACACACACTACGGTTATAGACAGATACACACTACGGTTATAGACAGATACACACACTACGGTTATAGATAGATATATACACACTACGGTTATAGACAGATACAGACACTACGGTTATAGACATATACACACACTACGGTTATAGACAGATATATACACACTACGGTTATAGACAGATACACACACTACGTTTATAGACAGATACACACACTACGGTTATAAACAGATACACACACTACGGTTATAGACAGATACACACACTACGATTATAAACAGTTACACTCATTACGGTTATAGACAGATACTCACACTACGGTTACAGACAGATATACACACTACGGTTATAGACAGATACACACTACGGTTATAGACAGATACACACACTACGGTTATAGATAGATATATACACACTACGGTTATAGACAGATACACACACTACGGTTATAGACAGATACACACACTACGATTATAAACAGTTACACTCATTACGGTTATAGACAGATACTCACACTGCGGTTATAGACAGATACACACATTACGGCTAGAGACAGATGCGCACACTACGGTTATAGACAGATACACACACTACGGTTATAGACAGATACACACACTACGGTTATAGACAGATACGCACACTACGGTTATAGACAGATACACACTACGGTTATAGACAGATACACACAATACGGTTATAGATAAATATATACACACTACGGTTATAGACAGATACACACACTACGGTTATAGACAGATACACACACTACGGTTATAGACAGATACACACATTACGGTTATAGACAGATACACACACTGCGGTTATAGACAGATACACACATTACGGTTATAGACAGATACACACACTACGGTTATAGACAGATACACACACTACGGTTATAGACAGATACACACTACGGTTATAGACAGATACACACACTACGGTTATAGATAGATATATACACACTACGGTTATAGACAGATACACACACTACGGTTATAGACAGATACACACACTACGGTTATAAACAGATACACACACTACGGTTATAAACAGTTACACTCATTACGGTTATAGACAGATACTCACACTGCGGTTATAGACAGATACACACATTACGGTTATAGACAGATACACACACTACGGTTATAGACAGATACACACACTACGGTTACAGACAAATATATCCACACTACGGTTGTAGACAGATATATACACACTACGGTTATAGACAGATACGCACATTACGGTTATACACAGATACACACACTACGGTTATATACAGATATATACACACTACGGTTATAGACAGATATATACACACTACGGTTATAGACAGATATATACACTACGGTTATAGACAGATACGCACACTACGGTTATAGACAGATACGCACACTACGGTTATAGACAGATACACACACTACGGTTATATACAGATACACACACTGCCGTTATAAACAGATACACTCATTACGGTTATAGACAGATACTCACACTGCGGTTATAGACATATACACACATTACGGTTATAGACAGATACACACACTACGGTTATAGACAGATACACACACTACGGTTATAGATAGATATATATACACTACGGTTATAGACAGATACACACATTACGGTTATAGACAGATACACACACTACGGTTATAAACAGATACTCACACTACGGTTATAGACAGATACACACACTACGGTTATAGACAGATACACACACTACGGTTATAGACAGATACACACACTACGGTTATAGACAGATATATACACTACGGTTATAGACAGATATATACACACTACGGTTATAGAGAGATACACACACTACGGTTATAGACAGATACACACACTACGGTTATAAACAGATACTCACACTGCGGTTATAGACAGATACACACACTACGGTTATAGACAGATACAGACACTACGGTTATAAACAGATGTATACACACTACGGTTATAGACAGATACTCACACTACGGTTATAGACAGATACACACACTACGGTTATAGACAGATACTCACACTGTGGTTACAGACAGATACACACATTACGGTTATAGACAGATATATAGACATTACGGTTACAGACAGATACACACACTACGGTTATAGACAGATACACACACTACGGTTATAGACAGATACACACACTGCGGTTATAGACAGATACACACACTACGGTTATAGACAGATATATACACTACGGTTATACATAGATATATACACACTACGGTTATAGACAGATACACACACTACGGTTATAGACATATACACACACTACGGTTATAGACAGATATATACACACTACGGTTATAGACAGATACACACACTACGGTTATAGACAGATACACACACTACGGTTATAAACAGATACACACACTACGGTTATAGACAGATACACTCATTACGGTTATAGACAGATACTCACACTGCGGTTATAGACAGATACACACATTACGGTTATAGACAGATACACACACTACGGTTATAGACAGATACACACACTACGGTTATAGACAGATACACACTACGGTTATAGACAGATACACACACTACGGTTATAGATAGATATATACACACTACGGTTATAGACAGATACAGACACTACGGTTATAGACATATACACACACTACGGTTATAGACAGATATATACACACTACGGTTATAGACAGATACACACACTACGTTTATAGACAGATACACACACTACGGTTATAAACAGATACACACACTACGGTTATAGACAGATACACACACTACGATTATAAACAGTTACACTCATTACGGTTATAGACAGATACTCACACTACGGTTACAGACAGATATACACACTACGGTTATAGACAGATACACACTACGGTTATAGACAGATACACACACTACGGTTATAGATAGATATATACACACTACGGTTATAGACAGATACACACACTACGGTTATAGACAGATACACACACTACGATTATAAACAGTTACACTCATTACGGTTATAGACAGATACTCACACTGCGGTTATAGACAGATACACACATTACGGCTAGAGACAGATGCGCACACTACGGTTATAGACAGATACACACACTACGGTTATAGACAGATACACACACTACGGTTATAGACAGATACGCACACTACGGTTATAGACAGATACACACAATACGGTTATAGATAAATATATACACACTACGGTTATAGACAGATACACACACTACGGTTATAGACAGATACACACACTACGGTTATAGACAGATACACACACTACGGTTATAGACAGATACACACAGTACGGTTATAGACAGATACACACACTGCGGTTATAGACAGATACACACATTACGGTTATAGACAGATACACACACTACGGTTATAGACAGATACACACACTACGGTTATAGACAGATACACACTACGGTTATAGACAGATACACACACTACGGTTATAGATAGATATATACACACTACGGTTATAGACAGATACACACACTACGGTTATAGACATATACACACACTACGGTTATAGACAGATATATACACACTGCGGTCATAGACAGATACACACACTACGGTTATAGACAGATACACACACTACGGTTATAAACAGATACACACACTACGGTTATAAACAGTTACACTCATTACGGTTATAGACAGATACTCACACTGCGGTTATAGACAGATACACACATTACGGTTATAGACAGATATACACACTACGGTTATAGACAGATACACACACTACGGTTACAGACAAATATATCCACACTACGGTTGTAGACAGATATATACACACTACGGTTATAGACAGATACGCACATTACGGTTATACACAGATACACACACTACGGTTATATACAGATATATACACACTACGGTTATAGACAGATATATACACACTACGGTTATAGACAGATATATACACTACGGTTATAGACAGATACGCACACTACGGTTATAGACAGATACACACACTACGGTTATAGACAGATACACACACTGCGGTTATAGACAGATACACACACTACGGTTATAGACAGATATATACACACTACGGTTATAAACAGATGTATACACACTACGGTTATAGACAGATACACACACTACGGTTATAGACAGATACACACACTACGGTTTCAGACAGATACTCGCACTGCGGTAATAGACAGATACACACACTGCGGTTATAGACAGATACACACACTACGGTTATAGACAGATACACACACTACGGTTATAGACAGATACACACATTACGGTTATAGACAGGTACACACACTACGGTTATAGACAGATATATACCCACTACGGTTATAGACATATACACACACTACGGTGATAGACAGATGCGCACACTACGGTTATAGACAGATACACACACTACGGTTATAGACAGATACACACACTACGGTTATAGACAGATACGCACACTACGGTTATAGACAAATACACACTACGGTTATAGACAGATACACACACTACGGTTATAGAGAGATACACACACTGCGGTTATAGACAGATACACACATTACGGTTATAGACAGATGCGCACACTACGGTTATAGACAGATACACACACTATGGTTATAGACAGATACACACACTACGGTTATAGACAGATACGCACACTACGGTTATAGACAAATACACACTACGGTTATAGACAGATACACACACTACGGTTATAGATAAATATATACACACTACGGTTATAGACAGATACACACACTACGGTTATAGACAGATACACACACTACGGTTATACATAGATATATACACACTACGGTTATAGACAGATACACACACTACGGTTATAGACATATACACACACTACGGTTATAGACAGATATATACACACTACGGTTATAGACAGATACACACACTACGGTTATAGACAGATACACACACTACGGTTATAAACAGATACACACACTACGGTTATAGACAGATACACTCATTACGGTTATAGACAGATACTCACACTGCGGTTATAGACAGATACACACACTACGGTTATAGACAGATACACACACTACGGTTATAGATAGATATATACACACTACGGTTATAGACAGATACAGACACTACGGTTATAGACATATACACACACTACGGTTATAGACAGATATATACACACTACGGTTATAGACAGATACACACACTACGGTTATAGACAGATACACACACTACGGTTATAAACAGATACACACACTACGGTTATAGACAGATACACACACTACGATTATAAACAGTTACACTCATTACGGTTATAGACAGATACTCACACTACCGTTACAGACAGATATACACACTACGGTTATAGACAGATACACACTACGGTTATAGACAGATACACACACTACGGTTATAGATAGGTATATACACACTACGGTTATAGACAGATACACACACTACGGCTATAGACATATACACACACTACGGTTATAGACAGATATATACACACTACGGTTATAGACAGATACACACACTACGGTTATAGACAGATACACACTCTACGGTTATAAACAGATACACACACTACGGTTATAGACAGATACACACACTACGATTATAAACAGTTACACTCATTACGGTTATAGACAGATACTCACACTGCGGTTATAGACAGATACACACATTACGGTTATAGAGAGATACACACACTGCGGTTATAGGCAGATACACACATTACGGTTATAGACAGATGCGCACACTACGGTTATAGACAGATAAACACACTACGGTTATAGACAGATACGCACACTACGGTTATAGACAGATACACACTACGGTTATAGACAGATACACACACTACGGTTATAGATAAATATATACACACTACGGTTATAGACAGATACACACACTACGGTTATAGACAGATACACACACTACGGTTATACATAGATATATACACACTACGGTTATAGACAGATACACACACTACGGTTATAGACATATACACACACTACGGTTATAGACAGATATATATACACACTACGGTTATAGACAGATACACACACTACGGTTATAGACAGATACACACACTACGGTTATAAACAGATACACACACTACGGTTATAGACAGATACACTCATTACGGTTATAGACAGATACTCACACTGCGGTTATAGACAGATACACACATTACGGTTATAGACAGATACACACACTACGGTTATAGACAGATACACACACTACGGTTATAGACAGATACACAGTACGGTTATAGACAGATACACACACTACGGTTATAGATAGATATATACACACTACGGTTATAGACAGATACAGACACTACGGTTATAGACATATACACACACTACGGTTATAGACAGATATATACACACTACGGTTATAGACAGATACACACACTACGATTATAAACAGTTACACTCATTACGGTTATAGACAGATACTCACACTACGGTTACAGACAGATATACACACTACGGTTATAGACAGATACACACTACGGTTATAGACAGATACACACACTACGATTATAAACAGTTACACTCATTACGGTTATAGACAGATACTCACACTACGGTTACAGACAGATATACACACTACGGTTATAGACAGATACACACTACGGTTATAGACAGATACACACACTACGGTTATAGATAGATATATACACACTACGGGTATAGACAGATACACACACTACGGCTATAGACATATACACACACTACGGTTATAGACAGATATATAGACACTACGGTTATAGACAGATACACACACTACGGTTATAGACAGATACACACTCTACGGTTATAAACAGATACACACACTACGGTTATAGACAGATACACACACTACGATTATAAACAGTTACACTCATTACGGTTATAGACAGATACTCACACTGCGGTTATAGACAGATACACACATTACGGTTATAGACAGATACACACACTACGGTTATAGACAGATACACACACTACGGTTACAGACAGATATATCCACACTACTGTTGTAGACAGATATATACACACTACGGTTATAGACAGATACGCACATTACGGTTATAGACAGATATACACACTACGGTTATATACAGATATATACACACTACGGTTATAGACAGATATATACACACTACGGTTATAGACAGATATATACACTACGGTTATAGACAGATACGCACACTACGGTTATAGACAGAGACGCACACTACGGTTATAGACAGATACACACACTACGGTTATATACAGATACACACACTGCCGTTATAAACAGATACACTCATTACGGTTATAGACAGATACTCACACTGCGGTTATAGACAGATACACACATTACGGTTATAGACAGATACACACACTACGGTTATAGACAGATACACACACTACGGTTATAGATAGATATTTATACACTACGGTTATAGACAGATACACACATTACGGTTATAGACAGATACACACACTACGGTTATAAACAGATACTCACACTACGGTTATAGACAGATACACACACTACGGTTATAGACAGATACACACACTACGGTTATAGACAGATACACACACTACGGTTATAGACAGATATATACACTACGGTTATAAACAGATACACACACTACGGTTATAGACAGATATATACACACTACGGTTATAGAGAGATACACACACTACGGTTATAGACAGATACACACACTACGGTTATAGACAGATACACACATTACGGTTATAGACAGATACTCACACTGCGGTTATAGACGGATACACACATTACGGTTATAGACAGATACACACACTACGGTTATAGACAGATACACACACTACGGTTATAAACAGATACTCACACTGCGGTTATAGACAGATACACACACTACGGTTATAGACAGATACAGACACTACGGTTATAAACAGATGTATACACACTACGGTTATAGACAGATACTCACACTACGGTTATAGACAGATACACACACTACGGTTATAGACAGATACTCACACTGTGGTTACAGACAGATACACACATTACGGTTATAGACAGATATATAGACACTACGGTTACAGACAGATACACACACTACGGTTATAGACAGATACACACACTACGGTTATAGACAGATACACACACTGCGGTTATAGACAGATACACACACTACGGTTATAGACAGATATAAACACACTACGGTTATAAACAGATGTATACACACTACGGTTATAGACAGATACACACACTACGGTTATAGACAGATACACACACTACGGTTACAGACAGATACTCGCACTGCGGTAATAGACAGATACACACACTGCGGTTATAGACAGATACACACACTACGGTTATAGACAGATACACACACTACGGTTATAGACAGATACACACATTACGGTTATAGACAGGTACACACACTACGGTTATAGACAGATATATACCCACTACGGTTATAGACATATACACACACTACGGTGATAGACAGATACACACACTACGGTTATACACAGATATACAGACACTACGGTTACAGACAGATACACACACTACGGTTATAGAGAGATACACACACTGCGGTTATAGACAGATACACACATTACGGCTATAGACAGATGCGCACACTACGGTTATAGACAGATACACACACTACGGTTATAGACAGATACACACACTACGGTTATAGACAGATACGCACACTACGGTTATAGACAGATACACACTACGGTTATAGACAGATACACACACTACGGTTATAGATAAATATATACACACTACGGTTATAGACAGATACACACACTACGGTTATATACAGATACACACACTACGGTTATAGACAGATACACACATTACGGTTATAGACTGATACACACACTACGGTTATAGATAGATATATACACACTACGGTTATAGACAGATACACACACTACGGTTATAGACATATACACACACTACGGTTATAGACAGATATATACACACTACGGTTATAGACAGATACACACACTACGGTTATAGACAGATACACACACTACGGTTATAAACAGATACACACACTACGGTTATAGACAGATACACACACTACGGTTATAAACAGATACACTCATTACGGTTATAGACAGATACCCACACTGCGGTTATAGACAGATACACACATTACGGTTATAGACAGATACACACACTACGGTTATAGACAGATACACACACTACGGTTATAGACAGATACACACTACGGTTATAGACAGATACACACACTACGGTTATAGATAGATATATACACACTACGGTTATAGACAGATACACACACTACGGTTATAGACATATACACACACTACGGTTATAGACAGATATATACACACTACGGTTATAGACAGATACACACACTACGGTTATAGACAGATACACACACTACGGTTATAAACAGATACACACACTACGGTTATAGACAGATACACACACTACGGTTATAGACAGATATATACACTACGGTTATAGACAGATACGCACACTACGGTTATAGACAGATACGCACACTACGGTTATAGACAGATACACACACTACGGTTATAGACAGATACACATACTGCCGTTATAAACAGATACACTCATTACGGTTATAGACAGATACTCACACTGCGGTTATAGACAGATACACACATCACGGTTATAGAGATATACACACACTACGGTTATAGACAGATACACACACTACGGTTATAGATAGATATATACACACTACGGTTATAGACAGATACACACATTACGGTTATAGACAGATACACACACTACGGTTATAAACAGATACTCACACTACGGTTATAGACAGATACACACACTACGGTTATAGACAGATACACACACTACGGTTATAGACAGATACACACACTACGGTTATAGACAGATACACACTACGGTTATAGACAGATACACACACTACGGTTATAGATAGATATATACACACTACGGTTATAGACAGATACAGACACTACGGTTATAGACATATACACACACTACGGTTATAGACAGATATATACACACTACGGTTATAGACAGATACACACACTACGGTTATAGACAGATACACACACTACGGTTATAAACAGATACACACACTACGGTTATAGACAGATACACACACTACGATTATAAACAGTTACACTCATTACGGTTATAGACAGATACTCACACTACGGTTACAGACAGATATACACACTACGGTTATAGACAGATACACACTACGGTTATAGACAGATACACACACTACGGTTATAGATAGATATATACACACTACGGTTATAGACAGATACACACACTACGGCTATAGACATATACACACACTACGGTTATAGACAGATATATACACACTACGGTTATAGACAGATACACACACTACGGTTATAGACAGATACACACTCTACGGTTATAAACAGATACACACACTACGGTTATCGACAGATACACACACTACGATTATAAACAGTTACACTCATTACGGTTATAGACAGATACTCACACTGCGGTTATAGACAGATACACACATTACGGTTATAGACAGATACACACACTACGGTTATAGACAGATACACACACTACGGTTACAGACAGATATATCCACACTACGGTTGTAGACAGATATATACACACTACGGTTATAGACAGATACGCACATTACGGTTATAGACAGATATACACACTACGGTTATATACAGATATATACACACTACGGTTATAGACAGATATATACACACTACGGTTATAGACAGATATATACACTACGGTTATAGACAGATACGCACACTACGGTTATAGACAGAGACGCACACTACGGTTATAGACAGATACACACACTACGGTTATATACAGATACACACACTGCCGTTATAAACAGATACACTCATTATGGTTATAGACAGATACTCACACTGCGGTTATAGACAGATACACACATTACGGTTATAGACAGATACACACACTACGGTTATAGACAGATACACACACTACTGTTATAGATAGATATTTATACACTACGGTTATAGACAGATACACACATTACGGTTATAGACAGATACACACACTACGGTTATAAACAGATACTCACACTACGGTTATAGACAGATACACACACTACGGTTATAGACAGATACACACACTACGGTTATAGACAGATACACACACTACGGTTATAGACAGATATATACACTACGGTTATAGACAGATACACACACTACGGTTATAGACAGATATATACACACTACGGTTATAGAGAGATACACACACTACGGTTATAGACAGATACGCACACTACGGTTATAGACAGATACACACATTACGGTTATAGACAGATACTCACACTGCGGTTATAGACGGATACACACATTACGGTTATAGACAGATACACACACTACGGTTATAGACAGATACACACACTACGGTTATAAACAGATACTCACACTGCGGTTATAGACAGATACACACACTACGGTTATAGACAGATACAGACACTACGGTTATAAACAGATGTATACACACTACGGTTATAGACAGATACTCACACTACGGTTATAGACAGATACACACACTACGGTTATAGACAGATACTCACACTGTGGTTACAGACAGATACACACATTACGGTTATAGACAGATATATAGACACTACGGTTACAGACAGATACACACACTACGGTTATAGACAGATACACACACTACGGTTATAGACAGATACACACACTGCGGTTATAGACAGATACACACACTACGGTTATAGACAGATATATACACACTACGGTTATAAACAGATGTATACACACTACGGTTATAGACAGATACACACACTACGGTTATAGACAGATACACACACTACGGTTACAGACAGATACTCGCACTGCGGTAATAGACAGATACACACACTGCGGTTATAGACAGATACACACACTACGGTTATAGACAGATACACACACTACGGTTATAGACAGATACACACATTACGGTTATAGACAGGTACACACACTACGGTTATAGACAGATATATACCCACTACGGTTATAGACATATACACACACTACGGTGATAGACAGATACACACACTACGGTTATACACAGATATACAGACACTACGGTTACAGACAGATACACACACTACGGTTATAGAGAGATACACACACTGCGGTTATAGACAGATACACACATTACGGCTATAGACAGATGCGCACACTACGGTTATAGACAGATACACACACTACGGTTATAGGCAGATACACACACTACGGTTATAGACAGATACGCACACTACGGTTATAGACAGATACACACTACGGTTATAGACAGATACACACACTACGGTTATAGATAAATATATACACACTACGGTTATAGACAGATACACACACTACGGTTATATACAGATACACACACTACGGTTATAGACAGTTACACACATTACGGTTATAGACAGATACACACACTACGGTTATAGATAGATAAATACACACTACGGTTATAGACAGATACACACACTACGGTTATAGACATATACACACACTACGGTTATAGACAGATATATACACACTACGGTTATAGACAGATACACACACTACGGTTATAGACAGATACACACACTACGGTTATAAACAGATACACACACTACGGTTATAGACAGATACACACACTACGGTTATAAACAGATACACTCATTACGGTTATAGACAGATACCCACACTGCGGTTATAGACAGATACACACATTACGGTTATAGACAGATACACACACTACGGTTATAGACAGATACACACACTACGGTTATAGACAGATACACACTACGGTTATAGACAGATACACACACTACGGTTATAGATAGATATATACACACTACGGTTATAGACAGATACACACACTACGGTTATAGACATATACACACACTACGGTTATAGACAGATATATACACACTACGGTTATAGACAGATACACACACTACGGTTATAGACAGATACACACACTACGGTTATAAACAGATACACACACTACGGTTATAGACAGATACACACACTACGATTATAAACAGATACACTCATTACGGTTATAGACAGATACTCACACTGCGGTTATAGACAGATACACACATTACGGTTATAGACAGATACACACACTACGGTTATAGACAGATACACACACTAAGGTTGTAGACAGATATATACACACTACGGTTATAGACAGATACGCACATTACGGTTATAGACAGATACACACACTACGGTTATATACAGATATATACACACTACGGTTATAGACAGATATATACATACTACGGTTATAGACAGATATATACACTACGGTTATAGACAGATACGCACACTACGGTTATAGACAGATACGCACACTACGGTTATAGACAGATACACACACTACGGTTATAGACAGATACACATACTGCCGTTATAAACAGATACACTCATTACGGTTATAGACAGATACTCACACTGCGGTTATAGACAGATACACACATCACGGTTATAGACAGATACACACACTACGGTTATAGACAGATACACACACTACGGTTATAGATAGATATATACACACTACGGTTATAGACAGATACACACATTACGGTTATAGACAGATACACACACTACGGTTATAAACAGATACTCACACTACGGTTATAGACAGATACACACACTACGGTTATAGACAGATACACACACTACGGTTATAGACAGATACACACACTACGGTTATAGACAGATATATACACTACGGTTATAGACAGATACACATACTGCCGTTATAAACAGATACACTCATTACGGTTATAGACAGATACTCACACTGCGGTTATAGACAGATACACACATCACGGTTATAGAGATATACACACACTACGGTTATAGACAGATACACACACTACGGTTATAGATAGATATATACACACTACGGTTATAGACAGATACACACATTACGGTTATAGACAGATACACACACTACGGTTATAAACAGATACTCACACTACGGTTATAGACAGATACACACACTACGGTTATAGACAGATACACACACTACGGTTATAGACAGATACACACACTACGGTTATAGACAGATACACACTACGGTTATAGACAGATACACACACTACGGTTATAGATAGATATATACACACTACGGTTATAGACAGATACAGACACTACGGTTATAGACATATACACACACTACGGTTATAGACAGATATATACACACTACGGTTATAGACAGATACACACACTACGGTTATAGACAGATACACACACTACGGTTATAAACAGATACACACACTACGGTTATAGACAGATACACACACTACGATTATAAACAGTTACACTCATTACGGTTATAGACAGATACTCACACTACGGTTACAGACAGATATACACACTACGGTTATAGACAGATACACACTACGGTTATAGACAGATACACACACTACGGTTATAGATAGATATATACACACTACGGTTATAGACAGATACACACACTACGGCTATAGACATATACACACACTACGGTTATAGACAGATATATACACACTACGGTTATAGACAGATACACACACTACGGTTATAGACAGATACACACTCTACGGTTATAAACAGATACACACACTACGGTTATCGACAGATACACACACTACGATTATAAACAGTTACACTCATTACGGTTATAGACAGATACTCACACTGCGGTTATAGACAGATACACACATTACGGTTATAGACAGATACACACACTACGGTTATAGACAGATACACACACTACGGTTACAGACAGATATATCCACACTACGGTTGTAGACAGATATATACACACTACGGTTATAGACAGATACGCACATTACGGTTATAGACAGATATACACACTACGGTTATAGACAGATATATACACACTACGGTTATAGACAGATATATACACACTACGGTTATAGACAGATATATACACTACGGTTATAGACAGATACGCACACTACGGTTATAGACAGAGACGCACACTACGGTTATAGACAGATACACACACTACGGTTATATACAGATACACACACTGCCGTTATAAACAGATACACTCATTATGGTTATAGACAGATACTCACACTGCGGTTATAGACAGATACACACATTACGGTTATAGACAGATACACACACTACGGTTATAGACAGATACACACACTACTGTTATAGATAGATATTTATACACTACGGTTATAGACAGATACACACATTACGGTTATAGACAGATACACACACTACGGTTATAAACAGATACTCACACTACGGTTATAGACAGATACACACACTACGGTTATAGACAGATACACACACTACGGTTATAGACAGATACACACACTACGGTTATAGACAGATATATACACTACGGTTATAGACAGATACACACACTACGGTTATAGACAGATATATACACACTACGGTTATAGAGAGATACACACACTACGGTTATAGACAGATACGCACACTACGGTTATAGACAGATACACACATTACGGTTATAGACAGATACTCACACTGCGGTTATAGACGGATACACACATTACGGTTATAGACAGATACACACACTACGGTTATAGACAGATACACACACTACGGTTATAAACAGATACTCACACTGCGGTTATAGACAGATACACACACTACGGTTATAGACAGATACAGACACTACGGTTATAAACAGATGTATACACACTACGGTGATAGACAGATACTCACACTACGGTTATAGACAGATACACACACTACGGTTATAGACAGATACTCACACTGTGGTTACAGACAGATACACACATTACGGTTATAGACAGATATATAGACACTACGGTTACAGACAGATACACACACTACGGTTATAGACAGATACACACACTACGGTTATAGACAGATACACACACTGCGGTTATAGACAGATACACACACTACGGTTATAGACAGATATATACACACTACGGTTATAAACAGATGTATACACACTACGGTTATAGACAGATACACACACTACGGTTATAGACAGATACACACACTACGGTTACAGACAGATACTCGCACTGCGGTAATAGACAGATACACACACTGCGGTTATAGACAGATACACACACTACGGTTATAGACAGATACACACACTACGGTTATAGACAGATACACACATTACGGTTATAGACAGGTACACACACTACGGTTATAGACAGATATATACCCACTACGGTTATAGACATATACACACACTACGGTGATAGACAGATACACACACTACGGTTATACACAGATATGCAGACACTACGGTTACAGACAGATACACACACTACGGTTATAGAGAGATACACACACTGCGGTTATAGACAGATACACACATTACGGCTATAGACAGATGCGCACACTACGGTTATAGACAGATACACACACTACGGTTATAGGCAGATACACACACTACGGTTATAGACAGATACGCACACTACGGTTATAGACAGATACACACTACGGTTATAGACAGATACACACACTACGGTTATAGATAAATATATACACACTACGGTTATAGACAGATACACACACTACGGTTATATACAGATACACACACTACGGTTATAGACAGATACACACATTACGGTTATAGACAGATACACACACTACGGTTATAGATAGATAAATACACACTACGGTTATAGACAGATACACACACTACGGTTATAGACATATACACACACTACGGTTATAGACAGATATATACACACTACGGTTATAGACAGATACACACACTACGGTTATAGACAGATACACACACTACGGTTATAAACAGATACACACACTACGGTTATAGACAGATACACACACTACGGTTATAAACAGATACACTCATTACGGTTATAGACAGATACCCACACTGCGGTTATAGACAGATACACACATTACGGTTATAGACAGATACACACACTACGGTTATAGACAGATACACACACTACGGTTATAGACAGATACACACTACGGTTATAGACAGATACACACACTACGGTTATAGATAGATATATACACACTACGGTTATAGACAGATACACACACTACGGTTATAGACATATACACACACTACGGTTATAGACAGATATATACACACTACGGTTATAGACAGATACACACACTACGGTTATAGACAGATACACACACTACGGTTATAAACAGATACACACACTACGGTTATAGACAGATACACACACTACGATTATAAACAGATACACTCATTACGGTTATAGACAGATACTCACACTGCGGTTATAGACAGATACACACATTACGGTTATAGACAGATACACACACTACGGTTATAGACAGATACACACACTAAGGTTGTAGACAGATATATACACACTACGGTTATAGACAGATACGCACATTACGGTTATAGACAGATACACACACTACGGTTATATACAGATATATACACACTACGGTTATAGACAGATATATACATACTACGGTTATAGACAGATATATACACTACGGTTATAGACAGATACGCACACTACGGTTATAGACAGATACGCACACTACGGTTATAGACAGATACACACACTACGGTTATAGACAGATACACATACTGCCGTTATAAACAGATACACTCATTACGGTTATAGACAGATACTCACACTGCGGTTATAGACAGATACACACATCACGGTTATAGACAGATACACACACTACGGTTATAGACAGATACACACACTACGGTTATAGATAGATATATACACACTACGGTTATAGACAGATACACACATTACGGTTATAGACAGATACACACACTACGGTTATAAACAGATACTCACACTACGGTTATAGACAGATACACACACTACGGTTATAGACAGATACACACACTACGGTTATAGACAGATACACACACTACGGTTATAGACAGATATATACACTACGGTTATAGACAGATACACACACTACGGTTATAGACAGATATATACACACTACGGTTATAGACAGATACACACACTACGGTTATAGACAGATACACACACTACGGTTATAGACAGATACACACATTACGGTTATAGACTGATACTCACACTGCGGTTATAGACGGATACACACATTACGGTTATAGACAGATACTCACACTGCGGTTATAGACAGATACACACACTACGGTTATAGACAGATACAGACACTACGGTTATAAACAGATGTATACACACTACGGTTATAGACAGATACTCACACTACGGTTATAGACAGATACACACACTACGGTTATAGACAGATACTCACACTGTGGTTACAGACAGATACACACATTACGGTTATAGACAGATATATAGACACTACGGTTATAGACAGATACACACACTACGGTCATAGACAGATACACACACTAAGGTTATAGTCACACAAACACACACACACACACACACACACACACATACACACACACACACACACACCACGGTATTATACTAGAAAGAAATTTCTGACTGGCACAGAGTTAGTAAAAGATGCAGCAAAATCAGGACGACTTGTGACTGTAACAGGCAAGGCAAATGTCTCCAAAGTCCGGGATTAATTGAAGGTGATGGTACACGATATGCGATATTACCAACGTTGTTGGCATATCGCTGTCACGGGTGCATTTCATTTTTGAGCGTATTTTGAAAGCAAGAATGAAAGATTTCTGGCAGATGGATAATGCATATATTGACAGATGACCAAAAACGGGTACTATAGTACAAAACGCTCAAAATGTTTCCCAAATTCAATTAAAGACAATTTGCAAACATTGTTAATGGTGACGAAACATTGGTTCACTATTCGAAGATCTGGAAACAAAATATGGCTAGCTTAGCATGGTCGAAGGTCTGTAGTTGTCAACACGAACCATAAATACACAAATAAAGTTCTTTATTCCATATTCTTCTCATGTGATGGTATAGTCGTACAAATTCCGGTGCCGAAGGGCGAACGTGTTACAGGTCGGTTGTTCCGAGATGTTATTCTAAAAAGCTCAAGAAATATCATAAACGACGCCCTGTGTCAGGATTTAGGCATCTTCGTCTAATTCATGATAATTCGCCACGCATTGCTTGTGAAGCAATTTTTGAAGTCGGAGAAAGTTACTGTCTTGCTATACCAACCATACTCTCCAGATCTAGCCCCATGCGACTTTTTCCTTTTCCAAACCTTATAAAGTTCTTTCTGGTCGTCGTTACAAATCCCGACAAACCCTTGACTCCACCGTCAGTGTCTCAGAGATCGACCTAAATTAGCGTACCGTGACGCATTTCAGAAATGGATTCAGAGATTGAAATTATATATTTCAAACCGCGGAGAATACTTTGAAGGGATTAACGTTCATTTCACTATTTGAGTCAAATGCTTTTGAGATACCGTACAATACACATTACATATCGCGCCGCAACCCTCCTATCTCTCACTTTGCCAGAAGTGATGTATGATTAGCTTATGTTTGGAATCATTTGTAAATACTTCACTTTGCTATTTTTTTTATATAAATAAATTACTAAATGATTCATGGGAATATGTGCTGTTATTGGTTTTGACTTTTGAGCATTTTATCAAGAGTACGTGTTATAAGTTTCACATATTGATATTAGTTAAATTTTTTGATTTGTTTTGTTTTACATTGGAATTCGCTAGCGGTAACTTAATTAGAAATATTTCGATTTAGAATGATCACGTAAAGTCGATTTTTTAAAACACTTTTTATTTGTGTTTTGGTCCTGTTACAGAATATTGTATCTTCTTGCTCGGCATCAAGTTGCTCCATCAATGAAAAATGCAGACATTTACCTATGGGCAAGTTTGAATGTGTTTTATCAGGTAATAAATTATATGTTCCTTTAAAATAATGCTTTAAAAAGTAATGGTACAATGATATTTCTCATTAGTTTCCACTACGAGTAAACCGTACCTTTGAATGTTTATCTCCAAGAACATACAAATTAGATTGAAATATTCAAAAGACAACGAAATAAAATTGTTAACCACGAAATATAAATGCTTGACTTGAGCATCACTGAGGAGACATTATTTTTCGAAATTGGTATCTGGTGCATCAAAAGTGGTACCGTTTATGTTTTATTTTATAAACCAATGCCATACAAGGATTTTACAGCTTTTTTCATTGCCATCAGATTGCGGTATTCCATCCCAGTGGGGAGTGAATCTGAACAGCGTCGGAAGATGGAACGGCATTGGAATTGGAAGATATATGGAACTTGAATGTCACAAATATTTCAAGCAGTCTGGTTCAAAGCTGTTATTCTGCCCCCCAAACGGAGAGTGGACAACCGACTTGAAATGTGGTATTTGTATTTTAATAAAGGGAACTTTTCATTACATTGTCTACCAAAGCTTGATAACGACGAGGACAGGAAATGTTAAACAAACTTTGTAAAACACCGACGCTCCCGTAGGGCAGCGACATAATTCTAGTACCCAAGGGAAGTTCTTGTCGCAAGGACTATATCCATGTGAGATATGACAGCCCTATCACTAGCAATTCAAAGGTTATATCCTAGGTTACGTTTTTCAACAGTAGTTTAAATTCCAAAGTTAAGGTCATGAACTCAAAAATCTAGAACCAAAATAAAGATCTTGTCGTAAGTAATGCACATGTGAAATGTGTTGCCTGACGTATTTGATACCAATTTTAGGCCGTTCTCTTCATACTGATTTTGAGTATGGATTACTCCGTGTACCTGATCAAGATAAAGGACTCACGGCGGGTGTGGCCGGTCAACAGGAGACGCTTACTCCTCTTAGGCACCTGATCCCTCCTCTGGTGTGTCCGGAGGTCCGTGTTTGCGTTACTATTATTTTTGCATCTTTTAATAGGATTTTATTAGATTGATCACTGTTATCTTACGTTACATCTGTATCATTTGCAAATAACAGTCACTAAAACCTATTTTCAAATTTTTGTGTTGATAAGTCAGATGCGGTAGGTACAGTACTGTAAATTGTAGCAGCCATTTATAACCGCATAACAGCGTGAATTCTTTACCTTACCAACGAATACGGTGGCATTGAATCATGCCCCAGCATCCATTTTTAATTTGATATCCAAAAGATCTGTGATTTTCACGTTCAATGTTGGATGTTTGGAAAGGAACAATTACTAGCCAAGGTTCGACGTGCAGTCGGGATCGAGAATCAAACCCTGGTCTCGCGGTTGTGAAGGGAACACCATATCCACTAGGCTACCACGACCAGTCTTTTTTCCAAGTCATTTACTACGTAGTTCTTATGCGAGTCTAATTACTTCCTCTGAATATTCTAAGTTACAGAATGCCCGGAAGGATGGATGCCATTTGAATACCACTGTTACAAGTTCCACACGCAGAGGACCGACTGGACTAATGCTCAAGTAATATTCTTATTTCATATTTCACAACATTGTTAACAAATTCGTTTATACGTTTAAGCAAGCAAGAGGGTATATTATGGTACGGTGCTGCCATCTGTCCTCAAAACTATGTCCGCGCTTCTTCAAAGAACGTCTAAGATGGGGGTCTAAAAACTCTGCAACCGTAACAGATGCAAGTGAGTGAAGGGAGACGTATTACTCAGCGAAATAGCAGGCTCGCGACTGAAGTGACCAGTTGACGTTACTGCTTGCTCTTCCTGGGCATCTGGTCGCACCACCGGTGTTTCCATGGGCCCATGTTAGCCTTGCTCTTGATACTGCATTCTACATGGGATTGATCGCTGTTCAGTGTTTTCACTTTTTTCTATATGTTGATCTTGAATGTAAAATGGTCGTAATTTTATCTTGTTGAATATGAAGATAACATGCATACAGAAAAGGATTCCTGTAGATTCTTCATCGTTAACTTCCGTATTTGTGTAGCAATATTCCATCTTCACCTACATATGGTTTTTATGTATCACAATTTCTTCGATAGCTGAGAGAATGTTTTGCGTAAGATCAATTTTAAAATCGAGCCAAGCTACTGACAAATAAGATGATGCTAAAATGGCTTCAACAGTCTTGTTTAAATTCAGTATTTGCAAATTCTATGGTCTTTATAATGACTATCTGCATATACAACCAACTGTTTAGTCGAATGGTGTCCGACCTGTTCTTTATATAATGATTTTAACTACGGATTACTCCGTTTACTTGATCAAGATAATAGGTCCATAGCGGGTATGACCGGTCTAAAAGGGATATTTACTCCTCCTAGGCACATGATTTTGACTCTGGTGTGTCCAGTTGTCCGTGTTATTCCTACTTTTAATTTTGTATTCATTATGGGATTTATGAGATCGGTCACTACGTTATCTTTGCCTTTCATTTACATCTTAGTATTTTGTGTATGATATCTGAATAACAGCTTTACATAAAGATATTATACTGGAATTAATGATATATGAAGTGATTTGTAAAGTTTGCCATGTTTCATCTTGAAATACATTTCCCATCGGGGGATGCCTTTATTCGCTTCTCAAAGCAGAAAAGGGCGTCCTATTTTATGAGATGACATCAAGTCAACATCAAATGTAAAGTAAACACCACAGATGGAACATCTGAAGTAATCCCGTTTGTTATAAAGTTAAGTTGTCAGATTGCTGTTAACGTATATGTTCAATACAGATATCCAAAATATCGGTAGCGATTGCGTCTTCTCTAAACTTTCGGCATTTAGAAGTGAGAAGTGTGGAGCCTTGGATGTCCCGTGTCACGGTAGGCGTTGGCACGCTAGAGAACCCTCACTGCTACGGCCTTGAGAGCTAAGAATAGGTTTAAATTTGTGGTACGTCACCTACAGTTGATGACGTCGTACCCGTATTTACATCTTCGGTCTGACGCGGCCATATGACTAGCTGGATTCGGACTCACGACCTCCAGGTTACGACGCAATTTATCTAACATTGGGCTACAGCTATTAAATTAACAATTTATACATGAAATTGACAATGCGTTACAGATCAAGTTTAAGTTTGATTGGTTGACCTATTGATTAAAGAGTTATGGACCCTAAACGTATGTCCAAAATGTTTTTTTATGTTGGTCGTCACAATGTTATGTAATTATGAAATGTGGCGTATCATATACACATGTACGTTTAAAGGTGTAAAACACTTGCAAAGATGAATGATTATTTGTAATTCTAAGTGGATAATTCAAATTAAAATACCCACAATTTTTTTTAATACAACAATACTCTCGTAGTCTATAGCATATTCCCTATGTGACATTCTAAGGTAAAATCGTAATTTGTATGTTTCAGAATGAATGTCGTAACGAGGGTGCATACTTAGTAGAAATTAACACAGCTGAAGAAAACAACTGGCTTTACAATACACTTCTAGGTTTGGGTAAGATGTGTCAGTTTCGTTTACATCTAATTACATTTTCAATGTTTTTGCCTTTGATACCTTTACGAAGATCGGTCTAACAATTGACATTAAACACGTCATAGCATTGAACCTAATGACGGGTGTATTTGAAAGTTATATCATTGAGTCAACAGTCACGTGTAAAGTCGGTATTTTACAAATTTTCTATATAATGGTTCAATTTGCAAATACAACCCTGTCACAAGGTTGAATGCTATTTGACGTGTTTCATACCAAATGTTAGACCGTTCTTTACACACTGATTCTGACTGCGGATTACTCCGTTTACCTGATCGTGATACAGGGCTCACGGCGGGTATGACCGGTCGACAGGAGATGCTTACTCCTCCTAGACATCTGATCGTACTTCTGGTGTATACAGAGGTCTATGTTTGTCCTAGTTTTGTGTTTTTATACGATTCTTTTGATTGATCACTGTTTGCTATATTTACTTTCGCATCATTATCAATATAACTAGCACATGATCTGCTGACTTTAAACGAGACCATTGAAACCTCAAGTAGCATCAGCTTATTTGTAAGTACCCTCCTTCAATGTAAAACTGATCTTGCGCAGAACATGCGCTTGTATATAGTATTAGCAAGGAGACATGAGACTCGTACGCATGTTATTATTGTTATTATTGAATATTGTTATATACGAAACGTTGATGATGGAGAATCTGCAGTAATCTCGTTCGTCATTTGCTGTTTTCAGGAATATCCAAATATATAGTAGGTAATGAAGACTTTGTGGTGTCTCGTCTTTCGAGTTCTTTTGGACGTATCAAATTTACATATGAAATACAAAAAAGTCCGTCCTTTTAAAAGGACTACAGTACGTGGACTGTAGACACGTTTTTTTTTTTTGATGGAACCTGCATATTCCAAATTGAAATGAAAAGGCTAAGATAACAAACAGTATTCAATCTTGTAATTCTTATAGAAAATATAAATCAAAGACATGGGCAAAGACGGACCCTTGGTCATACCAGAGGTGGGACGAGGTGCCTAGGAGGCGTAAGCATCCCCTGTTGACCGGTCACACCCACCGTGAGCCCTATATTCCGATCAGGTAAACGGAGCAATTCGTAGTCAGAATCAGTGTGCCCAGAACGGCCTAACAATTGATATGAAACACATCAGACAGCATTTGACTTAATGGTAAGTTGTACTGGCAACCTAAGTCGTTATAACGATCATACAATTTGCGAAATGCTGACTGTAGACGAGACTGTACAAACCCTTGTAAAATCAACTTCTTTCTCAGTAGCTCGCCTCGATTTAAATCTGATCATAAGCAGAACAATCTCTTCCCTATCGAATCAGTTGGGAGATATAAACACCATATACAGGTGATGATGGAATATTGCCACATAAATAAGGGAAATGGACGATGGAGAAATTGAAATCACCCCGTTTGTCATAACGTTGAGTTGTTAGATTGCCGCCGGCATATATTTTGAGTAAAATATCTAAGTACGAAGCAGAAGTGGAAAACTTTGTGGTATCTTTTATTTCAAGCTCACTGGGAGATATTGAATCGACATATGAATGAAAATGACCATTGTTAATAGACAAAACGTCGTCGATATATTTGAATGCCAAATTGAAGGCCACAGCAAGGGATTTGTTTTTCTCGTGTAGAAGCTTTTGAATGAATTTTGCTTCGGGAGAATGTAAAAATAGGTCAGGTAACAAAGGAGCACAATTCGTGTCCATGGGAATTCCAACAGACTGTTGGAAGACCTGATCACCAAAAACTACGAAAATATTCTCAATGAGGAACTCTAGCATCTTTTTAATATTAACTTCAGGGTACTTATGCGTGGATTCAGAGTGGTGTTTAACAAAATAATATTTGGGATGACCAATCACTAAATATGAATATTTCCTTTTGCCATTTTTGTTCACGAAACAACTGTCTATGATGTCAAAAAGTCTAGTCTTTAATTCATCGTGAGGTATGATCGTGTAAAGAGTTGTAAAATGATACGTTTTAATGTCGTGAATTTGAGAAAAGTTTTGTGATTTCAATTTCAATAACGAATTTTTAAGAATCCACATTTGATTAACACCACTTCTGGCATATGTAGTGGCACAGCATGTTTGAAATTTCTCCTTCACAGCAGTTAATATTTTCGCAAGGAGCAAAGATAGGGGCTTGGTAGAACATTGATTGGATCCAGCAATGTATCTATGTTTGTATTTTGTGGAGTTTGGGGATCCAGTATTGGTATGGTAACTCATTCATCCACTTCATTGACTGGGACATTCATCCACTTCATTAACTGGAACATTCATCCACTTCATTGACTGGGACATTCATCCACTTCATTAACTGGGACATTCATCCGCGTCATTGACTGGGACATTCATCCACTTCATTGACTGGGACATTCATCCGCGTCATTGACTGGGACATTCATCCTCTTCATTGACTGGGACATTCATCCGCGTCATTGACTGGGACATTCATCCACTTCATTGACTGGGACATTCATCCGCGTCATTGACTGGGATATTAAATGTATTTAAATCTGAAGCATGGTTTTGAAGAATGTTATCGTTTTGAAAGGGCAGTTGGAGTATACGTGCGATTTATAAATGTGGATTAAATGTCAAGTTAGTTTAGAATGCAGTTGTAATAATGCGCCTTACAAACAAATACAACGTTTTTGCCAGCTTTGTCCTCTGGAACCAAAACATATTCGTCATGTAACCTATCTAACTCTTTTATCACTTCTGATTTACTAAACACAGAAGGATAGATGATATGCATTTATGTCTGATACGGGATTTTAATAGTTCTCTTAGAGTTTTATCCATACAGTTAAATTGATTACAATTTTTTTTAACGGTAACAAGCCCTGTGGTTTACTGTAACCATGGCAACAACTGACGGGAGACAACTCTTTAAAGCTTCATATTGGGGTGCCCTATGAGGAATTTTTAATCAAAATTTCTAATACTGTTACTACTATATTTTCCAAGACAAGTTTCTAGTAGAAAATGGTAGTATTAAAAATAAAAAGCAATGAAAATAATTAAATTATGTATGCATATTTCTAAAAATAGAATGATAAACAGTAAAAATGCATATATATATATATATATTTGAAATGTGAATAGATGGATAAATAAAAAAAAAGATAAACACGAATAAATAGAAATAAAAGTATATACATAAGAAAAAAAAGTAAATACACCAGTAGATAGAAATAAACACGCAGTAATGTTATAAACAAATATGCAGATACTGTTGATAAAATAAATGTACATCAAATAAATGCATACATAAATACACATAAATAGAGTGAGCAAATAGAAAAGGAAAGGATGAAAAGAAAATAGATAAAAAATACTGATAGCAATAATAAAATTCACGAGTAAATGGATGGATTAGCAAATTGTTAATGAACACGAATAGATTATAAAGATGTTTTTTGTTTGTTTGTTTGTTTGTTTATAGCCGCCTGAGCAATTTTTCAGCTATCCGGCGACTGTCACCATTACCGGTGACAGGGCTGCAAATTTAGGCCTATGCTCGGCACTCAGGGCCTTTGAGCAGGGAGGGATCTTTATCGTGCCACACCTACTGCGACACGGGACCTCGGTTTATACGGTCTCATCCGAAAGACCGGCACCCACGTCCCACAGTGGGATTCGAACCCCCGACTCAAGGATCATCAGATCTTTGAGCCCGACGCTCTAACCACTGCGCCACGCGGGCGGCGATTATAAAGATGATAAATATGAATAAATGAATATATCTCCAATAAATAACAAAGATTTATTTAAGTAGAATTTAAAAGGATGGATAAGTAACAGGAATATATCTATAAATGAATTAAAAGTCATGAAGATGAAGAAATTAATTTTAAAATGAGGACATGAACACCCTTCCCCTTTTTTATAGTTATAATCAAGTCCAGGGTTTTAACTTCAAGGACAATTACTATAGACAGGTCGAGGATCTCAGGTTAGGATAGGACGTGGAAAAATTGAGAGATAAGGTTTGAGGGACCGCATTGCGCCCCCAGTAGATTGGGGCAATACACTGGTGGAAGCCATGTTTAACCGTATTTTGATAATAACATATGGCATACAAGTAATGCTATTTTTTCGTAGTAATCTGATTTTGTAATAGACAACGCCTTTCTAAACTTCATCCAACCGTGTATGATAATACTATTGGCTCTTTATGTTTAACATTTTTTTTTCATAGACTAACTTGGGTGATGTCCATATTTTTTTTTACCGAGGCATAAAAGATATAGAAATAAAAATGATTGATACCTTTCGCAATTTGACAATAACTACAGCATTAACCGATGATGGACGCGTATAATTACGTTCTTATCATAACCAATAAGTATTAATATTCGATTTCTTTATGAAGGAAATAAATTGATTCCAACATCAGTCTTGAAGTTCGCGAAACGACTTTGAGATTTGACAAACAAAATAAGAGGGTATTTTTCGTTTGCTCTAGAATCATTCAAGGTCGGCGTTAATTTTGTATATTAATTTTTTTTTATTGTGTAGTGTACTGTGTTGCACATATTTTTATTGTATTACGCAAAACATTTATCGTGTTGGAGCCGCACAGTAGAAATGCCAATGGAGAACTCGGTATACACTATACCAAATTTGGTCCCGCCCCTGGAGTCAGAACTGCTACCCCGAGGATCGTAAAGTTTACAGTTGTGGCTTTTATGTTCTACATTGCTATGCATTTAGCTTATTCATTTACACAGGTGCAGGTTTGTTGAACATTTGTCACTTCTTTGGCGGTGTTTACCAGCCCTTAAGGCCGCAGGATGACAGGAGAGTCCTGACATTTACAACTTTCGTCCACCTTGCCCCAACGATGCTTCATACCAAATATAAAAAAAAAAATTGGAATGGTATTTATCAAGAAGTTAAATATGTTCAATTCTTAACATATTCAATCATTTTATTTAAACTCCATACCAAAACCCCTACCCTGGGGTCATGAAATTTACTATTTTGGTAAAAGGCTACCTGCTCATTTTAAATATCCATTTAGTTTCAATTTGATACTATAGCATCAAAGATGTCTTACACATAACTACTATATACCAAGTTTGGAATTAGAACCTCTACCCCGGGGATCATGAGATTTACTATTTCGGTAGAATCGTTCCTGCTCTACATTAGTATTCATTGAGTTTCTCTTACATATGTGCAATTGTAGAGAAGAATATTGGCCATTTTTGGCAGTTTTGATCCAGCCCTTAGGCCACAAGGGGGAAGACAGGGGTCCTAAAACTTACAATTGATATCCACCTTGTCCTGAAGATGCTTCAGACCAAATTTGAAAAGAACTGGAAGAATGGTAGTTATCAAGAAGTTAAAAATGTTCAATTGTGTTAACGCACAATACACACAGATCGATTGCAATAGTTTACTACAGGTGACCTAAAAATGTTTAGGGTCGGACAAAATTATGGAGTCATTCAGGTTACCGTAAACACACATTTTATTTTATTTTATTTTTTGTTTTGGACTAAGGTCAGAAAGCATATGCTGTAAGCATAAAAAGCTTAAAACACCTTGAACATGTGTCAAGTTGACTTTGTTTTGAATATAGGGGTTATGCAATTAGTCTCAAATCTCCAAATAAATTGATGTACAGTTAAAGATATGGACTGAAAGAAAGATATTAAAACTGTTAGGGGCAATAACTAAGTTTAAAGGTGTTCAGATCCCTTAATCGTCCACTGAAAACACTTTTGAATGTGAACTCAGCTTGTGCTTCTCCCAATATGATTTTTCTCAAAGACCCCATATATTTCTTCATTATCCCTATGAGTGCCTGCATCCCCGTGGGGGTCCGGGTTAGAATTGATCCTCGGTACCCCAAGCCAGTTGTAAGAGGCAACAAAATGGGACGGTCCTCCGGATGAGGCCGCAAAAACCGAGGCCCCTTGTCACTGCCGGGGTGGTACGTTAAAGATCCCTCCCCGCTCATAAGGTCATAAGCGCTGAGCATGGGTCTAAATTCTGCAGCCCTTCATCGGCAACGGTGACGTCTACATATCAGTGAAACATTCTCGAGGGGGACGTTAAACAATATATAATCAATCAATCAATCTAACTGTCCACATAACGAAAAATATCCAGTTGGTGATCATGTGTCCTTAAGACAAAGCAATGTCAAGTTCTATGTATTTTATGTAGAAATTGTAATGCATAAGGGACATTAACGCCCATTAAGGCTCACGAAGAGTAATGATAACAAGGATTTTGCGCAATTCCAGTAATTCTATAAAGGGTCGAAATTCAGTTATGTACGTTGATATCTGATTATTTCTCAAAAAAAGTACTGTTTTGAACAACAAAGCGCTTCGATAAATCCCAAGAAATGAAAGCATTTTGATGACAAGGAACAATATCACTTTCCACTGATAAATATATGGACCTCAATGTTGATTACAATATTGTTTCATTTTCCAGTCATAGCGATTGCCCTTTAACTGGTCAGTAATTAATTTTGGTGTGCTCCCATAAGACTGGTATCCTAGTTTGTTATTTCTGCAGTGCTTTCAATCAAAATGGTCTTCTGACACCACATCTTGACCTTGACACTGGTTCGAAGAGTCACTATGGTCCTTGTGGAGATCCATTTTGTTCCTCCCTGGAAGAATGGACTACTACTTGGTTGAATCAAAATGATATTATGAGTAAAATGAGTATGAGTTTTTGACCTTTAAACTCAGAATTATGAGTCATCCTTGTGTTTGATTTGGACCCAGAAAGTTTAATTTTCACAGTAGAACAATCTGGCCTAAAATAACAATTAACGTTTGAGCTTCACACCTGTACTTAACCCAGTGATATAAATCTGACAAAAATATTAATGCTCACGAGCTTAAATGTTTTTTGCATTTCAAAAGCTCTTTGAAACGTCAAAATTATGTTCCTTTTAAGATATGATTTATTGATTGTATATTGTTGACCGTCCCGCTGGAGATTTTTTCATTCATATGGAGATGTCATTTTTAAGATATGAACAACAATATATTGCATGCTTGTTGAGAGTTGCTGGGGTGAATATTTTGTCATGTCAAAATTTTATGCAAATGAATAAAGTAAATTTAATAGCATTATTTGAATCTTATTAAGAAAACTGTTTTCACAAACAATACAGAACAGTTGTTTCAATTTTCTTGTTTATGAAAAGGTCAAGATAACTAACAGTATTCAATCTCGTAATTCCTGTAGAAAATACAAATCAGAGAAATGGACAAACACGGACTCCTGGTCATACCAGGGGTGCGATGAGATGCCTAGGAGAAGTAAGCATCCTCTGTTGACCGGTCACGCCCACCGTGAGTCCCATATTCCGGTCAGGTGAACGGAGCAATACGTAGTTAGATTTTGTGTGCCAAGAACTGAAACATTGCTGATTCCAATAAACATGTGCTTGTGCATGCGCAATGTGACTATTTTCCTCAAATGTACGACTAAGTGCACCCTTAATATGTAAAGGTCGCGACATTAAGCTCCTGTGCAATCGTAACATCGTTCGGTCTTTTTGTGCAAGGGGATTTCACCCCCATAAAATTTTATTTAACCTCGCTTGTATATTTTTCTAGTATAGAAAATTTTAACATTGATGAATATTAGTTATAATTGAAAAATGTTAGGACTGTACAATAATTTTAGTCAAAAAGTACAGTTATGTGTTCACATATCAGCAATATTTCATTATTTCTTATCAATATTTTCGATGACCAAAACACTGATAGGCCAGAAATCGTATGTGCAAACGAACGCATGCATATTAGTGCCTTATTATTTCACACTATGAAAAACTACTTGTTGAATGTTAATGTACACCAGATACAAATGAACTAATTCATATTATTTATGTCGAATCGGGATATATGTAGAATAATCTTTCTGTTGAAATATGATGTTTGATTCATTGTTTAGAAAAATAAATTTGGCGTAAATCGATTTACATTTACATTGCGGGGCTTGACCTGTATTGCAATGTGCACAAAAATAATTACCTGGCATGTAGCAACAGGCGTCTGCTCCTCTTTTTTAGACACAAAACAGGCTATTGTACAAGTGCTTCCTGAAAGATTGAGTAACTATAACTTCTACAGAGTTAAAAATTGTCACACAGCAAAATAGGTTTACGTTAAATAATTTGAGAAATTCTGTAACTGGATTTTTACAGATGTGAACAGCTTTATATAATATTGCTGACAATTTTGCTGTGGTAGTTTTCAAACACTATTTGGCAAGGGTATATGAACATATAACTATTATTTAGTAAATAATACCATGGCATTTAATATAAAGCATACCTATGCAAATGGTATAGGTTAAACACAGGCATGTTGGACACAGGTAAAAATTCAGGGACAATATAACTACACGTCTGTACGGTTACATGGTTGCACATTGAGTGGTCTCTTAGTGCAGGAAAATCTATTGCAGTAATATTATACTAAATAGTAAATAAAATTGTTTGTTTGTTTGATTGATTGTTTGTTTAATATGAGAATTTTTCACTCATATTGAGACGTCACCGGTTGTAGGTATGCTTAGCGCTCAGGGCCGTAGCAGTGAGGGTTCTTTAGCGTGCCAACGCCTACCGTGACACGGGGCCTCCGTTTTTAAGGTCATATCCGAAAGACCCGTGATATTCTCACTTCTAAATGCCGAACATTTGTCGAAGGAGCAATCACTACCTATTTTTACATTTTAGGTTAAAATTAACCTACCGGTTACGAAGCGAATGCTCTAACCACTGAGATACCGGGACCGGTCTAAATAAGATTAAACTTGAGCATTTCCGTAAATTATTCAGCTTGTTTTAAAGAAAAGAGATCTGTCCCAATGATATATTTTATATATTTTCTCATAAATAACTTTGTTCTTTTCCTCAATAAAGGTTTTTAGTCTGAACTTAACGTAAATGCATTCATTGAGTAAAATGCTCCCTGACGTGTTTCATACCAACTGTTAGACCGTTCGCTAAGCACTGACGTTGACTACGGCTTACCTCCTTTACTTGATCAAGATATAGGGCTCTCGACATTTATGACCTGTGGAAAGGGGAAACGTAATACTCCTAGGCACCTGTTCCCACCTCTGGTATATCCAGGGGTATGTGTTTGCCCAATTCTAAAGTTTGTGTTCATTATAGGAGTTAGGAATTTAGGCGATCGTGACCTTGATTGTTGTTCATTGATTGTTGTTTCCGCCACACTCAACGATTTTTCAGTTATCTGGCGGCGTCCAGTTTTTATTGGTGGAGGAGAGAACCCTGATATAATATATCCAGGAAGAGACCACCGACCTTCCGAAAGTAAACTGGCAAACTTTCGCACATATATCGGCGCGAGCGAGATTCGAACCCGCGCCGACTAGAGGTGACAGGCCTTTTGATTTTGAGCGCGATGCTCTAACCACTCGGCCACGGAGGCCCTTCGTGACCTTGAGAAAGTGATTGGTTTGCATACGATGAAAATCAGATTAAATATATATATATATATATATATATATATATATATATATACTCATGGACAAAAGAAACGTTACATGAGAAAAATATGCATTTTAATAAATTTACTGCAATAAAATATAATTCAAACCAATATTATTGTTATTAAAATATACCTTCACATACAGGTAAAGAAATTTATCTTAAATTCATTCAACCGTTACTTTATTTCCAAGGAAGTCTAAATAACTATTTCGTAGAGTGCGTCTTTCACGTGCTTTAAATTTCGTCTTTTTTCCAACCCTTCAATACGTCTTGTTACCAGTAGAAAGAAAAACATCGAATTTCCATTTTTCGAATTGTTTAGTCAAAGCAATAACATGTCCCGTCTTGATAATGCTAACAGAGAAAGGGCTATTGGTATGCTCCAGCTTGGAACTACACAAACAGAAGTTGCTCGACGTTTTGGGGTAGCAAGGATAACCATTTCAAGGTTATGGCAGAGATTTCAAACGACTAACTCAACTTCAGATCGACCAAGATCCGGTAGACCACGTGTTACAACACCTAGACAGAACAGACTAATCCGATTACGTCATCTGCGCAATCGCACCGAGAATCCTCGGATCACTGCTGCAAGTATCCCTGGCCTACGTCGTATCAGTCGGAGAACGATCCAAAGACGTTTAGCTAATGCTGGACTTCGTGCTAGGAGGCCATACC
The DNA here is from genome assembly GCA_024699665.1 of Ostrea denselamellosa. Lineage (NCBI taxonomy): Eukaryota > Metazoa > Mollusca > Bivalvia > Ostreida > Ostreidae > Ostrea > Ostrea denselamellosa. The sequence continues at coordinate 6,864,172 of JAMZEH010000075.1, forward strand.
GGGGGCCAATGTTAACCCGTTGTCACTGTCAGCGCCGATTGGAATGGGCACAATGACATCTGCGATGGAGATTGGCTGATTGGCAACTGGTGCTGTTCTCTGATGAATCCCGTTTCTTGCTCCGTAGAGTGGACGGTAGAACCAGAGTCTAGCGTAGACGTGGTGAACGCTTTGCTGATGACTGTGTTATTCGTCACGATCGCTTTGGTGGCGGAAGCGTGATGATGTGGGGCGGCATAGCAGCCAATAGAAGAACTGATCTTGTGTCAGTCAATGGCAATCTGAATGCTGAAAGATACAGGAATGAATTCTTACACCTCATGTTCTTCCTTTCATTGCTGCCAACGGTGGAACATTCCAACAAGACAACGCGCGACCTCACACCGCAAGAGTGAATATGGACTTTTTACGTCAAAACAATGTTGACGTCCTACCATGGCCGGCTTTATCACCTGATCTGTCGCCGATCGAACATCTGTGGGACCAGCTGGACAGAAGAGTTAGAGGATGTCAGATTCAACCGGAAACTCTCGATCAGCTGCGCGTAGCACTGACTGAGGAATGGCAACGCATCCCAGTAGCGTCAATCAAACGTTTAATCGCTTCCATGCGCCGTCGATGTCAGGCTGTTATTGATAACAGGGTTTCATTCACCCGATATTGACTTTGTGAAATGACATTTGCGGTACCCCCTTTAAACTGTAACACGTATAGAGTTGTGGGTAACTTTGAACTTTGGTGTTGACACTTTTCAATTGTCATTGGTGATATGAATTCAGTGATAAATACCCAGAAATATTTCATTTTGCCAATTAAATATATTTACTATTTTAACGTTTCTTTTGTCCATGAGTATATATATATATATATATATATATATATATATATATATATATATATCCCAGTGGACTCTAGATGTCTTCCGCGTCGACTTTGTACTTGGATGTTTTATTGAAGATGGATATTGACGGCGGACATACGGTGTGGCTTCGGTTTCTCCGTCGTATTTGCGTTCGTATGGTGCCTGTATCGCTCACCTGGTTCGATACATGGGGCTTGTTCTGCGCGTGATTGTTTTTTTTAAATCTAGCGGGCTAATGACAGGTAAGTTGGTGTTACAAGAGTTTTGGCGGTCTCGTTTGAGATACGCATTTCGTGGATTTTATGGTCATTGTAGTGATCTAATTTACCAATACTATCTGTCATTGGGTAAACTACTTGCGGACATGTTTCATACCAAGTAAGAGCGTTCTTTGCACATCATTTTGATTACTGATTTATCCCGATTGAGATGTAGGGGTCATGGTGGGTGTGACCAGTCGATGGGGAATATTTACTCCTCCTAGGCAACTGATCCCCGGATTGCCTTATTTTGAATTTTACATTCTTTTCAGGAGTTATAAGATTGAACACTGTTCGTTATGTACACCGTTTCATGTTATAATTGTAGATGATTTTACAGTGGATTGGGTTCCGTGTTATCTGTGGATTGGTGCGTACCTTCATAGTAGTGAGAAGTATGTCTGGGTCAAAAGTGGACCAATGACATTCAATCGATGGCGTCACAGTGAACCTAGCGGCGGCGGTGGAGACTGTGCCACGTTCACTCAGAAAGGAGATTGGAACGATGTCCGGTGTGGAAATCGGCAAAGGTTTGTATGTGAAATGAACATTATATGAACATTCCTAGAGAACAATTTTCTATTTGATAAGACGTTTCTGCTTTGTTTTTCTTTTTTTTTTTATTTATTTTATATAATATAATATTGAATATTTCTGTGTGCACTCTTTCGATAAGAATTGTTTGTATATTTTATTTCATGCATGCTAAGCATCTGTTGTAATATATACATAAAACATTAGAACTCTAAATGTGCTACTTTATCCGCGTAAATGTACATGTGTAAGTTTTAAATACAAAATTGTTCATTGTAAATGTTACACCTTAAATCTTAAATGTAATTTTACAATTGTACATTGTAAATGTTGAAAAGGTAAACCTTAAAGATTGATTGATTGATTATATATTGTTTAACGTCCCGCATGAGAATTTTTCACTTATATGGAGACGTCACCATTGCCGGTGAAGGGATGCAAATGTTAGGCCTTTGCTCGGCTCTCCTGGCAGGGAGGGATCTTTATAATGTCAAACCTCGGTTTATGCGGTCTCATCCGAAGGACAGCCTCATTTAGTCGCCTCTTACAACAAGCAAGGGGGTACTGAGGATATATTCTAACCGGGATCCCCACGGGGCAAACCTGAACGACGAAATGTGAAATATAAAACATAAAAGGTATACATTTTAATGCACCGCAGGTGCATTTCGACAAATAATGTCTTTTCAGATATGCTCAAGTCAAAAATGTTAAAAATCTGAAATAAGAACAAACTTGGAAGAGCTGAAAGAACCAAAAATACCAACTAGTGTACCAAATCCTTCAAAGGATCAGAGCTATGCATGAGGGAGATAATCTTTAATTTTGAAATGAATTTCGTAATTTTATCACAGCATATTTTTATCCGTAATTCATGATAGTACAAAGGTACTTAGCAACTGAACTGGCGAATACGTAATTTGACGATTGGTCATTATAAATGTTGAAATGTTGAAGTTTTAAAACTGAATGAAGAAATATTAAGTGTATAGGTAAAGATAACTAGCAGTATTCAATTCCTATAACAAATACAAATCAGCGAGATGAGCAAACAGGGACCCCTGGACATAACAGAGGTGGGACCAGGTGCCTAGGAGGAATTAAGCATCCCCTGTCGATCGGTCACACCCGTCATGAGCCCTACATCCCGATAAGGTAAACGGAGTGTGCCAAGAACGGCCTAACAGTTGGTTTGAACCACGTCAGACAACATTTGACATAATGCAAGGTTGAACTGACAAACTAGATCGTTATAACGGCCGTAAAATTTGCGAAATGTTGACTTTAGACGATATTGTACAAAGCCTGTAACATCAACAATAAATGTAGAAATGTTAAATGTAACTCGACAGTGGTTCATTGTAAACGTAGAAATGTTATAACTTGACAATTGTTTATTGTAAATGTAGAAATGTTGAAAGATGAGAGATGTTATATGTAACTTAGCAATTATTCCTTGTAAATGCTGAATTATTCAACGTATATGTGGAAATGTTAAATATACGTTGACAGTTGTTCATTGTAAATGTAGAAATATTAAATGTATATCGATAATTGTTCATTATAAATGTTGTGATGGTTGTGATTTATGTTAAACATAAATGTAGAAATTTCAATTATAACTCGACAATTGCTGATTGCAAATGTTGCATGTTAAACATAATAATAAATGAAAAGGTTAAGGTAACAAACAGAATTTAATTTCGCAATTCCAACAGAATTTACAAATCGGAGACACGGACCCCTGGACTTACCATAGACGGGATACGTTGCCTATGATGACTAAGCATACCCTGTCAACCATATATATTGATTAGGTAAACGGAGTAATCAGAAATCAGAATCAGTGTGCCAAAAACGACCCAACAATTGGTATGAAACACGTCAGATAGCATTTGACCTAACGGAAGGGTGTATTGGCAATTTAGATTGCTATAACGACCATAGAATGTGCGAAATGTTGACATTAAACGAGACTATACAAACCCCTGAACATGAACGTGTTTGTCAGTAGTCTGCCTCGATTCAAAAAATGATCATGTGCAGAACAAGCTCATGCTACATAAATGGTAATGGGAAAATTGAAATAATTCCGTGTCCAGTTTGCTGTCATCATGGAATAAATACTGAATGTAATACCAAACTCTCTACACAATCTATTGGACACAACTCAAACCGTATGTCCGTCCTTAAATGATCCGATCCTCCTTTTGTCACTAACACCTAAAACATTGCAGGAGACGTGTATTTCTCGTGTACACGTGGTAAGCGTAACACTCACTTGAAAAACTGGGGGGGGGGGGGGGGGGGAGGGCAATTCAATGAAGTCAGTCCACCTATCCAAGCCTATAAAACTGATGGAGATAGTACTTTGCATTAAATGGAGAAAAGTCATTTAATTAATGCAAAGTGTATTAGCCATGTATTCAACCCGCGGCAGTGCAACTTATCTTGATTGGTTGGTTGCATCTTGTTTCACATCGATAATTTTTTCACTGAAGAGCTTCAACATTTAGGGGATCACGGCCTTTGAGCAGAAAGGGACCTATATTCTACTACACCTTCTTTCGCATGGGCATGGTTTCTTAACTGTCTCACTCCCAGGACCGCCACATTTAGTCTCCGTTCACAAGAAAAGACCGCTGAAGACCTATTCTAAGCAGGATCCTCACGGGATCACTAACCTTTAGATCAAATATTTATATTGGTGCTATGATTGATTTTGCTCATCAAGATATCAACAAAATGTTTATGAAAATCGAAGGGTTTTTATTTTAAATATGCTACTCTGTTTTCTTCCCTCAATGCAGAGGTGAATCTGAAATATTTCAAGAAATCAATGAGACGCGATGAGAGGTAAGTAAATATAATACAGAGATACTATTAGAAGTCTGTCATATAAACAGAAATATGTTGTATTGGTGGCAATATCGTTACGTTGCATCACATAGATTGTTTGTTTGTTGGTTTGTTTTACGTCCCGTCGAGAATTTTTCACTCATATTCATACGTCACCAGCTGTAGGTGAAATACCACAAATTTAGACCTATGCTTGGCGCTCAGGGCCGTAGCAGTGAGGGTTCTTTAACGTGCCAACGCCTACCGTGACACAAGACCTCCGTTCTTAAGGTCATATCCGACAGATCCGTGATTCTCACTTCTAAATGCCGAGCGTTTGGCGAAGGAGCAATCACTACCTATTTTTCGTCTTAGGTTTGACGCGGCCATGGCACTAGTGGGGCTCAAACTCACGACCTTCAGGTTACGAAGCGAACGTTCTAACCACTGAGCTACCGCGCCATGAGAAATAACCCTGATAAATATTTTTAATAAAATACGATAAGTTGGCGACAATCTGTGACCTTATAAACAGCTTTCACCGACTTCTTTCCAACTCTCTAGAATGTAGGTAAACATCAGTTGGACATATTGTAATTATCAGGAGTCTTTCAAATTCCTCTTCTCTATAACAACTGGGCCGTGAATATTCGTTTTAATATCTATTTGTGATTGTGTTAAAAAGTACCTACAAGGAAATAAGAAATTTATTTATTTATTTTTTCCATAAAATACGTCGTTCTCAAATACTTACACCTTGTAATTGTGATCCCAAGTATTAGATCAATCGTTAAGGTGTGAGGTATTTTTGTTTCCATTAATATTATCTTTAAATCTGAAAATTGATATTATGATAGTTTTGTAAGTAACTTTGAGGAAAATCATTGATACATTTAAAACTAAATTAAAAAGTTTATCAGAATAAAGATTTAACATTCATTGAATACATAGCTAATATAGAAATAATATTTGTATGGGAGGACTAGAGTGTAACTGTGCTTCATCAAAAGCGTCTGAAAAGGTTTTCGAACAGACTTACTAATAGGAAAAAAATCAAACCTTGTTTTTCTTCTCTCATTCAAACAGTAAATCACAATTTTACAAGAAAAAATTCCTACACCAAAACGACAGCTAATATAACATTGGGCATGCATATCTTTATACAACAATTCCTCACGATAAATTAAAATGTAGACTTTTTCAGATAACAGATAATTACTTTTTGAATAAAAACGACACTCGAAAATACAAATTTCTAGTGACTGGAAAACAAAGTACATATTTTCTGAGATGCCACTCCGATAACCGCACAAGTACTCTGAAGCAGACAATTTTAGTATGTTTGGAGACCAAATCTTCCAACAATCTATTGACATTTCCATGGGCACTAACTGTGTGTCTTTATTGGTAAATTTATTTTTATATTCATATGAAGCGGAATTTGTTCAGAAACTGTTACAGGATAAAAACAAAAAAACTTGCCGTGTCCTTCAACCATACATATAGATATATCAATAACGTGTTTGCTTCATATTTGGATATTTTACTAAATATTGACTCTAATGGCAGACTGACAACTACATTATATGACAAGCGTGATGATTTCAACTTTGCAATCTCTATGTAGTAATATACCACTTTCGCCTGCTTATTGTGTGTATATCTCCCAGTTGATTCGATACGCGAGAGCATGTCATGCGTATGGTAATTTTTTAAAGCGAGGTCAACTACTGACAAAAAAGTTGATGTTGTAGGGTTATAACGAATCTCGTTTGAAGTCATCATTTCGCAAATTTTACGGTCGCTATGATGACCTTGTTTGCGATTACAAAGTGTCTCTGGGACATATGTTGAATGATTTGTTTCATAGCCTTTGTTAAACTGTCATCTTTCATACTAACTTTGACTACGGGTAATCCCGTATACCTAATTTGGACTAAGGGCTCACGACGGGTGTGACCTATCAGCAAAGGATGCTTACTCCTCCATGGCACCTGATCCTACCTTCGATTTGTCGTAGGTCCGTGTTGCCTTAAACTCGAACTTGTATATGTCGAGGGGATTTATGATTACTATTAACACATTGTTATCTTCACCATTCGATATCATGAGTACTAAACTTATATAACCATGATGTATACTGTAGGTCTATAGTGCAAGTCACCAAAGTAGTGCCGAATCATGCTCGCGCGCGTGAATGCATGCGTACTGATTTTCTTTCCATTTTAAAATGGCTATAATTTTCTCATAAAAGACTTGCGCTACCGTTAAAGTGATCAACAACGTATTTTCGATTTTAAAATGCTATTTTTTCGGGTTTTTTTTATTTATTGTCATTTTTCAAGCCCATTATTTCTCCCATTTCCCAACGCAATGTGCTCGTCTGCAAAAGGAGACACGGATGGCGATCATGTCACCGTACGTCACATGATACTAATAACTAGGTCAACAATGATATCAGGAATAGCAAAAGCAAATCCTACTTCGATCAGTATTTTGTCACTAATAAGAATTGAAGCAGGGTATGTTTTCCATGAAAAATGCATTGAACCTAAATTATTACCAATATGCATAGTCAAACAACTGAGAACCACCAAAACAGGTGTATTTTTCATCCACTTCCACATGGAATTAATAGCCAAAAAAGATCCGCAGCATATTTGCACATGATTTAAAATTCAAAATTTCAAACAATCGTGTACTGCATATGTCCTTGAAATAGATCAATAAAAAGGCTAAGACAACTAACACTATGCCTATGGAAAGTACAAATCAGAGAGATGGGCAAAGACGGACCCCTGGACATACCATACGTGGGATCAGGTGCCTAGGAGGAGTAAGCATCCCCTGTCGACCGGTCATACCCGCCCCGCCGTGAGTCCTATATCACGATCAGGTAAACGGAGCAATTCGTAGTCAGAATCAGTGTGCCAAGAACGGTTTAACAATTGGTATGAAACACGTCAGATAGCATTTGCCCTAATGAAAAGTTGTACTGTCAAACAAGATCGTTATAACGACAATAACTTTTACGGAATGCTAACTTTAGAAGGGACTGTACAAACCCTTGTAACATCAACTTCTTTCTTAGTAGCCTGTCTCGATTTAAAAACTGATCATATGCAGAACAAGCTCTTGCGTATCGAATCAATTGGGAGGTATAGACACCATATGCAGGTGATGATGGGATTTTGTCACTTAAATAAGGGAAGTGGACGATGGAGAAATTATCCCGCTTGTCATTAAGTTGAGTTGTTAATTTGCTGACAACATTTATTTTCAGTAAAATGTCTAAATACGAAGCAGATGTGGAAGACTCTGTGGTGTCTTTTATTTCAAGTTCACTGTGATATATCGAATCGACATATGAATGAAAATGATCATTGTTAATAAATAAAACGTCGTCGATATATCTAAATGTCGAATTGAGACTCCAGCAAGATATTTTTTCTTCTCATGTAGAAGCGTTTGAATGAATTCTGCTTCATAAGAATATACAAATAGGTCAGCTAACAAAGGCGCACAATTCGTGCTCGTGGGGATACCAATAGACTGTTGGAATACCTGATCAGCAAAGACTACGAAAATATTGTCAATGAGAAACTAGCACATCTTTTTTATATCAACTTCAGAGCACTTGTCCGTGGAGTACTTGTGCGTGGAGTCAGAATGGTGTTTGACAGAATAATTTTTGAGATGACCAATCACTAAATACGAATATATCCTTTTACCGTTTTTGTTGCCCAAGCAACTGTCAATGATGTTAAATAGTCTAATCTTTAATTTATCGTGAGGTATGGTCGTTTAAAGTGTTTAAAATCATAGGCTTTAATGTTACCAACCGTTTTATGATTTCAATTTCACTAAAAGTTCTTGAGAATTGAGAACCCACATTTGATTTACACTACGTCTGGCGTATGTAGTGGCGCAGCATTGTGAAGTTTTTCCTTTACAGCAGTTAATATTTTCGTGAGGCACAAATATATGGGCTAGGTAGAACATTTACCGGATCCAGCAATGTATCTTTGTTTGTAAGGCCTATGTGGAGTGTTTAGATCCAGTATAGGTACAGTAACTCATGTACATCCGATTCATTGGCTGGGATATTAAATGTATTTAAAAACTGAAGCATGGTTATGAAGAATTACATCTTTGAAAGGGTAGTTAGTGTGTAAGTGAGATTACGTAATGTGGAATTAATGCCAAGTGCGTTTATAATGCAGTGGTAATAATGAGCCTTAAACAAATACAATGTTGTTACAAGCTTTGTCAGCTGGAACCAAAACATATTCCTCTTGTAACCTATCTAACTCTTTTATCAGTTCTAGTTTACTAAACACAGAAGGATAGATGGTACTTATGTTCGTTTTGACTTGTCTGACAAGTTTTGATATTTTAATATTCCTCTTATACTTTGTATCCATTCTAACAAGGTATCAAGTTCTTCTTTTTCAGATTTAGCCCATCGTCTGGCATTATCTTCGACAGAATTCATAATCGAGATGAAATTCTGTCACCTATTGAAAGACCGAGATTTTCTGAATTTAGGACTTTTTAAATTAAATGATATTAGATCTTCATTTTTAACTATATCAACATTACGAGTAATGCCATGTCAATTTAAATGACATACTTCATTAAACCTGGAAAACTGGAACACTGTCGAAATCCCAACGCACAGATGATCGTGACAAAACGGAGATAATATTACCTATAATAAAATTTACGTACTCACAGCCCTCCCCGTTGGGATCTGGGTTGTTAGAATAGATCCTCAGTCCTTCGGATGAGACCGCAAAAAACCGAAGTCCCGTGTCACAGCAGGTGTGGCACGTACAAAAGTCCCTCCCTGCTCAAAGGGCATAAGCGCTGAGCATAGGCCTAAATTTGCAGCCCTTTACCGGCACTGGTGACGTCTCCATATGATTGAAAGATTCTCGAGCGGGACGTTAAACAATATTTAATCAATCAATCAATCCCTTGATACAAGGCTTGCCCACGAATTTTGATTTGTACATTTAGGAATGTTGCATCTCACTGTTGTTTCCAGATTAATGCACATGCGATTCCAAACAGGGGATATAATTCTACAATTCTTGGCTTGGCCGATTCTGTTGTCGGAAGTTAAGATATAGAAAGGTGCAAACTTTGGACCAAGAGAAGCATAACATGGCTTTTGGTGTGTACAAAGTGTTAATCATTATTCAATAAAATAGGGCAAATTTGAAATAAATATCCGATGAATTGAATATATATATATATATATATATATATATATATATATATATTATGAAAAGGTGAAGATAATAGATAGTGATCAATCTCTTAGGCTTCACCTTCGCTATCCAAGTATTTATGGTCCACTCCGCTCCCCATAAACCCCCTTGGCTGATCGAGATATTTAAAACTTGGGAATGTAATATCACGTGGTGTCTGATCTAATATACATTCATCGAACGATAAAACGTTTTATATGCTAAGGTTCTGTCTGACATGTTCTTGGCACACTGATTTCGACTACTGAAGCCCCTGTAATATCAACTTGTTTATCAGTAGGCTGGCTCGATTTAAAAATGAGCATTGGCAGATCAAGCTCTTGATAGAGATATAAACACATATTGCTACATGGATGAGGGACGTTGACGATGAAGGTGTGAAATGAAATTTATACTCTAGGCTTGTGATATGAATGCTAAATGTAAAAAATTGCCGAATCAAATTTAAGTGTTCAAGAATGTACGTGCTATGGAAATTATTTTTAGCTTCCAATGAAATGTATCGAAATTTAGATATTGTAGGTGTGTGGTAAAAATCACTTCACAGCACGACAAAGCAAGTACGCTGAATTTTTATTGCATAATAATAATGAAAAATCTATAATCAAATGGACTGAAATTCATAACCAGGGACATACAGATAAGTTTAATTCATTGGTATGGTCAACATCGCTTATATCAACGCACATACATATGGATGATGCTTAAATGTCTAAATCGTTCTTTCTTTTCAATGAATTAGTTAGAAAGTTTTACTGTAAATATCTAATGATACACTTAACAGATTGACGTGGTAAGAATTACTGACCAGTAACTGCATTTCACTTAATTTTCATTAAATAATTACTTAACATTGCTCTCTGATATCTTTGGGAAATAGAATGTGAGTAGTATCGTTATCAATTAAAGTGTATATTGAACGATTTAATGGCACTTAACGAAATACAATGGCACCACTTTGTAAAAGGATATATTCTGAGTAACATATGCAACGGTCCCCATTACAATTAACGCTACTTATTTTTCTCTGACTTTTTTATCCGGGATTATGATTAAACCTTTCTAGGTTGTTCATGTATTATTTGCAGACGATAAAATTGCACACGCATTCACGTGTTTGGTTAGCAATTTACATTTACTCCATTTGTTAGGTATTGACATCATAAATCTGTTGGAAAAAAGTTTACTTGAGTCTTTCATAATAAAGTTATGGCCACGTCAGTACCCCAACATATAATGAAAATAATGCACTTTTGTTCGTGCTATTTAACAGGTATTCCTGTCATATCTATCCCTTATTAGAAAGCGATGATCCAATCAGACTTTAGCACGTGATGGCAAGTAATTGTGATCACGGCGGACAGTATGGGATTTATCTACAACATTAAACATGAAGATAACAAACTGTGAACTTAACGAATAAAAAATGTTTTTGTTTGTTTGTTTGTTTTACGTCCCGTCGAGAATTTTTCACTCATATTCAGACGTCACCAGCTGTAGGTGAAGTACCACAAATTTAGACCTATGCTTGGCGCTCGGGGCCGTAGCAGTGAGGGTTCTTTAACGTGCCAACGCCTACCGTGACACGGGACCTCTGTTTTTTAAGGTCATATCCGAAAGACCCGTGATTCTCACTTTTAAATGCCGAGCGTTTGGCGAAAGAGCAATTGCTACCAATTTTTCGTCTTAGGTTTGACGTGGCCATGTCACGAGCCTGCCTCGAACTCACGACCTCCCGGTTACGAAGCGAACGCTCTAACCACTGAGCTACCGCGACCGGTTAAAATATGAGTAAGGCAAACAGGGACACCTTTACATACCAGAGGTGGTACCAGGTACATAGCAGGAGTAAGCATCGCCTGTTGACCGTACACCCACTGTGGACCCTTTACTTTGATGGGGTAAACGGAATGATCTGTAGTCAAATAAGTATGTAAAGAATGGTCTAACAGTTGGTATGAATCATAGAAGACAACGTTCGATCTAACCACAGGTTGTATTGTGACTAAGATAACACTAACAGCCAAAACATTTGCAAAAGAGACTGATACCACCTCTCAACTTGTTTGTCAGTAGATTGCTTCGGTTTGAAAATTGAACATATGAAGAACATGCTCTCGCGTATTGAATCACTTGAGGGACATGAACGCCATCTGCAGGTAATGATGGAATAAAGTTACGGAAATATGGAAAGTAGACGATTGAAGAATTGAACTTATCCCGTTTGTCATAAAATTCAGCTGTCAGCTTCCCGTTAACATCTATGTTCAATAAAATATCAAAATATGAACCAGACATAGAAGACGCTGTGACGTCTTTTACGTCGAGTTGAATAGTATATATGGAATAAACATATGGATGAAAATAAACATAGTTAACGGAAAAAATATTGTCTATACATCTAAATGGTGAGCTGAAGGCCACTGTAAAAGATTTTTTTAAGTTGAAAAACAGGGCTCACGACAGATGTGATCGGTCGATATAGGATGCTTACTCTTCCTAGGCACCTGTCTCCAAACCTGGTATATCCGGGGGTCCGTGTTTGTCCATCTCTCTGATATGTATTTTCTATAGGAATTACGAGATTGAGTGTAGTTTGTTTTTCACTTTTCTGTTGACGTAAACAACAATAGCAGCAACAATAACAACAAGGTCAACTATTTACCTTCATTATATTGTAAGCATTGGCCTATACCAGCGATTTCGTGGGATTTGGGTTAGAATAGGTCCTCAATACCCCTTGCTAACAGGCAACTAAATGGGACGGTCCTTCGGATGAGACCGAAAAACTGAGGCCCCGTGTACATCACCTGTATATGTTGTTTACATCTCCCAACTGATTCAATACACAAAAGCTTGTTCTGCATATGGTTAGTTTTCAAATCGAGGCAGGCTACTTATAAACAAGTTGATGTCACAAGGGTTTGTACACTATCGTGTAAAATTAGCATTTCTCAAATTTTATGGTTGTTATAACGATCTAATTTGCCAGTACAGATTTCCATTTGGTCAAATGCTGTTTAACATGTTTCATACCAATTGTCACGCCGTTGTTGGTACACTGATTCTGACTAGGGATTGCTCCGTTTACCTGATCGGAATGTGGGGCTCACAGCGGGTGTGGCCGATTGGCGTGGGGTGCTTGCTCCTCCTAGGCACCTGGTTCCACCTCTGGTGTGTCCAGGGGTCCGTGTTTGCCCATATCTTTGATTTGTATTTTCTATAGAAATTAAAGGATTGAGAGGTTTTAGATATCTTAGCCTTTTCATCAAAAATAAGAAATTCGTACATGTTAGGATAATTTTGATTGATTGATATTGTTTAACGGCCCGCTCGAGAATCTTTCAATCATATGGACACATCACCATTTCCGGTGACGGCCTGCAAATTTAGGCCTATGCTCGGCGCTTGTGGCCTTTAATCAGGGAGGGATGTTTTACGTGCCACACCTGCTGTGACACGGGACCTCGGTTTTTGCGGTCTCATCCGAAGGACCGCCCCATTTAGTCGTCGCCTCTTACGACAAGCAAGGGGTACTGAGGATCTATCCGGATCCCCACGGGGTTTGAATATGAATGACGTAGACTCTAATATAAAAAATGTAAAGGTATATCTGCCTTTATTAATCAGTATTTTGTTCGATGTCAAAAACCATACCAAAATTGTGTCAGTATGATAAACTATGAAAAATAATACGATTTTTACAAATTATATACAGGTATTAAAAGAGTGCTAGTTTATTCTATGTAAGAAAACGATGATTTCGTAATGCAAATTGACGAAGGAATGACGTTTTTGGTAGATCCGCGCAAGCACGTTAGATAGATATTATTAGAAACATCATGGGTTTATGATTGATTATTTACTGCTTTCCGCCACACTCAACAATTTTTCAGTTATCCGGTGGCGTCCAGTTTTTGTTGGTGGAGGAGAGAACCCAGATACAATGTACCTGGGAAGAGACCACCGACCTTCCGCAAGTAAACTGGCAAACTTCCTCACATAACGCCGCGGCCGAGATTCGAACACGCGCCGACAGAGGTGAGAGGCTTTGTGATTTTGAGCCCGATGCTCTAACCACTCGGCCACGGAGGCCCCGAAACATCATGGGAGATGAGGATTCGTTTACAGTATGTAGTCGTACTGAATGGTGAGCTTATGTTAAACATGGACTTTTACTCCCCCTTCATTCCTCTCTGCATCACAATTTCCGTCTTACTGTCCTTTAGTGTGCAATGGGTCGATCCGACTCGGAGACCGCATGGTTAATAAATACTGAATGGGGATTAAATCCATTACTTTTTTATTTGATCGAGTTCAATTGCGTAATTTACATGACGTGTATAACTTACAATGCTTGATATAAAACATAGGATTTTATTCCTACGGTAATATCCAAAAATACGGCATATATAGTAATTTAAATAAAAATTCAAAATATACACGTAAGCATTAATCGGTATATACAATATTCCAGTATTATATTCTTTTTACTTACAGTACAGTTATCTTTACTTATGATCAATAAAGCATGCTGCTTCCTAAATAAAAAAAAAGTTCAACCAACATCTGTCTCCAGATGGCGAGATCAGCACGTCTGCTTCTGCTACATCTATGATTTCCTTTAGTGTGTATCTTTACAAGGAAAGGGAAAAAATTGATCTACTGCTACCTGAAACTCTTGGGAATTCTTATGTTTGTTAAAAGGATTAAAAAAAAAAGAAGAATACAAAACTGTTCTGGTTTCACACAATGCGAAATGTTTTGAATCTTTTTGTTTTTGTGTATACATTATGATACCATTATTGGAGTTGTAAACAGTTTGTCACTTATCACCAGGCAAAATGAGGAATTTCTATCATCACTGGTACGCGATGCTGGTTTTCCATATGCTATTCCCACAATGCATTGAATGATGTTGCCGCTTGGCAATGGAAAACGTATCACAATTTTATTTGTGTTTTAAAGTCTACCACGCCAAAATCAAATTGTCCTTTGAATTATGTCTAAAGTACTTCACAGTATAGAGACTGTAATATTAGAAATACCACCTCTATCACATGTAGCCCGCGTGGCGCAGTGGTTAGAGCGTCGGGCTCAAAGATCTGATGATCCTTGAGTCGGAGGTTCGAATCTCACTGTGGGACGTGTGTGCCGGTCTTTCGGATGAGACCGTATAAACCGAGGTCCCGTGTCGCAGTAGGTGTGGCACGATAAAGATCCCTCCCTGCTCAAAGGCCCTGAGTGCCGAGCATAGGCCTAAATTTGCAGCCCTGTCACCGGTAATGGTGACAGCCGCCGGATAGCTGAAAAATTGCTCAGGCGGCTATAAACAAACAAACAAACAAACAATCTATCACATGTATAGAAATTCATGGCCGACAAAGGAGCTGGTTCTGAACTACTAACATGACTATGTTTATATGTAATTTATATATAATGTTAAGTGTCAGCACTGTCCTGTACCATTCATCAGTATATTCCGTGGCCGAGTGGTTAGAGCATCGGGCTCAAAATCACAAAGCCTCTCACCTCTGTCGGCGCGTGTTCGAACGTCGGCCGCGGCGTTATGTGAGCAAGTTTGCCAGTTTACTTGCGGAAGATCGGTAGTTTCTTCCCAGGTACATTGTATCTGGGTTCTCTCCTCCACCAACAATAAAACTGGACGCCACCAGATAACTGAAAAATTGTTGAGTGTGGCGGAAAACAATAAATAATCAATCAACCAATCAGTATATTCCATGACGTATTTACCAATGTTTACGACCATTAAAAGGGAAAGCACAAATTGAATTGATGTCTGTTGTTTACATTCGATTCCGAACGAATGTCCGATGATCGTAAACCTTGGATACTTATTAATTGCGACTATTATTGCCAAAGTGTTGTTTTATTGGTTGCATTTTAGATGAAAACAGCCATAGTGATGTCTACATACTATGTTTTCCCTCCACGTTTCGTTTCTTCTGTGTATACGTAGCGCGTGCTGTATCATTTGTAAAACGCTTGCTCATTATTAATATTAAGCTGTGAGGTACTATGAAGGGAAGTCTCGTCTTCGACGTTTTCCAGCAGGAGCAATGGCTCAACAGCACCTTCTCTTCCGACCGTCGTAGATGCAGACGGCTATACATTTATAGACATTTACACCTTCTCTAACAGAGACTTCCGGGTGCCCTTTCGCTTCCGGGTTATGAGGTTACGTTAGTTACTAGTACACCTTCTATTTATAAGTGATTGCACCTTTCCTATGCGGTTGATTTAAAGTTCATCATAGGGTTTTATATTGTTTTATATATTATCAAGGCGCACCTTCTCATTCCTTTACGGATAGTGCCTTATGTACAATAAATTAAATTTAGTCATTGTCCATTTCCAGGATGAATTTATTCCTCTGTAGTCCATCATTAGGACTAATATCATTTTACCAGGACATATATTGGCCTGCCGTGCGCTATCAGGACACAATTAGCCGTTAAATGTGTGTATCAGTTGTCCAGAGATTTATACCTTTCTTCCTGAGCGACAGGAAGATTTGATTATTTGTTTTTACATCCCGTTGAGAAACTTTCACTCATACTAAGACATCACCAGTTGTAAGTGAAGTACCATAATTTAGACCTATGCTTAGCGCTCAGGGCCGTAGCAGTGAGGGTTTCTTAACATGCCATAATATGTTTGTTGTTATAGTATACTATAGATAATGTTTGTTGTAAGAGTATACTATAGATAAATGTTTGTTGTAAGAGTATACTATAGATAAATGTTTGTTGTAAGAGTATACTATAGATAGATGTTTGTTGTAAGAGTATACTATAGATAGATGTTTGTTGTAAGAGTATACTATAGATAGATGTTTGTTGTTAGAGTATAGTGTAGATAAATATTTGTTGGTATAGTATACTATAGATAGATGTTTGTTGTAAGAGTATACTATAGATAGATGTTTGTTGTAAGAGTATACTATAGATAGATGTTTGTTGTAAGAGTATACTATAGATAGATGTTTGTTGTAAGAGTATACTATAGATAGATGTTTGTTGTAAGAGTATACTATAGATAAATGTTTGTTGTAAGAGTATACTATAGATAAATGTTTGTTGGTATAGTATACTATAGGTAAATGTTCTTTGTTAGAATATACTATAGATAAATCTGCGTTGTTAGAGTGTACTATAAATAAATGGTCGTAGTTATAGTATACTGTAAATTAATGTTCGTTATTAGAGTATAGTATTAGAGTATACAATAGATTATGTTTGTTGTTACAGTATAGAAAAATATTTTTTGCTAAAGTACAGCTAATGTTTTGTTGTGTTAGAGCATAGGTCAATATTTTTTGTTCGAGCATGAATAAATGATTGTTGTTAAAGTATAAATTATTGTCTATTTCTTTTTATTTCAGCACCTTGATTATCCTGATATTGCATGGAGGAATCGTTCTGGGATATACTAATATGCGGGAACGATTTCCTACATTCTGCCCGCGTACACACAGATACACCGGGCAGATATGCTACATTTCTCTGAAGGGAGAAACAAATACGCGGGATAATTTTATTACATTCCTCTCACGAGACAAAGGGGACTGATTTATACCATTGCTCTTATTGGTGTGTGTGGTTTCCATTACCAGACCTTCGCCTTCATAAACTTTATTGCAGTGTTTACATTTCTTGTGAATAATTCTAATGTACGAATTTATCTACTTACTTTGAGTGAACCAAAAAAAAAAACAGAAGAAAAACTGGTTTATCATTATAAATTTATAATGTATTATTCAGACCATATCACAAGATGCGACAACTGTAATGTAAAATTTAAACGAAATTTGTCCTTGAAATGGTGCATATTCAATTTTTTAAATTATAAATGCACAACCTATGAAAAACATTAATACTTTATCACCATAAAACTGTTTACAATGGTCTAAGTGACGCCTTTGAGGCCCTGCATGATAGACCCATGCTGTGTAGTTGTGGCACACATTTTCGGAAAGTTTATCAATGTCAATAACATGTAAACAGTTAATTTTAGTTACCCTATCTCGCAGATGTATACAAATGGATCTTACAATACCAAGTCTATACTGTCTCAATTTTTCTCTTAACATTCTTACTGAAACTGAAGGTTAATATATCACAAACGTCGTATACACTGCCCTTATTGTACATGTAAGATAACCAATCTTATGAAATTATTAAAATGTACGAAAGGCGCCCTATTGCATATACTGATGGAAAGAGGTTCGGGGTATAATGATTGATTATGAATGGTCTAACGTCCCTCCCGAGAATTTTTCACTCAAATGGAGACGTCAACATTGCCGGTAAAGGGCTGCAAAATTTAGGTCTAGGCTCAGCGCTTATGGCATTTGAACAGTGTGGCACCTTTATCGTGCCACATCTTCTATGACAAGGGGTATTTGTTTTTGTAATTTCATCCGAAGGATTACCCCATTTAGTCACCACATACAACAAGCAAGGGGTACTGAGGGCCTATTCTAATCCTGTTCCCCACGGGGCCTCGAGGTATATCATAGCATCTCGTATAAAATCGAAAACAGATAGACATTTCTTAATCAATTCGCTATATAAGGTGGTATGCGCTCTATCAAAGCCGATATCGACCATTTGAATCATCAGAATAAGACCCAGGAAGGCAGAAATACTGGGCACCGTAGACTATGATTAGCCCTGAAGTATTACAAAGTAGACAAACTTAAAAGATTGTAAGCGGATGGAGTTATGTATATGCATCATGGGAAAAACCTACTGCTATTTCGTACCACAATGATCATATCGAATCATACTAGATTATAGCAACAAAGTTCTAAAGTATGACGATTCCCTGATTCTGGGTTTAACGCCGTTTGGCAAAATATCAGCTATTTCTGGTATTTCTAAAGTATAAAAATGACATTATTCAAACAACAGACATACGTTTTCTTTTATTCAAAATAGTTTTTTTCTCCCTGTACTCAATTTCTGACACTACGAAAAAACATTTTTGTTTTCAAACTTTTTGTTCAATAAAACCAATGTTAAGATCAACATGGGAAGGGCCCAGAACGCCCTGAATGACAAGACATTCACAATCATCGCATATTTTCACATCATAGAGAGTTGTTTCGTCAGCAAAATTGGTAAAAGGAAATATTCATATCTATTGATCGGTCATTCCCAAAATTATTTTGTTAAATACCACTCTGACTCCAAGCACAAGTACTCTGGAGTTGATACTAACAAGATGCTAGAGTTCCTCATTGGCAATATCTTTGTGGTTTTTGGTGATCGGGTCTTCTAACAATCTGATGGAATTCCCATAGGCATGAATTGTGCTCCTTCGTTAGCTGACCTATTTTTATATTCTTATGAAGCAGAATTCATTCAAAAGCTTCTACATGAGAAGAAAAAAATTCTTGCTGTGGCCTTCAATTCGACATTTAAATATATCGACGTTTTAGCTATCACCAATGATCATTTTCATTCATATGTCGATTTGATATATCCCAGTGAACTTGAAATAAAAGATACCACAGAGTCGTCCACATCTGCTTTGTACTTAGATATTTTACTGAAAACTAACAACTCAAACTAACAACTCAACTTTATGACAAGCGGTATGATTTCAATTTCTCTATTTTCTCTATTTTCAACTTCCCTTATCTAAGTGGTAATATCCCATCATCACCTGCATATGTTGTTTACATCTCCCAACTGATTCAATACACAAAAGCTTGTTCTGCATATGGTTAGTTTTCAAATCGAGGCAGGCTACTTATAAAGAAGTTGATGTCACAAGGGTTTGTACACTATCGTGTAAAATTAGCATTTCTCAAATTTTATGGTTGTTATAACGATCCAATTTGCCAGTACAGATTTCTATTTGGTCAAATGCTGTTTAACATGTTTCATACCAATTGTCACGCCGTTGTTGGTACACTGATTCTGACTAAGAATTACTTCGTTTACCTGATCGGGATGTAGGACTCACGGCGAGTGTGACCGGTCGATAGGGGATGTTTACTCCACCTAGGCACCTAATCCAGGGGTCTATGTTTGTCTATCTCTCTGATTTGTATTTGTTATAGGAACTACGAGGTTGAATACTGTTAGTTATCTTCCCACCCGGTCGCGGTAGCTCAGTGGTTAGAGCGTTCGCTTCGTAACCGGGAGGTCGTGAGTTCGAGCCCCGCTGGTGCCATGGTCGCGTCAAACCTAAGACGAAAAATAGGTAGTGATTGCTCCTTCGCCAAACGCTCGGCATTTAGAAGTGAGAATCACGGGTCACTCGGATATGACCTTCAAAACGGAGGTCCCGTGTCGCGGTAGGCGTTGGCACGTTAAAGAACCCTCACTGCTACGGCCCTGAGCGCTAAGCATAGGTCTAAATTTGTGGTACTTCACCTACAGCTGGTGACGTCTCAATATGAGTGAAAAATTATCTATGGGAGGTATAACAAACAAGCAAACAAACAAACAAAACTTATAAAAGCAAACACATTTAGTTTTAGTTTTCATCGTTTAATTTAAAAAAAAAAATGTAGCAAGTATTGGTCAATGCGCCAGTAAAGTTCGTCGGAGATGAAAGATTGAAAAAGTAAATCGAAGTATAGACCACTACAAAATGTTTATACCGACGGCGAGCTAAATTTGTTTGTTTGTTTGTTGGTTTTTTTTGTTTCTTTTTTGTTTGTTTGTTTGTTTTTTTTCTTTTTTGTTTGTTTGTTTGTTTTGGTGGGTGTTTTTTTTGTGGTTTTTTTTTTGTTTATTGTTTCGCTTCCCATTCCAGATCTTTTTTTTTTTTATTTATATGGAGACATCATATGTAAACTGTCCCAAGAGTAGGTCTATACATAGTGCTTAAGTCCCCAGCAGCATGACGCCTTTGTCGTGGAAACGAAAATCGGCTCAATTTCCAACAATGGCGTTTTATGTGTTCCTGTTTCAAATATCCCTCGATTTAGAAATGTAGGTTTTGAAATGTCTATTCCCCTTTCACCCCCAATCTCGACACATGAAGAAGCAATATTATATATATATATATATATATATATATATATATATATATAGGGGTTATTTTGTGTTTGACCAATCACTAAAATATTCTTTTCATTAACATTTTCTGTTTTTGAGCAATCACTAAAACGTTTTGATTAAGACTATTCATCAACATTTTCTGTGTTTCATTAATAACTACAACTTTCTATGACTTTTCCTTAACATCTCTCTCTCTCTCTCTCTTTCTCTCTCTCATCACTACAATTTTGTGTTTAACACTATTCATTCACATTTCCTGTGTTAGGATCTTTGTGGAGTAAGCAATTTACCCGATACCTACCTTGTTGCTTTTCGGTGTATTACGCAGAAATTACTTATCTTAATTTTAATTTTAATGTCTCAAAAGTTCAATTCGTATCGAATGTCAAACTCAGCATAAGCGTCAGTGTGGCGACTACAAATAAACGTGCAACCTCGCGAAAAAAAGTAATATCTTTTAATATTAATTTTTAATGCACTTCAATTTTCTTTAGAAATAAAAAAAAATAGGAAAAATTGATAACGTCATACATTTAATATTCCGCAGTTCAGGTAGCTAAATTATCCGTGATCCTATAAAAGACGCCAGAGTTTTAAAAGTTTCATTCTAACCAGGACCAGAGGCAATAGATAAAATGTGGCGATATCAAACACTGGTGACAGTCCTGATAATCCTATGTATTGGTTTCTCTGAGGGCAGACAGCGACTCAGTCGTACGTATTTATATTATCACAAATTCACTGCTCTATCCATGTACTATTTTATTTGTTTTATTTATTTTTCTTTTCTTACGTACTTTTATTATCACAAATTGATTACTATATTAATCTATTATTTTCTTTGTGTTTTTTTTTCTTCTTTTCTTTTCTTCTCGTATGTGCTTTATTATCACAGATCCATCACCATCTTTATGTATTCGTGTTTTTTCATTATTATTTATTCATTTATTATATTTTGTTGTTTTTGTCGTCATACGTATTTTCATTATTATATTCACGTACTATTTTCATTGCGTTATTTACTTTTGTTTTCACACGTCCGTTTATTATCACAAACTTATTATCATATTCATCATCTATTTTCTTTATTTCTGTTTTTTATTATCACAATTTCATTACTACATCGTCTACTCGTTTTATCTTTTTTTCTGTGACAGAGTTTACAGTCTGTTTGCGCATTTTCTGTTGATAATTGTATGCTGTATAGATTTATATTTTATATGGTTGTTTCTTAGAAATTTCTATATAATAAAATTCAGATAAACCTTCTCAAAATTCTAAAATATCACCAAAGACTTGGAAACAAAATTAAAGAAGTTTATTCAATATGAAGTCGTTTTTAAAACTGATAGAAGTCAGGTTCTTTTAATTTGCTATCGATATAGGTTTGTTTTCTATATATAACAAAGAAGAAAGAAATGAAAGCGAAAAAGATTGATTATATATTGTTTAACGTCCCGCTCGAGAATTTTTCACTCAAATTGAGACGTCACTATTGTCGGTGAAGGGCTGCAAAATTTAGGCCTATGCTCGGCGCTCTGGACCTTTGCGCCGGGAGGGATCTTTATCGTGCCACACCTGCTGTGACACGGGGCCTCGGTTTCTCCGGCCTCATCCGAAGGAACGCCCCATTTAGTCGCCTCTTACAACAAGCAAGGGGTACTAAGCATATATTGTAAACCCAGATCGATCGATCGATCGATCGATCGAGAGAGAGAGAGAGAGAGAGAGATATGACAACTTATTTTTACTTTATCATGTAGCGATTTATCATACAATCAAATTTTTAATAGCTAAATTCGTACTCAAAGATCTGTAAAACTAAAACGTTTGTTTACAAGATAACTCTGTAGCTTTTGCTTTGGTAACATATACAGCAGTCGTCAGCTTGGAAGGCAAATAAACTACTGATTTATTTTTTTTTGATGGGGGGGGGGGGGGGGGGGGTTATACATCAGATGTTTCATACGACAGTACACCGTATTCACCGGTTAGAACGCCACATTCGGGATGACTGTGCGACATGAGGTGGCGGTGCCGAAGCGAGAAAAGATCCAATACTTTACCTTTGTGGTCTCTTTTTCGTTTTGGGACCACCACTCCATGTCGCACATGAACGCAAACCCGATTGTGGCGTTCTAACCGGTGTTATATTAGGATACGTAATTAACACTGCACTCCTTTTTTTTTGTTTTAGAACATTTCCGCCAGATCTTATTTCGCTAAAATTATTGTTATACTTAGGAGCTAAAACCAATCACCAAATTATAAGTCCAATATGGTATATCAAGTTGAGATTCCTTAATTTACCTTCAAAACTTTTAATTGACTTTTAGGGAAACAATCCATATAGAGAAATATTCCACTCCTGTGTAGTTAAATCTGTTTATCACATCCCACTCAACCTTATACTAGCAGTGTATTGGCCAAATTCTAAACAGTCCCCAACTCAGTTTGTTTATTACTTACTGTGTTTGAGTAAACAGAATATCATGCCCTGTATTCCAGTGGGTGTGGCACTTCTTTACAATGAGAATACCTACATATATTTATATTACAAATCGCATTTCTCTGCATGAACCAGCCAATTTTAGCATGCGAAACAATCCGTTTATATTGACCATGAATGGAATATGAACTAG
This sequence comes from Ostrea denselamellosa, assembly GCA_024699665.1. NCBI lineage: Eukaryota > Metazoa > Mollusca > Bivalvia > Ostreida > Ostreidae > Ostrea > Ostrea denselamellosa. Next base: position 6,887,626 of record JAMZEH010000075.1, read on the forward strand.
TTTAAACGGATCGTGAACTGGTTTAAAGAACGCGAGACTAACACTGAGAACGCAATAATCGCATTTCTCTCGCATCTGAAGTAAAGCAACCGTGGTTAAGTAACTGAATATAGATACAATTGTTGTAAGGTAGATTAAGTATGTTGATTAATGTTAGTTCTTGTATATCCAAAGTCACCTACTATAAAAAGGACAGTGGGTCTCCCATGTCCAATAAATACTCGTAAAATGTCTGTGTAAGTATTCAATAGTGTGGATTTTAATTTGTCATTGGTGCACATTTATGACCCTAAACTGTTTCGTGGTCTATTTCATTACAAAACATTACTTTTAACATGAAAAAAACAAAAAAAATATAAATAAAGACATTATTTGACTTAAATGTGTTTTAAATGGATGTGATAAACCTTTTATAAATGGCTTAAATTTGTTACTCAGGACGGAGTTTTGCATCAGTAATTTCAGAATCAATTCAGAGGAAATTGCCAAAAAATAGATGTTTTTCAACAATGATCAATAGAATTAACTGCAATCGATGAATATCAATCTTAAATCTTTATTTATTACTGAAAGTTACGAGGTAAAACTTGATTTAAAGCATATTTGACTTTTTTATTAGAAATAAAAATCTGCCTGAATTACAACGTTTAAAATCCCAACAGATCGTTCTAGAGCTAGACTAGGCAACGCTACACGCGATAATCACGCGATAATCACGCGTTAATTACTATCTCATTAAAGACATTGATGTTCATGTAATTGTTCAGTGACGTATCCGGTCAATGATTTATTTTTTTTTTTTGTTTGACAAGAAAAAAATGTAAGAGATCCTTTCTAAAATCAGAGATCCGCTCCTTTGTTGTTGTTGTTGAAGTTAAGGGATCCGCTCCTTGTTGTTGTTGAAGGTAAGTTGGACTGCTATGACTATAATTCATGTAAGCAAATTAAAAAATAATGATAATAAAAAATCACTTAATCAGCTGGATGGAAGTATGTGGTATGTGGTATTCATTAGTCAGTTGATTATATATTCTTTAACGTTCCGCTCGAAAATTTTTCACTCAATTTGGCGATGGAGATACCCTGGTTTTCTTCTAATATAGATTGATTGATTGTTGTTTTCCGCCACAATCAACAATTTTTCAGTTATCTGGTGGCGTCCAGGTATTGTAGGTGGAGGAGAGAATCCAGATACAATGTACCTGGGAAGAGACCACCAACCTTCCGAAAGAAAAATGGCAAACTTTCTCACATACATCATCGCAAGCGAGATTCGAACCCGCGCCGACTAGAGGTGAGAGGCCTTGTGATTTAGAGAGCAAGGCTATAACCACTCGGACACGGAGGCCCACTATATAGACTATATCAATTAAATAAATCTAAATATAGACGCCAAAAATTAAATAAATCTAAATATAGACAGCAAGAATTAAATAAATCTAAATATAGACAACAAGAATTAAATAAATCGAAATATAGACAACAGCAATTAAATAAATCGAAATATAGACAACAGCAATTAAATAAATCTAAATATAGACAACAACAATTAAATAAATCTAAATATAGACAATAGCAATTAAATAAATCTAAATATAGACAACAGCAATTAAATGAATCTAAATATAGACAACAACAATTGAATAAATCTAAATAGAGACAACGGCAATTAAATAAATCTAAATATAGACAACAACAATTAAATAAATCTAAATATAGACAACAACAATTAAATAAATCTAAATATAGACAACAACAATTAGATAAATCTAAATATAGACAACAACAATTAAATAAATTTAAATATAGACAACAACAATTAAAAAATTCTAAATATAGACAACAACAATTAAATAAATCTAAATATAGACAACAACAATTAGATACATCTAAATATAGACAACAGCAATTAAACAAATCTAAATACAGACAACAACTATTAAATAAATCTAAATATAGACAACAACAATTAAGAAATTCTAAATATAGACAACAACAATTAGATAAATCTAAATATAGACAACAACAATTAAATAAATCTAAATATAGACAACAACAATTAGATAAATCTAAATACCGGGGATAGAAGTAATCATTAGTACTAGGTATATAAATCTCCAAATCACCATCACAGTCAATCTATGTATTCTATTAATCTGCCTATGGAAAATAGAGGGACTTTTTTAATGAAAAGGGGTCTTTTGTTTTTGTTTTTTTTTTTTGTGAAGGGGGTGTCCTTTTTTTGTTGGGTTTTTTGGTTTCTCTTTTTGTTTGTTTGTTTGTTTGTTTGTTTGTTCTTTTTTTGTTTTTTTTATTTGAGGGGGGGGGGGGGGGGTTATGAAAATGTGAAGGTAAGGAATAGTGATTCGTCTCATAACTCCTAACGTAATCTAAGCTTCTGGGGATATTTTCATCTATTGAACTTTCCTTTATTCATTTACACTAGTAGCCTTATGCAGCAAGTTTATCGATTTTAAACAAAATTATTAAAAGCACCTACGATTCTTTATAAATACAATGTGATAATGCCATAGCTACAGAGAGTTGCATATCTGGACTTCCACTTTGGTAATTTAACGGTTATAGGTTGGGGGAGGTTCGAAGGAGTTCGTTTTCTTTAATTGTGCCTAAATCATAAAACGAGCTGAAAACTTACGTTTTTACATTTTTGATTTTGATAACAGAAGTCCATTGCCACTTCATGTTGTTTGACAGTTCCCTTTAAAGCATACCCGAAATCTTGCACGCATACCCGAAATCTCGCAATCTCGCACGCATACCCGAAATCTCGCACGCACGCTTCTGAATTTATAAATGTGTATGAAGATGTATAAACTTTTTTTTTACGTAAACAGGAAGGAAATGTTGCTTGTACACTTCTGAATTTATCAATGTGTATGAAGACGTAGAATTCTATCTATAAAGTAAATTATGCGCATTTGGAAATAAGACAGTGGGGTCCATGATAAAAGGCAGGGTGGAACACGATATAAATCAGTGGGCAGTATGATACAGTCAACAGGGAGCATGGTATAAATTAGTGGGCAACTTGACATAAATCAACATTAAATGAATCAGTAAACTTTATTACAGAAACATTAAACTCCATGATATAAATCATGAAACTCCCTGATATATATCATTGAACTGCATGATATAAATCATTAAACATCATGATATAAATCATTAAACATCATGATATAAATCATTAAACTCCATAATATAAATAGTTAAATGTTATGATACAAATCATTAAACTTCACGCAATAAAACATTAAACTCTATGATATAAGTCATTAAACTTCATGATATAAGTCATTAAACTTCATGATATAAGTCATTAAACTCTATGATATAAGTCAAAAGTCGTCTCCGCTGACTTCCTGGACTCTGACGCGCGTCAGTTAACAACATTGACCTTGTATTTTACTGATGATCATTCTTCGTTCTTTTTCTCATAGCCTGGAAATTACGTATCCTTGACGCCCTGAAGAGAGAACTAGAAGAGTACAAGACGATAGGAGTAAGTATTACATTTATCATTTTTATTCTCCAAAGGTCAAGGTAATTTTGTAGTTTGTCTATAACTCTATTCAAAAACTTATATATCCTTCTGGTTTATACAAACACCGAGATAAAGGATTTACCTTTTATTAATACCGAAATAATTATATCTAATTCATTAAGAAGTAAATTGATGAATATGTGGTTTATTAAAAATATACAGTACAACACATGTTTCCATCAGCTTTACTTCTTTTATTTCACGGCATAAATTCACCTGAGTATTTGTAGCACTGAAACTCATTGATAATCAGTCAGTCTTCGTCAAAGCAATTGCAGACAAAATTCAGTTACCAATCACCATGTCGCTTTTCCGATCCTGTTTTTGTAGGACGAGGAAGAGACGGAAAATGAAGATGAAAATGCCAATAGGAATGTGAACAAAATAGACAACATGGTATGTAAAAATATTAATACTGATAACGATATTCCAATGCAACTATATTTTAATCTTTATTTTCATTGGTTAATGCGTTGAGTTAAACGAGCATTAACGAGACGGAAAGCTTTGATTTGTGGTAGCATGATACAATGACGCAAAATTATAATGTCAAGCATCGACATTTTTTTAACTTTAAGCAAAGTGCTAATTTATGTTAGAACGGAAATAAATGTCTTATCTTTTTTTTTTTTTTTTATCTGCGACCGTTATTGCTGATTTAACTGTCACAAAAATTCGACGCGTTGCTAGAAACTCTCAGCTGGCGACCGATAAACCAATAACAACGGTCGCAAATCACAAGGTCATAGTTATTCCCTAAATGAAAGAAATCAACATGGACAAACAGCATAGTATGCTAGAAATACTGGAATGTCTTAATTCATACGCTATGCGTTTTAAGTATCATGAAAATTATGACATCTCATCAGACAAAGGTGATTCACATAGCGAAGCATATATAACACAACACGTCACACACACACACACATATACACTCATGTACTCACACAAACACACACACACACACACACACACACACACACACACACACACACACACACACACACACACACACACACACACACAAATACACACACACACACACACAAATACACACACACACATAAACACACACAGACACATACACACACACAAACACACACAAATACACACACACAGAAATACACACACATACACACACACATACACAAATACACACAAACATATATATATATATAATTATATATATATATATATAGAGAGAGAGAGAGAGAGAGAGAGAGAGAGAGAGAGAGAGAGAGAGAGAAAGAGAAAGAAAGAGATGATATAAGTAAATAAATTATCTTAAAACCTTGGATTTTCGACCCGAACACTCACTGTTTTTAACCCATGAAGAACTTCTTATTAGATAATGTGCGATGAGGTACTGGTATTGTGGAGCCAATTAAAATGGCGCTTTGAGTTCTGGGTTCACCAATGTGAAGTATACTGGTTTATATATTTAAGAGTGTATCGCATTGTAAATGCACCACCAGTGGACAGTATCCCTATTTGTTGTATGTGTCATAGAATAAATGCATGCATATGATGCCAGCCTATCTGACACATGCAATCAAATACAGCATTGATATTTAAATACTTCCGGTGACCTATATATTTCGTGAATTATCTTGGGGAAGCTCACCCCCCCCCCCCCCCCCCCCCCCCCCCCCCGGCACCTGATCCCATCTCTGGTATATCAAGGGTTCAGTGTTAGGCTACAGCGTTGGTATTTTACGTACTTCAGATTACCTTTTTAAATAAATTATCTTGAGGATGCTTACTCCTCCTAGGCACCTAATCCCACCTCTGGTATATCCAGGGGTCCTTGTTTGCCCAACTCTGTATTTATAAGAGATATGAGATTAATCATTGTTCGTTATCTTAGTAGAACAAGAAAAGAGAACATTATTTTTTTGATTTACCATGCATATTTATTTCGTCTGTTATTTTATTCATACTCGAGAAGTTTTCGCGCACCGACTTGGAGCCATGCAATTGTAACCTATGCATGAAATAAAATATATATCCAGTAAACAGCAACGTTAGATATATAAAAAGGAGTATTCATGCAAGTTTATTCTAGACCAAAACGATGTATGAAAATAATCAGTAAAAAATTATAATGAGATCATTTTATACCAATATAGATTCCTGTGTACGTTTGTGAAGTCCAGGTATACTGCAATGTAATATACATTTAATCCTATGTTGCTCTGAGGTATTATCAGTCCTGGTTAATTATGGCTTGTCCTGATTTTATGGAATATCAATCCCGACATGATATATTTCTATATTATTTACAGTTTATAGATCCCGATGATCCCTATATGAGGGAATTGCTCAGCATGGGCGTAGGAATAGATGGTGTCATCAAACACGTGAGTAACGATAAAGCGTAATGATATATTTCTGTATAATTTGATATAATTTATAAGAGGTAAAACATGTATGACCTAACTTCTACAAGGTACGAAATTTACCTGATGTTTCAGCCGAATGGATTGTACCCCCAGAAATCCAAGGTTTTTAAAGAACGGAAGTTGTACCAGACGATCGGAACGAAGAAAGAAATCGAAAAGGAAAGCAAGCAAGAAAATAAGGTCTGTTGTATTGTAATAATGAATATCATCAGTAATGTAATGTTAAGAGTGCGTGTATATTAATACCATGTATACACAAGGAAAATTGTCGAACAATATTTGCATGAGAAGATAAAAAGCGATACGCGCGATATTCAAACTAAATATTCACGTTGTTTTCATGCACAATGCAGTGTAGGGAATTCAGCTGGATATAATCAACTGTCTAATGGGAATATCAATATATATTGGTATCATGGCTGAAGATGATATTGATTAACCGAAGATAAAAAAGTATGATTTCGAGCAGAATTAGGGCAGTAGATGGTGTTAATGAAATGAAAGATAAAATGATGTTATTTATCAGTTTTATGCATTTAAAACATGAAAAATATTCAAAATAGCGTTTTGCAAACTTTGCTGTTCCTTTAGTTGTTAACAGTCGTATGCATATTATCCAAGAAAGTAGGGGATATTGGATTGACAAGGACAATGAAATGTAGATCATGAGGTCAGGAAGGAAACAAATAACATTAAGGAACAATTTGGCAATTTATTCGAAACCCTATGTACAGTGAGAAAAGGACAGACTCTCCAGAATAAGGAAAGACACCAACAAAGGGTCACACAGCAAATTTACCACTACTATGAAACAGAATCAGTGGCGGGTTAAACCCCCTCGGGTGGCCAGACAAGCTCGGATTCGGCGTGGCATACTCCTAGCGAGAATGTTAGTCTGTCCTTTTCTCACTGTACACAAGGTTTCGAATAAAGTGACAAATATTTCCTTAATATGTTTTTCTGTCATTTGTTTCCTTCCTAACCTCATGATCTGCATTTCATTGTCCTTGTAGATCCAATATTCCCTACTTTTTTAAATATTATATCATAAATGTTGCAACATTTGCATACGAACACTGCACGGTTATCACACAGATATGGCCAAATTATGATCCTAACAAGTGAAGATAACAAACAGTGATCAAATCTCATAAATCCTACAAAGATTACAAAGTTAAGACAAGATCACACATGGGCTCCTGTACATACCAAAGGTGAGGTCAGGGGCTATATATAACATTCTACGAAAACGTATAGCATAAAAAGTACGTGTTTTTCACACGAAAGCAATGAGAATGAATTATATCAGATTTGCATGTGTGATTTTCGTGTAGCTATTGCGTAGCATTTGGCTAGTTTCTGAAGAATATGGAAGACATGCATGGAAATCTGTGTCATTTTCCTCTTTGGAAGCATTTCAATGCAAATGTATAATTGATTGTTTTACGTACATGTGAGAAATTTTCACTCATATTAAAACATCACCAAGAGTAGGTGAAGTAACACTAATTTAGATTCAATGCAAATGAGAATTCAAAGAAAAGATAACTATCTCCTACTAAGAAGACAAATTTCAGAATGGGCAAACATGGACCCCCTTGACGTACCAAAGGTACAATGCAGGATCAGGTGTCTAGAAGGAGAAAGCATTACCTCCACGTTTTGATTTTAAAACTAATTTGCACTCATATTTTCAAAACGAAAATAGTGTTAACGCAGATTAAATGAGCGACTGAGGTATATTGCGAATTTTCTGTGGTTTTACGCACCTTCAAGTATTTTTCACTAATCTTAAGACACCACTAGGTGTAGGTGAAGTGCCACTAATCTAAGCCCATGCTTAGCGATCCGGACAATACATAAGCCAACCTTTATGGTCTTTCCCCCTAAATCTTGTCTTTCTCTACAAAAGTGAAAAATATCGAATTGAACTTAAACAATATATCAAAACAGAAACTTTTATATATATCTTGGCACACTGATTCTCACTATGGAGTACTCAGTTTACCTGATCTAGATAAAGGGCTCACGGCGGGTGTCACCTCTCCACAGCGGATGCTTACACCTCCCAGGCATCTGATCCCACCTCTGGTATGTCCAGGGGTCCGTGTTTGCCCAATTCTCTAATTTGTATTCCATATGGGATTTATGAGATCGATGACTGTTTGTTATCTTCACCTTTTCATTTGCATAATAGCATTGTTACTAGTATAAATACATTGTAACTTGCATAATTACGTTGTTACTTAGCCTCTTATATAATATATAGTATTACTAGAGCAAGCCTATTTAATTTGAAGTTTTATATAAAGCACCTCAGAGATGCCATTAATTCTATGTATTTAGAATAAAACTATATTGTGTATTCAAAAGCGCAAAAAAAGAAATTTTGGACCAGGGATGCAGAAATGGCCGAAGGCTGTGGTTCCTTATATAATCGACGAGAATCTAGGTAAAACATTTCTAACCACTTATCTACTTATTTATTTGTAAACGGAGGTCATTCCTTCAAATATTGACGATAAAAAATTCTTGTCATTGGTTTTCATATTTAAAAATGTAATCATTCATGAAAAAAAAATTACAATTACTGTGCGTTTTTGTTTTCGATTTGATTTGTTTTGTTTTCTGGGTTTTTCTTTATGGTGGTGTTTGTTTGTTTGTTTTTGTTTCGTTTTGTTTTCTTTTGTTTTTTATTTCTTTATTTACTTTTTGTTTTTGCAATTTGTTTGTTTTATTATTTGAATGAAATATATTGATTGTCAGTTACAACTAAGCACACATGTTTTGGTTCCAGCTGGCAAAGCTGGCAACAACATTTGATTTGTTTGTAAGGCTCATTATTACAAGGGGCCTCCGTGGCCGAGTTGTTAGAGCATCGGGCTCAAAATCACAAAGCCTCTCACCTCTGTCGGCGCGCGTTCGAATCTCGGCCGCGGCGTTATGTGAGCTAGTTTGCCAGTTTACTTGCGGAAGGTCGGTGGTCTCTTCCCAGGTACATTGTATCTGGGTTCTCTCCTCCACCAACAAAAACTGGACGCCACCAGATACCTGAAAAATTGTTGAGTGTGGCGGAAAGCAATAAATAATCAATCAACAATCAATCATTATTACAACTGCATTCTAAACGAACTTGCTATTAATTCCACATTAATCGGACGTATACACCAACTGCCCTTTCAAAAGATGAAATTCTTCAAAATCATGCTTCAGTTTTAAATATATTTAATATCCCCGTCAATGAAGTGGATGGATATGAGTTACCGTACCTATAATGGATCCCCGAACTCCACAAAAACCCTTACAAACAAAGATACATAGCTGGATTCAGTAAATGTTCTACCAAGCCCCTATATTTGCTCCTCACAAAAATATTAATCGCTGTGAAGGAGAAACTCTAAGCGTATTGTGCCATAACATATGCCAGAAGTGGTGTTAATCAAATATGGATTCTTAAAGATTCTAAAGAACTTTTATTGAATTTGAAATCACAAAACTTTTTTTAAATTCACAACATTAAAAGGTATGATTTTGCAACAGTTTACATGACCATACCTCACGATAAATTAAAAACTAGAGTTTTTGACATCATAGACAGTTGCTTCGTCAACAAACATTGTACAAGGAAATATTCATATTTAGTGATTGGTCATCCCAAAAAAAATATTTTCTAAAACACCACTCTGACTCCACGAAAAAGTACTCTGAAGTTAATATTACAAAGATGCTAGAGTTCCTCATGAATTCCTCAATGATAATATCGCCGTAGTCTTTGGTAATCAGGTCTTTAAACAGTCTGTTGCAATTCCCAGGGCAAGAATTGTGCTCCTTTGTTAGCTGACCTATTTTTATATTCTTATGAAGCAGAATTCATTTAAAAGCTTCTACCTGAGAAAAAAACCCCAATCTCTTGCTATGGACTTCAATTCGACATTTAGATATATCGACGACGTTTTGTATAATAACAATGCACATTTTAATTCATATGTCCATTCGATATATCCCAGTGAACTTGAAATTGAAGACACCACAGAGTCTTCCACTTCTGCTTCGTACTTAGATATTTTACTGAAAATAGTTACCGGCGGCAAACTAACAACCCAACTTTATGACAAAGGGATGATTTCAATTTCTCCATCGGCAACTTTCCTTATTTTTGTGGCAATATTCCATCATCATCTCCATATGGTGTTTATACCTCCCAACTGATTCCATACGCAATAGCTAATTATGCATATGACCAGTTTTTAAATCGAGGCGGGCTACTAACAAAGAAGATGATGTTACAAGAGTTTGTACAGTCTCGTCTAAAGTAAGCATTTCCCAAATTTTGTGATCGTTATAACGATCTTGTTTGCCTGTACAACTTAACATTAAGATAAATGCTGGCTGATGTGTTTTATACCAATTGTTAGGCCGTTCTTGACAAACTGATTCTGATTGCTCCGTTTACCTAATCAGAATATAAGACTCACGGCGGGTGTGAACGGTCAACAGGGGGTGCTTACTCCTTCTAGGTACGTGGTCCAACCTCCATTATGACTAGGGGTCCGTGTTTCATCTTTCACGAATATGGAGACGTCACCCTTGCTGGTGAAGGGCCGCAAACTTTAGGCCTATGCTCAGCACTTACATCTGCTGTGACACGGGACCTCGGTTTTTGCGGTGTTTTTAGAAGGACCACCCCACTTAGTTGCCTCTTACGACGAACAAGGGGTAGTGAAGACTTATTCTGACCCGGATCCCCACGGGTTCAGATACTTTCTGGTTGATTATTCGCCTTTTATTTGAATAATAATAATAAATAACCCTTATCTATTTCATGCCTTTTGAGCTTGTCCATTTGGTTCTATGTCCCTCAACCATAGTTCAAATATTAATATTAATACAAAATAATGAGAAAAATCAAGGTTAGGTGATTTCAGTTGTTAAGTAAATAGCTTACATGTCATTGGTATCTATATTTTTTCTTATTTGAAAGTAAATATAAATAATAAAATGTCTTTCTTTGGTTTGTTAGATAGTGTATGAAGGTTGCAAACATTGCAGAAAAATGCATAACTTGCATTATTTTATCATTTCATAGTAACGGCAATGCGAATATATTGTTCCCTCAATACAAAATACCACTTTCTCTACATCTGGCTGTAGAACGAGGCGAAAATCGCGTTGGGAACTACTAAAAGTACTTGTCTCGTAATACGAAACTACACTCACTATACTCTTTGAAAATTGAAACACAAAACTATACTTTACTCTATGGAAATTGTAATACGGAATTACAAACACTACATACTGCGTGAAAATTGAAATACGAAACTACAAGCACTACATGTCGTGAAAACTGGAATACGAAACTACAAGCATTGCACTTAATGGAAATCACGCGATAATTCGATATCTCACCAAATCACACATATTTGTAAGACATAAAAAAAAATCAACCGAATTCCTCATATTTATTTTTCAAAGGACAAGAGAAGGAATATTTTCACATTTTGTTTTGCTATGAAAGCATATTCACTGAGCAATATGAAGCGATGCAGGTAAAACGTTGCTCTGTAATTGCAATTTTAGAAACTTCTTTGGGTCTGTACATATGAGATGGATACACTCTAACGATTCCAACATCTTCCTTGCAGTTGCAAACAGAGCATCATTCCTAGAGGCTGTTGCGCTGTTTGGTAATTTGACGTGTATTCGTTGGAAGCCACGATCAGAAGCAGTGGCAACAGAAGTAGGCCATCAAGGATATGTTCGTGTTCAAAAGTAGGTATCTCATCAGGAGCATGTCTTCCTCGTTTCACAAATGTACGTATTTATCAGAACCATGACTTTGTCACACTCCTCTCTCAAAGGTACACACTTTATCAGAGTTGCGTCCCGCCCATCTCCCAGTCATCCAACGTACCTGTCATTCGTGACACTGTGTCTTTGCTATATCATGACAAGCAGGGTTGTTACAGTTAAACGTTGTCAAATCCAAAGTTGTATATATATATATATATATATATATATATATATATATATATATATATATATATATCAGTTTTATCTCATTTAAAGTTTGTGCATTAATGTAATTTGACTTTAACCCGCAATTGTACATAAAATTAAGCTTTACACAATACCAAGTTGAACACAGAATTATGTTTTACATGCCCAACTCTCTAATTTGTATTCTTTTTAGTAGTTATGAAATGTACTTATTGTTCTTTACTTCACCGCTTCACCCAATACTTTATTTAATGCCAAACGGTACAGAGAATTGATCTTTACTTAATACAAAACTGTACATATCATTAAGCCTCACTCGGTCCCAAGTTGTACATAGATGGGTTTGATTTTTAGTGGATCTGGGTGCAGTTCTGGAGGTGGTTTCTATGGAAGTAAAGAACATGTTCTTACCTTAGCAGAACCCGGATGTGGATCAGTGAGTAGTCATATTTTTGCACTCTACCTTGGACTTGGAAATATGGCTTTTGTTTGCACACTCTCTCTCAATCATAAACGGGGTATGACAAAACTTAAAAACATTGTTATTATAAGCATGACAACAGACTTTATGTATACACAATAAATTAACCGTACAATGTTGCTCAGGTGAACTGATCAAATTATTAGATTATTTCTTTGATCCTTGAAATAAACCTACAAAATGATAAAGTACGCAAGAAGAGTAAATTCGGGAATGGTATGTTATTTTATTTAGGTTAATGTAGCGGCACACGAAATGTTACACAGTCTGGGACAAAGACACGAACACGATCGAAGCGATCGGAATCGGTATGTCAGGATTATTTGGAAGAACATCGATCTTCATCGTCGAGTTATTTTTTATAAAACACAGACCTACAATCGAAACCCTTACGATATAGGAAGCCTGATGCACTATGTATCTACGGTAAGATAGTGGATATCTGTATACTTTACCATCATAACATAAGCATATGCATAGCGAGGTTAAGTTGTCTCGTGTAAAATTAACAAAATGTACCCCAATGCACATCTCACTACCTGACGTAACAATATAAAAATACGTCACGACGTACATGTGTCTAGTTGTATAACGAGGAAAATGTCAAAATATGTGGTTGTTATCAAGTGTTCAAGCTGTATCAATGTAAATCGGCATGCCAAATGCTTTTAAAATGATTTTTTGAAACCTTTTCTGTGATAATATATAAATCCTCATATCTATGATTAGTATGCGCTACAGTAATTTTTATATTACATCGCGATCTTGAAATCACCCCCGTGTACGAAATTAGTGGATCGAGAGAGTTTGTAATCTTCAACGCGATGATACAGATGAAAGATGACCATATTTTCTTTCGATCAAGGTATCCTAGATGATGACTAGTTACAGATATAGAATTTTAATACGGAAGGTAGGGTGTTTTGCCTCGTTTAAGTAATACTTAATGATGAATAAGGGAACTACCCTATATTTTGATAAAGATTATGGAAATTGTTAAGAACGAGAGGATATTCTTTTACCTGTACCGAGGCGATAAACAACTGACAGTCTTTAGGATAAACCAGATATACGCCACTTGCATGATGACGTCATGATTCACGAGGGGTTTCCCTTTGTGGCACGATATTTGTTTACATAATGCCAAATGATTATTAGTAAAATGCGCGACGACGCTTGGACGAATCTTACTTCAATTTGAATATGCTTATGCTTATTACTTGTTAATTTTACTCGACACACCTTAACCCCGCTGTGTAAATCGTATTTTCTTCCAGAAGATTGTGGAATATTTCAATTTTAGAAACCGAACAATATTAATACCTTATAAAATGTGTATATAAGTAGAATATTCAAGGACTATTCCCCTACACAAAACGAGGGACAAATAAAATATCCATTTCTTAAATGCATTATTCTATATTTGTACTTACTGATATCAATCTGTATTCATATTAACTTACACTTGTATAACGTTGAAAACACTGGAATCTCTTTATGCAATGATATATTCAGAAGAATATCAAATGCGTTTATATGTGGATTGTAGGCTTTCGGTCGCGGAAAACAAACGATTGAGCTAAAGGATAAAAAGCTTCAGTTCCTGGAAGTTCCGGGCAATCGGGTGTTTTCTTTCTATGATGTGAAAGATGTATTGGATCAGTATGAATGCACAGGTAATTATTCAAAGTACTTATGAAACAAGCAAGTGTGATCAAGTCACGGAGATATGGCTTGTGTGTCGAAACTAGCATATTATTTGAAAAATCAGTGCTTTTCATGTATAAACGACAAGAAACTTCTGACTGCTAAATTTGCTCATAAGTGACAACATAAGTAAGTGGATTACATTATGGTTATCAACTTCATTTGGCTTAGGATCGGCAAGGAATCCAAAGAGAAAATATTCAGAAACATCTTGGGACAACATAGACAAGCTAATTATTATTTCTCTTGTTAGTCTCATGCGTTATATCTTGGTCCACTCTACCTCCAGTCAGTCAGAATGGAGGATACGAACACGTACATTGCATTATCTTAGTTCTTTTGACATTCTAGCCCACTGTACCTCACCACCCGTGTGTCAGAATGGAGGTTATGTAGACGTGAATTGTGGATGTGCCTGTCCTGATGGTTTCACTGGGACCCTGTGCCAAACAGTCATAACTGATTCTGGTAAGCAGTGATTTTCACCTTCAGTATACAGCTGATGCAACTGCGTTGTAAACCAACTTGGCTTTAATTCCGCATTTAGCATTCGCATTTATACTCCATATGCCCTTTCAAAAATGTAAAAGAGAAATCATGATTCGGTTTTAAACACATTTAATATCCCAGTCAATGGAGTGGATAAATATGAGTTACCGTACCCGTAATGGATTCCCAACATTCTCAAAAATTCTTACAAACAAAGATACATTCCAGTACATGTTCTACCAATCTTTGCTCCTTACTATACTATTAACTGCTGTGATGGAGAAACTTCAAACGTACCGTCCACTACATATGTCATAAATCAAATGTGGATTCAAAATAAAATCTAAAGAAATTTCAGTAAATTTGAGGTTTCAAATGAACAACATTAGAATGTATGACCCTACAACACTTTACGCGACCATACCTCACGATAAATTAGTGACTAGACTTTCTGACATCATAGAGAGTGCCTACTTCAACAAAAATGGTAGAAAGAAATAGATATATCTAATGGTCAGATACCCAATAAATATTCTGTTGAACACCAATCTGACTCTACGCACCGGTACTCTGAATTCGATATGAACAAAAAATTCTAGAATTCCTCATTGACAATATCTTAGTATTAGGTGTTCAGGTCTTCCAACAGTCTGTCTGAATTTCCATGAGAACGAATTGTACTCCGTTGTTAACTGATCTGGTTGTATATTCTTATGAAGTAGAATTCATGGAAAAGCTTCTAAATGAGAACAAAAATATCTTGACCTTGAATTTGATATTTGAATATAGCGACAACAGGTTTATTCATTAACAATGATCATTTTCATTCAGATTTCGATTCGATATATTTCAGTGAACTTGAACTAAATGCTTAGGGGAAGGGATGCTTACTCCTCCATGGCACCTAATCCTATCTTCGCTTTGTCGGAGGTCCTTGTTGCCCTACACTCGAACTTGTATATGTCTTTGGGATTTCTGATTACGATTTACACATTGTTTACTTTACCATTCGATATTGAAAATAGATGCTGATGACAACTCAACGTCCTGACAAACGGGATCATTTAAATTTCTCCATCGTCAACGTCCCTTTTGTATGTAACAATACTCCATTATCACCTGTATATGGTGTTTACATCTCTGAACTGATTAAATACATAAGAAAGTGATCTGCGTATGATCAGTTTTTAAAGCATTGATTGATTGATTGATTGTTGTTTTCCGCCACATTCAACGCTTTTTCAATTATCTGTTCGTGTCCAATTTTTATTGGTGGTGGAGGAGAGAACCCAGATACAATGTACCCGGGAAGAGACCACTGACCTGCCGAAAGTAAACAGGCTAACTTTCTTACACATATCGGCGCGAGCGAGAATCGAATTAGAGGTGAGAGGCCTTGCGATTTTTAGAAGTCCCAAGCAAGTTATGAAAAAGACGTTGGTGTCATACTGGTTTCAACAGCCTCGTCTAAAGTTAGCATTTCGCAAATTCTATGGTCGTTATAATGATCTAGTTTGGCAGTACAATCATCCATGAGATCAAGTCCTGTCTTAGTGTTTCATACCCTTTGTTAGACCGTTCTTGACACACGATTCTGACTGTGAATTACTCCGTTTACCTTATCTGGATATAGGGCTCACGGTGGGTGTGACCGGTCGACTGAGGATGCTTACTCCTCCTAGTCACCTGATCCCACCTCTATGTGCAGGGGTCTTTGTTTGCCCATCTCTCTGATTTGTATTTTAATAGGCATTACGAGATTGAATACTGTTCGTTATCTTAGCCTTTACATGCTGCACTTGCGAAGTCCTCATATCTATGCCATTTGCTTTGTACATTACTATTTCCATTTTTCATTTTTTGCAGATTGTGGTGGTTATATAAATCTGGAAAAAAGTGATATTCCTTTCGAACGAAACAAAGACGTATATCTCACATCTCCAAATTATCCTAAGCAAATTAGTGTAGGGAAGATTTGTAGATGGGCCATTAAGGTATAATATAACAATTTATCTAATTAAAATTGCCAAATAGATACGAGTTGAAAAAAATAAATGTTCTAGGGAGATGGCGGAAATGTCACTCAAGGAATGCAGCAATACGGAATCACATGGTATTAATTGTCAGTCTGACTTTCCCAGTATATAATTTTACAACCATAACGTAGAGTGCGAAATGTAACGTGCATTAAAATTAAGCCTTTCACAATGAGGTTGCTGAAGCAGATGATGATAAAGGAGATAGTTAATAAAGTTTCAATTTCTGAGAGCTGTTTAATGTAATTTGACAGATGTGTAATGTAATCCTACAGCTATGTAACGTAACTTGATAGATGAATAGTACAATTCGTTTTAATGTATTTTCAACAATAATATTCACTCATAATTATCCTTTGTGGAAGGGAACTGTTAGTTTACTCTCGGTCTTTCTGTCCGTCCGTCCGTCTGTCTGTAATATCGCTTGAGGGTTTCCGGACTTCTCTCCGCATTAGATGAGGATAATTAATACATAGCCTTTTCTTGGATAGACACAGATCAAGTTTCAATTTCGCTACGCTTGACCTACTGTTGACTGAGGTTTGCCCCTTCATGAATCCTGGATGATTTCCGGAGTTTTTCCTCATTAAATGAAGATATTCAACTGAAATATTTGATATATGGCTTTGTCTTGGATAGTTACAGATCAAGTTTGAGTTTCGTTACGCTTGACCTACTTTTGACTGAATTATCTTACCGGTTCAGAACATTACATTGTCTGTATTGCACTCAGAACACTTGTTACTCATAGACTTTACATTGTGCAGTCTGATATATTTTGTTGGAAACGCATAACTCTCCATCTTTTTCCTTCTCTATTTATAGAAGACTGTAATTCACTCTTTCTGACACCATATAGGCAATTTTAACCACACTCGCGAAGAAGTTTTTGAAATGTGTCTGTACACACCCTTGATTCTCTCAAATCATATGTTTTGGTACCAACCTCTAGTACAGCTGTTCATGTATTATACTGGAATGTATAAAGAAAAGTGATATTTTGATTTCAAATCATTTTAAACCATCCTTATATAACGTTTCTTAACACAATGGTTTGTGGAGCCAGGGTAGTTTGAAAATAAAAAAAAAACGGTAAGGAAATATGAATATCATTAAAGTATAAAGAAACCTGAAATGCAGAACGTTTAGGTATAAAATAACATACAACAGAAAATCCTCAAGGATCAGAAATGTACACCTTTTATACTGGTATGTCAGCATCCTGATTAAAATTTGTGCATTTCATGACACCCAGGTCAGCCTAGCATCATGTCGGGTGTTTACAGTAAATGCAGCTATTCAAGGAGGCAATTTGAATCCTGGTCTCTTATAAACAATTACAGGCACCAGAGGGATACATAATCAAACTAACGATAGACGAATTACATATGGCTTATAATCCGGACACGCTGCGCTGTTATCACTGGCTCCATATACAATACAACCTTCCAGGACAGCCAGGTGTAAGGTACAGTGTAATCTGAATCACACCAGCCAGGTGTAAGGTAGATTGTAATCTGAATCACACCAGCCAGGTGTAAGGTACAGTGTAATCTGAATCACACCAGCCAGGTGTAATGTAGACTGTAATCTGAGTCACATCAGCCAGGTGTAAGATACAGTATAATCTGAATCACACCAGCCAGGTGTAATGTAGATTGTAATCTGAATCACACCAGCCAGGTGTAAGGTACAGTGTAATCTGAATCACACCAGCCAGGTGTAATGTAGACTGTAATCTGAGTCATAGAGTCATACTCTGACTACTGCTGTATGTTACACTCATAGCTGAGAGTTTTCTTTGAATATAAAACAATTGTTAATTGGAGTGTTTGCTCAATGTGAAAGAATAACTACTGTGTACAGGTACAAAAATAGCATTTATAACTTGATAGTTTAGGGGAATGTTTCTACTTTTTCTCCTTAGACGGTTACAATCATCCTTTTTTCATAGCTTTTTCAAATATTGAACAAAACAAGTGTTTACAAATGATGTCGTCAGAGTTTGATATTTTTTCTATGCATTCTGAGATGGTTATCTGTTTAGTGATATCGAGATTGTTGTTGATTATCTCAAGGTAAATTTTTATAGGCGTTGTGGGGATATCACAGGCGAAACATTCTTAACATCAGTTGATTCGCCAACGTTAATGATTGTTACTATGGATACTAAATTCATACCCAGCCGCTCTACACGCAAAGGATTCAGACTTCATTTTGAGAAAGAGAGAGAGGGTAAGAATACATACCCTTTATTTTCAAACGAATTGCTTGTGTATGTATATAACATTAATTTACTTGTCAGTACCCTGTCTTGATTTAAAAATCAAATTGATCATATACAGAACATGCTCTCACGTTTCGAATTAGTTGAAAGACCAAAAAATTACAAGCGGGTGATAATGGAATGTTGCTTTATGAATATTGGAAGTTAAGGGAAGGGATATATATTGAAATAATGTATACATGAAAACGGAAATATATACTATTAGTAGATAAATTTCGTCGATGTACATAAATGTCGAATTGAATGCCACGGTGAGGTATTTAATCTTCTGAAATAAATTCATATATGAACACCCTAAGAATTACAACTGTTAACGAAATACTATTTTTACCAGTCTGTAGGGACCATCTTTGTAAATTCGGAGTATGTGTTCCAACTGAGCTGAAGGCCTGTCAGTACAAGTGTGTGTGTCAGCCCGGGTACACAGGGGAGCACTGTGATCAAGTGATCGGTATATCAACTCAAGGCTATTTGATTACTACTGATACAAACTAAATATTTCGTAAAGTATGCTTTTAAATTATGAAGACATTGAGTGTATCTTGATTGATTCTTTTAAATCAATAAAAAAAAGATTCTATATCATATGCGTTTCCTCAGATGATGCCAAACTGAAATGCAGTTTTGAGAGATTTGAGAAGTGTTTCTTCGACAACATTCCCAAAGGAGATGACTTCGAATGGGGTCACGGTTTTGTAAGATTTTTCCCACTCTACTTGCATGATTTGAATGTAAAGATGAAAATAGCTAACAGTATTCAATATCCGTTTTCTTTATTCATAAGATCAACTTTGATTCGATGTAGAATTAATGACATATTCTGACTGTGAATTTACACATGTTATGCATCCGGTTCCAAAATAAAATTAAAGTTATGCATCCTTTATTGGTATGCGATTGCTTTCAACTATGTTTTCGACATTTACATGTTTTGATTCCTTTGATAACCAATAAATATCCATAAGTTTTGCTCCATATATAAACACATTCATTCACTCTAAACAACAGAAGAGACCATCAATTTTTTAATATCAAATTCAATCCATTCATTCACCCTAACAAACACAGGAGTACGTTCATATATCAGCCTCAATCAAATTCACATCAATCCACTCTAAACAACGTATAAGAAGACTGGCCATCTTCATTCAATCGACAACTCGGTTCACAGACTCATTTCTTGAATCTTTACAGATACTCACGGAATGATCCGCACAATTATTCCTTGTATCGCAGATTCGTATAGTGGTCAAATTACCCATTCATTGATTGAAAATGACTGACAGTCATTTCATATACTAATGCCCTAATATTTGTAATATTAAAAGCTGTAGCATGAATCTCCCAGCAATGCTAAATGTCTAGCTGAAAATTCAACATTTCTGCTCTTTCATTATGTTTAGAGAAACACGTTGTCACTAAGGACAGGTCCGGAGGACGCCTACAGGGGGGAGAGATTCCTGTTTACTGAAATGTCACTACCCAGAAAACCCGGGGATACCGCAATTATACAGACAACAGTTCCTCTTCCAGGTCTGCTATTTATTTTATCACTACCCGACACAGGACGAAACTATAACATTCAGTGAACTGAACGTTTATTGACAGATCTGGAAACAAAACTGAATGACACAGCCATTCAGTCAATATTTAGTAACCATTTAGTCACCTTTCAGCTCACTAAATTACACAATTTCATATTGTGCAGTGATCTAAATAAGAAGAGAAATGGTTTACAACTAATATTATGATACTACCATTTGAATTAATTATTGGACAGAACACCCATTTTTAAGGCATCGAAAATGTTACTCACGTATTATTCGGCATATTTGCTGTCGTTTTTATCTGTCCAGAACATTAGTCCAAGGTTGATATTGGTTTTGAAATCTAGAAGACATGATGTCTATTTAAGATATAAACATTTCTTTCTTTCATTATTTATTTATTTTTGAAAATACACGAGGTTATGAATTGCGAGGCTTCACGTCGATGTATTTCATGAAGCGCGTCATATAGGATGCGTTCTCCTCCTAGGCACATGACTCAACTCTATTATGTCCTGAGGTCCGTGTTTCCCAACCTTTCTGAATTTTCTATAGGAATGAACACTGTTCATAATGCAATGATGAATGACCGAAGCATAGTGTTTCACAGATAATTATATATATTTCACACCATCTTAATTGATTCAGGAAGAAAGTGTTTGGACTTTCAAGTAACCCAAATGTTCAATCCATATACAATATGTATATGTAATGAAATTAATAATAATATTCTACGAATTCTTGAGTATTCCACAGTGTCTAACAAAGCACGCAGTATCACTGCGTTATATTGTATGAAAAGGCTAAGATACCAAACAGTATTCAATACAACAGAGAATTGGGCAAACACAGAGCCTGGACATATCAGGTGTAGGATCAAGTGTCTAGGAGGAGTAAGCATCTCCTGCAGACCTGTATATCAATATTATGATAAACTATACGCTTGTCACCTTGGTATCACTAGTTTACACAGTATGTCAATATTCCAGCAAAAGCAGGTTGCCTCTCCTTCGCCTACAACATGTTTGGTCGTCATGTCAACAACCTTACTCTGTTTAGTGAGGGGACAAATATAATCAGAACCTCTCTCTGGACAAAAAATGGAAACCAGGGATCTGATTGGTTGACGGCCAAGGTGAACATACCGGAAACGCAAGGATTAAAGGTATATTCCAATTCTATTATTTCTGTAATACGCCCGTGGGGATTCGGGTTAGAATAGATCCTCAGTACCCCTTGTTTGTCGTAAGAGCAAGTGTGACACGTTAAAGATTCCTCCCTGCTCAAAGACCCTGAAAGTCGAGCATAGGCCCAAATTTTGCAGCCCTTCACCGGCAATGGTGACGTCTCCATATGAGTGAAAAATTCTCGAGCGGGACGTTAAACAATATATAATCAATCAATAATCAATCAATTTCTGTAATATTATTAGATTCATATCTGTGAACACCATCGATTTTGATCGGACTCCGCTTTATTGCATGAACTTTAAAATGAGATATTCACCGATTTAGCTCATGCTTGTTTGAATATAACTCTTGACTGATGTCAGTCCGGGTGATCCAAATGTTACTGTTTACGTATAACTCTTTTTGAAGTGGTACGCAGAATTCATCTATAACTGTTTAATCATTGCTCTTTATAATGGTACGGGAAATTGATATGTAAAAGTTTCTTTTATGTAGCTCTCGTTTGAGGCAAGTGCAGGAGATTCTTGGGACAGTGACGTGGCTTTAGACGAGATCACGTGGGAAGTCGGGCAGTGTGGTAATGTTGTTAAATGACATCATACAAAAACTGATTTTCTATATTTATAACGGCATGCTTTAGTTAAATTATCTTGGCAGATAAAACTGTTACATAC